>CAUYUJ010018130.1:67500-97500 GCA_963575745.1 Prorocentrum cordatum
AGAGAGAGAGAGCTCAGGGGTGCCATCGTCGCGAGGGAATCGCGACGTCAGAGACCTGGGTGCTGACCAGTGCCGGCCAAGCCTCTGCGGTGCCCGCCTCGGCCGCACATCCCAGCGGACGTGGGCTCCCAGGGGCGGCCCGGCCTGGAGTGGAGGAGCACAAGGTGCACGAACGTAACCTTTCGGGGGTCCGCGCAGGTTCTCGGGCCGGCGCTGAACCCCCCTGACCTTGGTAAGGCGGGCGTGTGGGGTCGTTGGGCGTGCTTGAGAAATGTGGCATACCATATATCAAAGTTTTGAGCATGCCTGCACGAGTTTAGAGTGGTCGTTTTGGGCATGGTCGTTTTGGGCATGGAGCTTAGAGTAGTGGTGTATTTGCGAGCACCACAGAAGAAATCCAACACCGGCCTCCGAACGTGTGCGCTTGTGCCGTGTCTTGCTCTTCGGCTGGTGGCGCTGGTCAGCCCCAAGGTTTGTGTTTCTTTCTTCTGGGTTTCGACTTCTGGCCGAAGCGTGGGGGGAGAGGACGGGGTCTGGGTCTAGGCCGGTGCTCGGTCGATCTCTACTTCTGCCAGTCGCATAGGCAGACTGGGGGAGGGGTCCAGACTCTACCACTTGCCCAAAGCAGACAACATCTGCTCTATGTGGTTGGGGGAGGGGGATCAGGCGGGGGCCCGCGTCGCGGCCGCGAGACGACGGTCAGGCGGCGAGAGCAAAGTCCGGGACGCGAACTAGGCGAATTAGCTAAGACAAGAGCAAGCCGGCCGGCCCACTCAGACAGCAGCTGCGTCCCGCGTCGATCGGCGAGACAATACAGAAAACATGTCGACCAGGCCTCCGACGTAGCGATTTCCGCTCGCGGCGCGGCGTGGAGGGCACAGCGGCGGAGGCACTCCTCCGCGGCGGAGCTCGCCAGCGGCGGCACTCCCTCCACGGCCGCAGGCTCTGCCGCCTCTGGCTCGGCCTGGAGGGGAGGTGACGCGGCGGAGGGGCCTCCTCGTCCTCCTCCTCCTCCTCCTCCTCCTCTTCGTCCTCCTCCTCCTCATACTCATTCTCCTTCTCCCCCTCCTCCTCGTCCTCCTCCTCCTCCTCCTCCTCCTCCTCTTCGTCCTCCTCCTCCTCATACTCCTTCTCCTCCTCCTCCTCCTCCTCCTCCTCTGGGGGCCCTTCCCTCCTATTTTTCCTCCTTCGTCCTCGTCCTCCTCCCCCTACGCCTCCTCCCACCTCGGCTGTTGTTCCTCTGGGAAGCGGCACCCGCCTGGTAGTTGCAAGCCTGACTCGGGCCTTCCAGGGCGATGGAACCGAACCCCTCTCCTCCTCCTCCTCCTCCTCCTCCTCCTCCTCCTCCTCCTCGAAGATTTTTTTCCAAGTGGGCCCTTCAGCGGGAGGAGGAGGAGGAGGAGGAGGATGGCGAGTAGGAGGAGGAGTAGAAGGAGGATGAGTATGAGAAGGATGATGATGATGATGATGATGATGATGATGCTGCTGCTGCTGATGATGATGATGATGATGATGATGATAATGATGACGATGAGGAGGAGGAGGACCAGTGTAAACCCAAGATGCATCAACGATGATGGACAAAAACCATCCCTCCAAGCTCCCTCTTCACAGGCCCGTGCAACGTTCATTCTTACTGAGGGAACTGCCTCTTTGGAAGACAACTGTTTGAAGACCCTGAAGCATGTCAAAACATTGCTCTTGAGATTCCAACGCCACGGATCAACCTGACTATTGCGTCTTGACGATCCTGAATCGTGCCAGAACGCCTGGGACTTGAATACCGCAAATCAACATAACTTGTGCACCCTCACAAGCCTGAATCCTTCCAAAACGTACTTTCTGGTACGAAAGTCGTTTTACTCGTACATTTTTTAAGACGAATGTGCGCGGCGCTAAAGCGAGAACCACGTGTTGAAAAGGAACCACCCTCAATCCGTGAGACTCTGGCAAAATTCTAAGACGAATGTGCGAAGCGCCAAAGCGAGAACCACATTTTGAAAACGACTCGCCCTCAATCCGTGAAGCCATTGCAAATGTTTAAGACGAATGTGCGCGGCGCTGAAGCGAGAGCCACATTTTGAAAACGGCCCGCCCTCCATCTGTGAAAATGTTGCCAATTGTTAAGCTTCAGACGCAGAGCCTCGGGGTGCGACAGGGAAAGGCTACTTATAAGGAGAAGGAACGGAGGACGAGGAGGAGGAGGAGGAGGAGGAGGAAGAGGAGTAGGAGGAGGAGGAGGACGAGGAAGAGGAGGAGTTTTACTGGGGTGTGGCCCGACGGTGCACGACAGCGGCGGCGGGACTCTCGAAACGAAATGAATATCCGCAGGCGCCGCAGCTGAGCAGCGTGCACCTAGCGGGCGGGCACCTCTCCGCCCCAAATGGGCGACTCTGTCTGCGACGACCTCACCAATCGGGGAGGCCCTCGAGGTCACCGATCTTGACGTCCAAGGCGAAGGCACCAAACGGAGTCGGAACTACGGGCCCCAAACCGAATGGTAGCTTCGCTCCAGTACGTGGGTGGTGTCCTCCCCCCAGGCAGTCAAGACGTACGCGCGCCGTCGACCCACGGGGGCGGTGTCCTCGGCAGTCTGCCACTAGAAGATGCGTATGGTCGCACGCGTGGGCTCCGCATGCACCACGGAAGGTGACAAAAGCCCGACGCTCCAGAGGCGGTGGCTTACCGCGGGACGGCATGGGGCCTGCCGAAGCGTCGTGGCCGGCTTGGCCGCGCGCAGGCACCTGGCGCAGCGCAGCGTTCCCGCGAACCGAGCAGACTCATGCTCACCAGACGGGCCCTCATCATAAGCAATGAGCCTCGGGGGCGGCCGTCGTCGGCCTTGGGTCTCGGCATCGCGAGTCGAAGCCGTGCTGGCGGGCAGGCCTGCAGCGCGCAACGTGCGAGAGAGAAACTTGCG
Organism: Prorocentrum cordatum; assembly: GCA_963575745.1. Lineage (NCBI taxonomy): Eukaryota > Dinophyceae > Prorocentrales > Prorocentraceae > Prorocentrum > Prorocentrum cordatum. The sequence goes on from CAUYUJ010018130.1 coordinate 70,421, forward strand.
CGCATGTGCTGATAGGCTCGCGGTGCGAAGGACACGATTGTTGGCGACTTGGTCCTGGGGGTGTCTCGCTGCGCTGATCCTCGCACGCCTATCAGCCCCGTTATTGCCGAGCCTGTGATACCAGCGTCGTCCGATCGGTCGTCATCGCGCACAAGCGCATGGCCTTCTACGTTGGTCAGTTCCACCCCGCCCAGGTCGTCCACCCCCTCCCGCGCCCGCCTCCACTGGTCAGCGCACATGCACATGCTGCCCACAGTATCCTCCTCGCAGCTTTTGCTGAAACGGGTGACAACCCAGTCGTGGCCGCGGAAATACAGACAGGGTCCCAGGGGGCCGTGGGAGACGTTATCAATAAACCAAACAGTTTGGCAACCTCGGAGTCCCAGAGGAGTCCAGGTAGGGGTCCACGCAGGGCGGCCCTGACATCAAAATCGCTTCCCGAAATTTGGGCCACGGACCAGCCGGCGCCTTTCAGGCGAAGCTCGGAAGCCAAGATGGACCCGCAGGACCCGTCGCCAAAGGCCTCTTCGTCCAGGTGGCCTCCAGGGGGCCTGACCTGCCAACTTGCCCCGAACTCCAAGGAGGGGGCCAAGCGCCAAGCGACAGAGTCTGGCAAGAGTCCGTGACTCCATGGCGCCCGCCCGCTCCTATCGCGGGCGCCTTCCTTCAGGGAAGCAGGCGGCAAATAGTCCCGTCGGAAACCCCGTGTCCTAGGGCAGTGCCCGCAGCGCCAGCGCGCGAGGGGCATTGTCCTAATATCCGTTGGCTGTTAGACAACGCGCCGCGGCCTGGTGCAGTGCCGCCCAGTCGTCGGCTGCCGAGGGCTTGATGACGGAGCAGAGGTGCCGAATTGGGGCGAGGAGAGGGGGGTGGGGGGCCGAGGCGGGTGGGGGCATTTAGCGTTCGCAGTGCCCAGACGCCAAGTATTAACTCCCTGCGTGGCGATATTCTGGATCGCGCGGGGGCAGGCGACATTTAAAACCAGCGCGTCGCCTCGAGCCGTCTTCAAACTAGGGGTGCCAGGCGCAAGCGACCAACCGAACCGAAGGCAGGATGCAAGGGCGGCGCCGGCGGGGCCCCTGATCAACGTCTGGGTCTTGTCGATGGGCGAAGCACTCGTCGGCCTCGCTGAAGAGGAAGCCTTTCCAATCTACTGGGGGCCAACGGGGCCGGACTGTCTGGGCCAGCGTGGCGATGGGCACGGCAGTGCATTTATACGCCGGGTCTACCGCAGCAGGGTCTCCTTTCAAAATTGCTGGGGTCGAGCGTGAGCGATCGGCGAGCCGCGTGCGCGAAGAGGGCCGCTCGGGCCGCTCGACTCAGATGCGTCGCCTGCCCCCGAGCCCGCCCAATCACCCCCGCAGGCGCCATCCCGTAGAAACTAACTGTTTGCATTTTCCTCGGGCGCGGCGAAGGGCTCGGACCTTCGCGCCGCGCTTCTGCGCGCTTGTCCAGGCCTCTTGCGGCGGGTGGCCATGCCGAGCTGCGTGCCGCGCAACAAATCGCATCCAAGGTTGCGAGTCGAGCGGGCCTCCCGCCCCTGCAGCGACGGGCAGCGCCGACTCGGCGCCGCCGCCGCCGCCGAGTGGCGGTTGGAGACCGTCTGGCCCTTGGCGTCGTTCCGCGCCAGGTGGTCTGCCCAGAGCCCCGCCCGCGCCGTCGCGTGCGCCTTGGCGAGCGTGCCGACCACTCGCTCCTCGCGCCCCGAGGGCTGGCGACGTTGCCGAGGTCGAGGTTCGGCATGCTCGCCGCGCGGTCCAAGATCGGCATCCGGAAGACCCTTGTCATCAGGTGAGCGAACGAGCAGCCAGCTACGACCTCGCTCGACGGGCTGAACGCCCCCGCGATAAGGCCGTCGAGCGACGAGACCCTCGGCATGCTGCAGAATCCGACCAGCGTCCGCAGCAGCAGCATGTTGCAATCCAGGGCCCGAGCTTTGACCACGAGCAGGTGCCTGCAAATGTGCTCGTAGGCCTCGATGCGGTCGAGCGAGATCGGAGCCGCTGTCAAGCCTCGCGCCGAGGCGTGCTCTGCTTGCGCGGCCTGCTTCAATATGCAAACCCTCCGCTCCTGCCTTGGCCGTCCACTCCATGCGCATAGTCGCGCCTATGGCCGTCGGCCCATCTGCCGCCCTCGCCGTGTCTGAACCATCGATTCAGCGGCCGCGTCGTCCCAGGAAGTATCCCAGTCGTGCGGCGGCCCCCGTCAGGCTTCGGTAGTGGGGCCTCGCGCATGAGGGCGTTCGCCACTGGCGCGTGTCCTGTCGCCAGCATGCAGTCCCATATGCAGATGAGCACCATGATGGCCTGGTCGTTGAGCAGCGTGAATTGCCTCGGGTACACCGCGTCGCAGCCGAGGCCCGTGATCCCCGAGAAGGTGTGCGACGCTCCCCGCGCCTCGTCGACCGTGGGAAACCCGACTGTGGCGCCGTCAAAGTCGTCGTGCTGCCACTCGATGGCGTCCCGCCCTGGACCCTGGGACCGCAGCAGGTGCCAAAGCTCGATGGCTGCGTTGGCCTCGTCGCTGGTGGCGTGCACCTTGCCAGGAGCCACCGCGGGCGGGGAGGCCGACCGCGGGGCGTCCTGCTTCAGCCACTTGCAGGCCTGCCTCATGCCATCTTGCCTCGTTGAGTCCCTCGACCAGTCAATCCAATTTCGGTGCCGTCTGTAAGCTGCCTTGTCTGAAATCCATCGAGCACAATTGCGGAGGTCTTCCTCCGGCACATCCAGCTCGTCATCGCTGGCCGTGTGGAGGCGTCGAACAGTAGCCCACCACCGAACCCGCGTCTCGGGCCTCGAGGTGGCATTGGTCGCTGGCCTGAACCTCATGAGCCTGCCCTGCAGCGCTCGCTCCTGCGGAGCGTGCTCGGCCATGACGCCACTCGCAGACCCGATCGGCCAGCCATTGCCAGTGGCTGTCGGCGGGGCTGGGCGCGCCACTGAGCTGGTCCTGGTGCCGCTTGTGCATGTCCAGCGTCGTGGTGACATACTTGACCCCGTGCTCGCGGCCTCGGTGCTTATCTTCTTTTTCGTGCAGGTCGTAGTAGCCCGCCAGCTCGTCCACGTTCATGTGGAGCCAGGCCTGGAACTTGCCGCCCAGTGCCCTCCTGTCAACGTCGTCGCTTTGCCCTATGCTCGCCACTTGACGAGCCTGTGGGTCCTGGTCCCCATCAGACAGCGTTTCAAAGTCAGCTGGCAGGCGTTGGGAGCCAGTCGCAGTGCCGACAGGGAACGGCTTGGCAATGTGCATTGTCTTCACATCGCGAGGCAGGGAGGAGACGTCCAGCTCATAGACTACTCCTTTGTGCGTGGCAACAGAAAGGTCGTTGATGACCTGCACCTTCCCGCCTGCCATGTAGCGCCTGGTGACGAAGGGGCCGATCACCCTGGCGCTCGTGCTGGTGATGCAGGTGGCCTCCGACGCCGATGGTGCTTGGACTTATGATCAGGGACCTCCCTCCAGGAGGGATGTCCCTGAAATAATAAAAATACTCAAAATGTTATCGTCTTGAGGGTTTTGAAATGTTGTCGCGAAGCGCTGAATTTTTCCAAAGGGGGTTGTCCCCCGCGAGGTGGCCAGGGTGCCGAGAAGGTGGTTCGCGGCTGGTGCACATGCGCGAAGGACGCGCGTTGGCATCGGCTGTTCGGGGTAGCAGGGGCATCCCCGAACAGGAATGTCACCTGTTGCTGCCGCGGGCACGGCGCACAATATCAGCTCTCACTCTGGCCAACGCGTGGCCCAGGAGGGCGACGAGTACGAGATGCCTTCAGACACCGTGCGTCACCAGTGTTGTTGCGTCTCCAAGTCGCGCAGCGGTTGCCGCTGCGCAGCCCGCCCCCATGAATCAGCATCAAAGCGCGTCGTTTGAATCGCGCGGCGCAATGCATCGAGGATCCCGCGCTGCTAATTGCGCTCAAGAACATGCGCGAAGTGTCCTCGCTGGAACCTACAAAGCGCAATTTGCATTGCGCAGCGTGAGCAGTCGATCCTACGGGGCACATCGCATCGGTCGCGGCGGAAGGGGCCGCAGGTCACGCATCTGTGCCCCATGGGGCCACGCCGTCACGAGGGGCAACGGGCGTTGGCTTGCCCCCCTGCAAGTGCGCCCCCCCTTCCCTGGGCCCTCGCAAGACGCTGGGCACCTGCGAGTGGCGCAGCGGGGCGCGTTCGTGCCGCGCTGACGCGGTTGGCAACGCGTCGCGCCCTCTCTCTCTATGATACAAATTGCCTCGCACGCGCTAAGGCCAACGGACGTCGCTCCGTCGCCCGACGGGCTACGCCGACGCAGAGGCAACGAAATTCACGCCGCTGCCGCGCGGGGCCGCGCCGACACTTCTGGCTGATGAAACGGCTTCGTTGCAGCGTGGGCGCGCCTCCATGGTCACCGAAGAACACATGTCCTGCGGGACGTGCGCGGGGTGATAATTGCTGCATCACCGACGCGACAAGCCTCCTGCTTGCGAACGAACCCATGGGGGGATACGGGGGGGGGCTCATGCGCCCGCGGGGTCCATTCCATTACCCGTCGCGGCGGACGCGACGCAACGGGGCAACGGATCGCGCGTTGGTGTCCAATGGGGGTGTGCCGGCGCAAGAGGGCAATGAATTCTCCTGCCCCTTTGTGCGCGCCGGTTTGGCCCTCGCAGAACGCTGGGTCTCAAGTGGTAGCGCGGGTGTAGATGCGCATTCGCGGGTGCAACTGGTTGCTTGCCAGTGCAGCACGGGGCAGCGCCAAAGCAAAGGACGACAAACTTCGTCGGCACGTGGCGGCGCAGGGTGGGTGGGCAAAGTTGGGGGGTCAGGGGGGAACTTGCCGCGCGGGGTATCGCTGGCGCGCGCGAACAGAGGATCATGATTCGCGGCCTCGTCGGCGCCAACATCGGTGGCTTCGCGCAAGGCTGGGTCCACGCGTGCGACGCAGTGTGGCGAGTGGGCACGCCGCGCCGACTGAAGGGGCATACAGTGCGCGACCGATGCGCATAAAAACGCGCAAACGCAATGACAAAGGCATGCCGCCACATTGCTGCGCAAAGCCACGCCGACGCAACTGGTAACGCATTCGGCATGCGAACAACGCGTGGCCGCGTCGACGCTGAGGGGCAACGGCAGTTTGCATGGTTGCCCCGAAAATACTCCACTAGGGCCCTCGCATAATGAAAGCCCGTTCTCGCGCTCCCAGGTGGCGCAACGTTGCAGGGGCGTGGCAGGCGTGGCAATTTCTCGACGCCACATGGGGTGCGTAGGGGGTGGTCCCTCACTGCGGTCTGTAACCGTCCCAGGGTCGCGGGGCGTTGCGGGCGTGGCACTTCCTCCGCGCCATAGGGGGTGCGCAGGGGGTGGCCCCTGGCCGCGCCGCCGACGAAGAGACAACGTACCCCGCGCGGTTGCCGATATACCCCTTTCGGGGTATTAGTGGCTAGACGCGGGGCCCGCAAAATGCGTCACGGGGATGTGGCATGGATGTCGTGGCCCTTGGCGGCGTCGTTTGCGCCGCGCTCGCTGGGCGGCCTGCGCGTGCGACGCCTTCCGCATGTGCCATATGGGTGTTATCCTACGGGTGCTGCCTGGTGTGCGGGGCCCTCTGGAGCCTGTCTGGATATGTGGGCGCCCTGTGGGTGGGGGCACAACCCCCATGCCGCATGCGTCTGGTGACTGGCACCGTTGGCGCAAGAAGCCTTGCAATTGCAGCGGCCGCGTGATATGCTGCGGGAGGTGGTAGAAGAGTGAACAAGAAAGAGCGTTATACCAACAACAACAACGACATGAACAACAGCAGGAAATAATAGCAAGCATATCGCAAACGGTAATGGTAATAATAACTACGAATACTCACGTAAAATAAACAAGAGCAGCCCCATACTTGACGTGTCCCCGAGTGCAGATCCACCGAACCGTACGCTGTCGCGCCGGATGTCGACGCCAACATATTTCCTCACAGACGTGGGCGGAAGAGTACAACGCAAACGAATACTTTGATATCCACGGGCGGGCACCGCATCGTGATGATGTCTCAACGTGCGCAATCCCATTAAGAACTCCTGATGCGTGCTCCACACACAGCGTTGGATGACGCAACTCGCCCTTGACCGCACCAGGTACTCCGTGCGCCTCTGCTCGCACAAGATGGGCGAGGGCGCACCGGCGAAACGCAGAGAAAACGCTGTCTGCAAGCAAACGGCCAGCAGCTTCCTGCACAACCGAGAAGCCCGCCAGCCCCATTCGGGGCACCAAACAAAGCTCAGTGGGCTTCCGACGACCTCTCAGAAGACAAAAAGGCTTCCCACCGGGCGCCTCAGGGAGGCTTCCCAGGAAGGCACTATCAGAAGGCAGGCGGGCTTCTCTTCTCAGAAGGCAGGGAAGGCTTTCAGGCAGGCTTCCCAGAAATAACCAAACGTATCAGCTTCCAGTCATCCCAGCCCCCAAAAAAGCACTGGCACACCAATACTAATACAAGCGAGCGCGCTCATGTGTGCACCCATGCATGCATGAAACAACGCATCCACGCATACATGCGCCACACATGCACATGGCCTTCGGCCGCCCACGCGCACAGACAATCTACACATCCTAGCTACTACCTCGCCGTCATGTGCAACGGCGGCTCGGAAACTGAAGCAAAGCCTGAAACCGTATGGCATGGAAAGGTACTGTGGCACCAGCGCTGCCCAAATCCAGCATGCAATGTGTTGCGTTACTGTAACATACCGTTGTGGAATGCTATGTGCTCTATGCTCGTGTGTAGTATTACTGGATGCGGGTGCCACATGAAGTCTAGCAGGCAGGGTCCTTACTCTATCATGCCTGTTCGAGAAGTCCAGCACACGCCACGCGCGACTCCACATACATAAATTGGTGGGTGTTCGCTGGAGCGGCGCAGCCGACAAGCAATCAAGGGAACGCCTGCAACTTCATGGCCGCCTGCATGCGCCGCACGAGCAGGGTGGGAACATGTCCTTCGTGATGCCGTGCTTCGCGTGGCCCTCGATCTGCGTCTTCGTCTCATTGCGCATCGATGGCTTATCGACGGACTTGTCCAGGTAGATCTCCATGAGCTTGCGGCAGGTGGCGGTAATGCGACCCTGGGCAAGAGCATCTTGTACTTGCTTCCACTCGGGATCGTCGATGCCACCGAAAACGTTCATGATCTCGGCGTACTTCTCCCTCTCGACGCCACATGCACCGATAAGCTCGTCCAGCGCCTCCCCGTCGACCGACATCAGCGAGCCCTGGCACACAGTGCAGAAGCTGTCCCAATCCTTGTTTGTAGTGGGCAGCTCGTGAGACCAAATGTTGCCGTACTTGTCCCTGGCCTCAGCCATGCGCAAGAGATTGTCAATGATTGCTGTGTTTTTGCTTTTGGGCGCGGAGATGTGGTTGCCACCAGCTAGGGCGAGCGCAGCCACGCATGGGTCGGATATATGCTTTGACACTTCAGCTACACGAGCACCCTCCAAAACATTCGCCTTGCATGACCCCTTCAACGACTTGACGCTGCGAGAGAATTGGAGGGCACTCGCCATACCCAGGGCAATGCTGTGCTCCACATTGACCTTATTGAGATATGTGGCGTGGGGCTTCACGTTGCGCAGTGTTTCCACCAAATGTCTCGTAGTGTTGGCCAGTGTACGGGCGGAGTTCGCGTTCTTCTCACTGCAAGCGTGCATGCACCCCTGCAATATACCAGACAGCCCGTCGCACACAGGAACCATCCCTAATAGTTGTCCAATATCGTTAATGACACCCCTCAGAGCCAGAATGGCGGCCTCGCCTTGGGCGAACTCGCCCCGAAACAGCAGGCCGCTGCGCTCTCCCATGAGCTGCCCAACATCGCCGGGACATTATTCGTATGCGGACTGGTCCATACTTACGATGCCAGTGGGCTTCTCGCAAACTGTCGCGGTGAAATTAGCGTTGACCCTGATGCTTAGGATCTGGGGGGCAAACGTCGATGAAATTGTCGTAGCAATCCATAGTCGGAAACACCTGCCAGCAAGTCTGGAAAATACGCCGCGCGTTCATCAAGCGTGCAGCCGCTTGGTCGCCATCACCATCGGCGGGTACATTGGGCAACTTGTCGAACAACTTGACCCCAGTGGAATGGATGAGTTCCTCGAGCGTTGCGCGCGACTCCTTCGGGAAGGGACACGCATACTGCTTATAGTGGGTCACCGCCTCCGCCAGTGTAGTTGCGCAGTCGTCGATGCTGGTGGTATCGTTAATGTTAGTGAGCTTCGCGACGATCGCCTGCGCTAGGGGGGCCCTTCTCCCTGATGACACCGATGTTCTGCACCATGCTTGTAAGACGATCGCCCAAGAAAGCGTTGCGATTAACAGCGCGCCCGATGTCCTGCAGCACTGAGCGCCCAGTTGTCATCTCAGATGCCTGGTACAGCGTCTCCACGTCTTGGATGTAGTCGAACCTGGTGTCGACAGCGATGCGAACGTTGAGCACGGCCTCGAAAGCGCGAATGCTCAAGTAGATGCCGTCGCACAAGGCCATGACTTCGTTCGCGATCTCGACGTCATCGGGCAAATCCAAAAGTTAAGTGAGAGCGCGGACCGCTGCCATGTTGGATGCTATGTTCTCGGCGTCCGTGGTCGATATGATCTGACATACGGACTTCTTAACGCTGAACTTCGCCATGACGTTGGCCTGCACCCCGCCACTTAAGATCGGAGCAAGCGGATGGAGCTGAGGGCGCAGGGTATCGAATACGACTGGCTCACCATCTGCCGCTGTGTCCGATGCACCTTCTACCTGCCACGGCGCGACGCATCCCGCGAGGTCCATGATGTCCGTGTCCCTGATGCTCATGCCCGGTGTGGACGCCGTAGCCAGCTCAGAAGCTTTCTTCTCCACGAGAGCAAGCAGCGCCACACCAATGGGGGGATGGTCGATCACGCACAGCTCCGAGTACGCGCTTCGAATCTCTGGCCATCCCGTAGTCAGGACGTGCTCTGGTGAGATCTTCAGGAGGACCCCGACGCGAGTCAAATGTTTACCAAATTTTGCACTGGTGTCATCTGCGGGGAACCTCTCCTCAAACTTCCTAGCGCGCTCAGCACCGTGGTGCAAGTCGCGCTTGTCAGTCAAGTCTAAGAGCGCGTTGTTGACCGTCAGCTTCTTGATCCAGTACATCGGGTTCTTGCCGCCCCTGGAGTCGCGACGCGCCCCTGCTGATGGAGCCGCTATGCTAGCCACGCTCGAGCTGCACACCGAAGCTGCGTCATCCCCTGGTGCGGAGCAGCCGTCGTCCATGTCAGCCGCGGCGGAGTCGTGGGCCATCTCGTACACGTTTTCTTGATGCCATCGATTGCGATGTGGATCTTCACGGTGCCCCTCGGGATCTTGGGCACGGACAGCCTCGGACTCGAAGGGGGTGGGCTCCCACGTCGAGGCGGAAACTTCGAAGAAAGCCTCCCTGCCCCATCAGAGGTCCTGTCAAAGGCGGCTAGGGGTGAGACGCCGCTGTCGTCGACCAATCGGGGCGGCGCTGGGGATGCGAAAGCATCGCGCCCACGCGAGCCGCCGCCGCCGTCCTCTGCCTCGTCCTCGGAGAGGATATAGTCGCCGCCCTCGTCACCCTTCCCGCCCGTGCGGCGTGCAAGCCGGCCCTTGTGTGCCCTGTCGCCCCTCGCGAGAACCTCTGACCACTGCGCGGCGCCAGCCTGCAAGAGGGCGTGGAAACCATCATCGTGTGCCCCCGACGTGTCGTTCTCCCTCGCGTTCTGTATCGCCATGTTCCCGAGGCCTGGGACAACTTGGCCAGGCGCGGGCATAGTGGTCCTCCTCGAGTCAACTCTCGCCTGCACGCCAACCCTCACCCTCATGGCCCCAGCGGGCCCAGACTTGTCACTAAAGATGTACACCTTCAACTCTTGGCCGTCCAAGAATTTGAGCGAGAGGGGGTCTCCGATCTTCAGCTGCTTCGGGGTGCTGTTGTGCGTCTCCTTCCTGGTGCTAGTCGCTGGAAGCCACATGCCCTCGCGGTAAATCTCAATCATCGTGCTCGTGCCGTCCGCAATTTCAACTGGTGCCATCAGTTGCGATGCTGCCTCCTTGTTCGGGTAAAGCCTAATGGCCGCGTCCACGCTGTCCTTGTGCGGGCCTCCTGCATGGTGCGCCTTCGCGAAGTCCTTCCAGTTGCAGAAGAACCTCGCTGGGGCAAAACCTGAGAAGCAGACGACACATGCGATATCTGGTGCGCCAGGCGTCTTGATCCACTCCACGTCCTGGTCGCTCTTGCGGCGCAGCAAGCACGCCCGAACGGAACTAGAAGCACCTCCGCTGGGAAAGGTGAGAGTCGCTGCGCCCCTGCTCTTCTTAGGCGGTGGCCCCATGCTAGAATCCTTGTCCTTCCTGCTCGCCTTCTCAGGCATCGCGGGCTAGCGGCTGACCCGACGCATGGCAAGTGAACGTATATATCGAATCAAAGTGGCTGTGCGACTTGACCAATGGAGCCGCAACTATAACGCGATGGTGCGTGATCCATGTCCCTCTACCAGGAGAGAACGGTTGCTGCTACTAACTATGACGGTGATGATGTTGAGACGCTGGCGATGATGCCCCGCCATCCCTCCGCATATCGTATACGAGATGATGCCTGTGTTGATGAATTGCTCGCCCACGCTAGGGGATGGTGAGCGTGTCGATGATCCCCCCCTCGATGCGTGATGCGGATGCTGAGCTGATGTTGTGATGGTGCTGTGCTAATATGGTGTTGATGCTGTACTGATACTACGATGACGCTGTGCTGACACATAGTGATGATGCTTTGCGAATTGAAACCTAACGGCAAACCCATATGCAACCAACAATGAGCCTAGAGAACAGCCCCTTCCCCCCCAAGACGACCGATGAGCCACCAGCGCGGGCCACGGGGGCACTAAGGAGCCACGTGACGACCCCAGGAGGCCCCATGCAACCCAATAGCTACATGATGCAGGCCCCCCACCCAACTGCTGCCCGAGAAGACCCCAACTGAGCCCCCAGACCGCCCAAAGTAAGGACGCTAGAAACCATCTACAACAATGCACTCTAAGCAAGAAGTGCCACACCTTACGGCCTTTCGCGCAACAGCAGGCTCGAGCTTAGGCGGGAAGATATGAGCTTCGACCATGCTCTACCCCAGCGCCCAACCTCCTCATCACCGCCCAGGTGGTCCTACATCCTAGTAGTGGGAGAGTGGGGCTGTCCAGGACCAGGATCCTCATGCGGATGTGTCTGGAAAGGGATCCCGACCGTTTTGCTGGGCAATGCGCCTGCCACCAACTGCGGCACGTCCATGAGAAATCGAAGTTTGACATTCAGCAAGTGGATATGTATGCAGATGTACCTGGCCTGACAAGCATCATCTCGATGAGATTGGGCATCGCGTCTCAGATCAACCTGCAAGTGCATTCGCACTCATCTCGCACGTGTAGCCCCATGCACCACTGTAGCACCAACCACCACTGTAGCTCACGCGTGTAGCCCCAAACACCACTGTAGCACCTCAATCCAATCTAGAACCTTGTGCCGATGCTGCCTGATGAGACCCATCGTGCAGCTCGCACTCGTCGTCGGTGTCACCAGGATTGATCCAGTCCTCCTCCATCGTAGAGGTCACGTAGTACGTGGCAGCATGCTTGGTACGGTACCTGGAGTACGCTGGTACTGGCACTGGTACTGGCCCAGGAGGTGATCCACAACATCCAAGGGCCCAGAATATGGAATACCCCAAGCGCAGGAAGGTGGTCCGCAATCTATCGAGTACGGCAGCCGGGGCGAGATGCCCGTCTGGGTGCAGGGCTTCTTCGGGGAGCCAATGTATTAGAGCTTGCGCGAAGGCGGAATGCCAATGCCGTAGAAGTCCCCCTCCAAATGAATTGGCCGCTTGGCCACCCCTTTCGGGGAGGCGGAATGCGAGGGGCGTAGGGTATCCTCGGCCAAGTCGGGAATGACAGGGCCAGTATCTCTGGAAACCGAACTCACTTCATCAATGCCAAAGTGACTGTCAAGCCGCTTCGGGCCATCCTGCTTCGGGATGGGGTCTGGCCCGCGGCTGTCCGCACCTCGCCGCGGCCCTTCATCATCTGCAGTGGGTAGCGGGGGCGGAGTGGCACCGTTCATCGTACGCTGTGGTATGGAAAAGAAAAAGCACGATGCTCGGAACGCGGCCTGGGGCCACAGGAGATGGCACGTCGATGCGCGACGGCCGCAAGAGTGGCGAACAGGGAGAAGGAACTCGTTGCAGCAAGCTCGTGGGAAGGACAAGCGCACGCGATGGTGCACGCCTGGTGCATGCGCGGCTCTCGCCTCCTGGAAGGAACATCCTGCATTGGTCTCTGGGCGCAACTCCATTTCAAAACCGAGCTCTCGCCTTGATGCGCTCCTAGAAGCAAGCGCGGCCCCTTTGCAAAACCGAGCCCCCGCGGAGGACGGGCACCCCGCGGGGGTCCATAATGGGATGCAACCCACTGACCATTTTCAAAGCCGAGCACCCGCCTACCAAGCAACTCCTACAATAGCCCTGGAGGGGGGCACCCAGGGAGGAGGCGCCTTGACTGCTGGATACCGAGGTGGAGCCCAGAAAGGCAACAACATGGAGCCCCACAAACCCTCACAGGGGGCCCACCGGTAAGATCTGTAGAGCGAGGTTCCTTTAGAAGTCGAACTCCAGCCTACTGGGCAGATCCTACAAAACCAAAAGGAAACCACTGTGTCAGGCGGGTTGACGGGCGAGAGCCCTCTGTGATGTCCAACATGGCATGATCCCAGGGCACAGAACACCCGCGGGCCCACATCTCGAACGCAGAACGCGGCCCCTTTTCAAACTTGGGTTCTCGGGCGGGAACGATCGGCGACGCGCGCTGGGTCACTGGGCCCAGTAGCTAGAGTCTTACTATTGTGTATGTGAGGCCTTCAGCACCTGGCATAAGATATGTTGCGCGTCGGCGGCGCCTGTGTGTTAAAGCTTCAGAGATCTGGTATCGGGGTTCGATTTAAAGGTCACACTGCAGACTGAAGGCGAATGGCTCTCGGCTCACCTTGTGCTGAGACACTAATTCCCCTTACCCTTTACCATGCAGCTTCTTCTTCTTTAACTTAAGAAGGGAAGGTGGGTGGGGGGAGGGTGGGTGGGGTGGGGGGTGGGTGGGGGTAGTGTGTGTGTGTGTGTGTGTGTGTTGTGTGTGTGTGTGTTTGTGTTTTGTGTTTGTGTGTGTGTGTGTGTGTGGGGGGGGGACGAAGGGGGGCCTGCGTGGGGGTCGGTGGTGGTGGCGGTGGGGGGAGGGCTGGAAACTGGAAGGGGGTGTGCGGAGACGGTGGTGTGTGTGTGTGTGTGTGTGTGTGTGTGTGTGTGTGTGTGTGTGTGTGTGTGTGTGTGTGTGTGTGTGAGTGTGTGTTTTCTTTTTGTGTGTGTGTGCGTGTGTGTGTGTGTGTGTGTGTGTGTGTGTGTGTGTGTGTGTGTGTGTGTGTGTGGTGTGTGGTTGGTGGTGTGGTGGTGGTGGTGGTGGTGGTGGTGGTGGTGGTGGTGGGTGGTGGTGGTGGTGGTGAGTGGTGGTTGTGTGGTGGTGGTGGTGGTGGTGGGGGGGGGGGGGAGGTGGGGGGGGGGGGGGGGGGGAGGGGTTGGGGGGGGGGGGGGTTGGGGGGGTTGGGTGGTGGGTGGGGGGTGTGTGTGTGAGGGGGGGGGGGGGGGGGGGGCGGGAAGGTGGGGAGGAGGCGGTGGTGGTGGTGGTGGTGGTGGTGGTTGCGGGAAGGGGGGGGGGGGAGGGGGGCATGCGTCAAGGGGGCAACGGGCGGGGGGTGGTGGGGAGTGGGGGGCGGGGGGCGCTGGGCGACCCGCCCATGGGCCACAGAGACTTGCATGTCGCCGAGCGCCCCCGCGTAACTTCCACGCGCGCGCTCACTACGCGCGCGCGCACTCGCGAGCGCGCGTTCTATTATACGCCCTTGGGGCTGACGGCGGGGGCTGCGCCCTGCGCAACGGCCCAGTCCATTCCTATTTTGGTAGGCGGTCCCTGCGAAATTCGCCCCTGCAGTGGCGAGATAAAAGTGGCTGCCCGACATGCGCGCGCGTGATGCTATAAGGCGTCGCGCATGGGGCGCGACGTCAACGCGCAAAAGCTGCGGTGGGCAAACCCGGGGGGGGGGGGGGGGGGCTTGCAAAGTTCCTGGCCGTTTTCTGTAGAGCATGTCATCAGGTACCTGAAGGTGCACGCGGGGGGGGGGGGGAGAGGCGGGGGCAACTTTTTGACAGCCTGGGGGCAACTGTGGGGGCACAGGGGGGGGGGTGGGTCATTGGAGCACGGGCGGGGGCGCGGGGGCAACTTTTTGACAACTGGGGGGCAACTTTGGGTGTCTGGGGTGCGCTTGAGATTGTGCGCGGGGGGGGGGGGGGGGGGGGGGGGGGGGAAGGGGGGGAAGGGGGGCGGGGCAACTTTTTTGGCACTGTGTGGGCAACTTTGGGGACATTCGGGGTGCCCTTTTAGAGTGCGGGCGGGGGCGCGGGGAGAACTTTTTGACAACTTGGGGGCAACTCTCGGGGCGCTCGGGGGGTCGTTGTAGAATGCGGGCGGGATGCGGGGACAACTTTTTGACAACTTGGGGACAACGTTGGGGTCGCTCAAATTGGAATTGTGGAGTGCGGGCGGGGGCGCGGGGGCAACTTTTTGACAACTTGGGGGCAACTTTCGGGAGACCAGGGTGCACTTGAGAGGCGCGCGGGGGGGGGGGGGGGGGGGGGGGCGCATGGGGCAACTTTTTGGCAACTTGGCGGGTGCTGCTTGGGGAGTTGCGTCGGGGGCGCGTGGGGGCCACTCGAGGTGCACGGGAGGAGGGGGGGGGGGGGCGGGGGGAACTTTTTGACAACTTCGGGTGTGCTTGGGGGGCCACGTTGGGGGTCCGTGCGGGGTACTTGGGGGCGCGTGGACAAGGCGGCGGGGACGCGGGGGGAACTTTTTGACAACCTGTGGAGTACTTTGGGGACGACCACTCCGCGCGCCCGATGTGCGCGTGCACAGCCCTGCGGCGGCCAATCGCAACTTCGAGCTGCATGTGCGTCACCCGCGAATACTTTTTGATATATTTTCGGCATCTTTTGCATAGCCCTGTGGCGTTTTCTTGCCGCGGGGTTGTGCGCGTGCACATCCTTGCTGGCGCTCGGTCGTCGGGGGGTTGTCCGCGTGCGCATCGCCGCGCTGGGTCTCTGTGCCACGGGGTTGTGCGCGTGGTCAACTCATGCTGCCTCCTCTGGGCTGGGCGGCGCGCGATCGCTGATCGGCGAACCCCCCGCCCCACCCAAACCCCTCCCCCCCTCCCCCCTTGGCGCCGCCCCCTCCCCCCCCCCCCGCCCCCCCCCCGCCCATTCGCCGCCCCGCCCCGCCCCCGCCCCGCCACCCGCGGACCCCCGCCACCCACCCACCCACCACCACCCACCACCGCCACCGCCACAACCCACCCACCCACCCATCCACCCACCCCACCCTCCCTCCCTCCCGCCCACCATCCACCCACCACCCGCCACCCACCCAGCGCGCACCCACCCCCACACCGCCCGCCACCCATCCACCACCCCACCGCCAGCCCGCCAGCGTCCGCCTGCCCGCCCACTCGCCCACCCACCCACCCACCCATCGCCACCACCACCACCGCCACCGCCGCCACCACCACGCACCGCCACCACCATACACCCAACACCCAGCACCCAATACCCAGCACCGACCACCACCACCCAGCACCCCATCGGGTGTGTGTGTGTGTGTGTGTGTGTGTGTGTGTGTGCGTCAGCCCCATGTGCTTTGTAAGGGGTGGTGGTGGTGGTGGTTTTGTGGTGGTGGTGTGTGTGGGGTGGTGGTGGTGGTGGTGGGGTGGTGGTGGTGGGGGTGTGTGTGTGTGTGGGGGGGGGGGGGGCGTGCGCCGCCGCTCGCCGCTGCGCGATGTGCGCGTGTGTGAGCGGCTGTGGGCGCGCCTTGCCATCCAAGCCATTGCGCCGACCTCTGAGCTCTAACAGGGCAGTGCAGGGACACATCGGGAGCGCGGAAGGCCCGCCCCCAAGCTGTCCATAAGTTGTCACCGCGTGCCCGCCGCGATCCCCAACCTCCCCCGCCATCCCAAGTACCCCGCAGGGGCCCCCGACGCGCCCTCAAAATTGGCCCAGCGTGTCCAAACATTGCCACCGCACTCCCCCGCCCTCCCCGCGCGCCCAACGTGCCAGCCCCCCGTGCCCCCAATTCCCACCCAAAGTTGCCCCAATGCAATCCAAACGTTGCCCCCGCCCCCTCCCCTCTCCCGCCCCTCCCCCGCGCACCCCCCAAGCCCTCCTCAAAATGACCCCCACAGTTGACAGCCAATTGCCAAGCAGGTGGCCCTGCGCACCCCCGCGCAATCCCCAAGGACCCCCCGGGTGCCCCCACGCACCCTCCAAGTTGTCCTCGCGCGTTGTCTCGCAGACTGGCCCTCCACGTATATGGGGAAATGGGGGCGGGGCGGGGTGGGGGGGGGGGGGGGAGGGGTCGTTGCCAGGTGGGGAGTGTGGGTTGGTGGCTGGGCGGGGTGTTGGTGCTTGGATGGGTGGGCTGGGTCGGTTGGGGTGGTGGTGGTATGGTGGTGGTGGTGGTGGTGGCGCTGGTGGTGGGTGGTGGTGGTGGTGACTTGTGGGTGGTGGTGGGTGGTGGTGGGGTGGTGGGTGGCGGTGGGCGGTGGGTGGTGGGTGGTGGGCGGGGTGGTGGGTGGTGGTGCTTGTGGTGGTGGGTAGGGTGGTGGGTGGTGGGTGGTGGTGGTGGTGTGGGTGGTGGGTGTAGTGGGTGCTGAGGGGTGGGTGGTGGGTGGTGGGTTCTGGTGGTGGGTGGTGGGTCGCGGGTGGTGGTGGCGGTGACGGTGGTGGTGAGTGATTGTGTGGGTGGGCGGGCTGGTGGTAGGGTGGGTCGGTGGGTGGGCGGGAGTATGGGTGGGGGGAGGTGCTGGTGGGGGGTGGGGTGGGTGGGGGTGGGGTGGGGTGGGGGTGGGGTGGTGGTGGTGGTGGTGTTGGGTGAGAACTGGCAAGCAATCGACACTGTGATTGGATATGTGTGGCCATGTGAAATACGCTGGTGCCTCAGAAAGCACACGGTACATAATCTGATGCTTGGCAGACCGAGCGCAAACTACCCAACATCACCAACTGAGTGGGCTCCACTACCAAACATGCGCTATAGACTCTATAGACCGATGGTAACAACTATCATACACATAGTGTGGTTCAACATGCACACGCACGTTGTACCAGACACTTAACGCGTGCATACACAACCACGTTTGTGCACTGGCACGTATACAAACACGCAATACATATACCCGACCACGCACTTCGCAAACTAAGTGGAATACCGTGTGCCCCATAGGCGAGTCGCATGGTGTCTTGGGCGCGCACAATCAGCACCCGCGGGGAGAACTTACATGAGCAGCACTATGTGGTCGCGAAGTGGCAACTCCCATAACCAATCGTGCGCGATCGCTCATGTTCCCAAGCTGCCCCAAACAAACTCGTAGTGCTTAGGCGGGGGCACCCCCCGTGTAAACGCAAGGATGCGTGCTCCTGTCAGCATTTGGGCATGATGATGTGGCCTAAACGCTACATAACACCAGACAGATATCAACGTTGTGCACGCCGCTGCGGTATATACCACGTGGTCTGCACCACGTAGCTCCACATAGCTTCCACCACATGGCTTCCAACAGCGCTGTTTGGGCCCACTCTGACACACATATGCTGCGTGATTGCGACGCAATGCGAAAGCACAGCGGCGGGATTCACAGGAACAACTGATCGCAATGCTATGCAATGTGAGTGTGATGCTATGCTGTGGCAACCCAGTGCGGTTGGAATGCAATGCAAGCGATTGGCCCACGCTGGGGTCGTGAACGTTAGGTCAGAACGTCGCTAGGTGCCGACATCCTGCACACAACAGAGGACACTCTCAGCTCGCAGAAAAAATGCCCACTGCACCGTTCACGATTCACATGTTCAAAAAGAAGCATCACTCCTCCCCCGTTCCTCATCCAACCTCCCGCCACCATCATCTGTCTGCCCCCCCATTTCTCGTCTCGTCGTACTGTCTAGTCTAGTAGTCGCCGTCGGCGTCCGTTTCCATCGCCGACCTCCCCGCGTCGACGATACATGCACTGCGCTAAACACTATGGCGTCCGATCTACTACGGGTCAAACTCCTAAGCCCGGCTGGTCTTAGCAACCTTGGGGAGCCGCGCGCCGCATTTGTGAGTGCGGTATTTCTGCAACGGCCGACGTTCACATGCCTGTGCACCCGAATGCCAACGACATCGCCCCCTCACCCTCGCCGCGCGGGGGTGGCTGGCGCTCGGGGGCGCAGGCGAGCTCACGACGGCCGCGACGCTTAAACCTAAGTGCCACGTGGGGCGATTGCCGCGGCGGCTCGGGCGATGGAACTGTCCAGAGATCAACTTGTTGTTTCTCCTTGGGCGGGGTGGCGCCTGCGTCGTCATCGCTGGTGAGATCAATTATGCAAGCACCCTGCTTGCTCGGTGTGGCCGTCGAAGCTGACCTGGGTGCCTCCATGTGCTCTCGCGACTGACGGGCGGCTCGGGTAGCAGCCAACTCTTGTGGGGTGTAGTCGAAGACCGATGCCGCATTGAACGAGATGTCCACAGGAGTCGCCATGGCTTGCAACACAATCGCACAAAGACGCGGGCGTCGTGACATTGGCAGCCCGCCCCCTCGAGACCAAAGGTATACGGAGCATGAGGCACCATTGCCCTGGCTGGGGGCTGGGGAAGGCCGAGCGGTGTACAGAGCGGCAACCAGACATCTGGGCTAATACACAGCTGCGTGACGCATCATAGCATGCACCGGCCGACTTCTGACCCTGGGCAGATGTAGCTGCATGGCTGTTCATGCGTAGCTGCTACGTGACACGTCGCCCGAAGGCCTCGGGATGCCTGCAGCTCCATGGCGCAGCATAGGACAACGCACGTTACGTAACGCTCTCAATGTCCACCACGCAAAAACTAAGTCACCCTGTTACCCGTGCCCACGTCTTGATACCCACCCACCATTCCCACGTGTCACACGTGCAACGATAGCCATCGACAACCCACGCACAACTCATATCCTACATATTGATGTGGATGCACGTCGCAGACAGAGAAACCCGTGCGCAGTGGCGCGCAAGGCGTAAACAATGCATCGCCTATGGCTGCTCACATTTTTGCGCATGCAATAATTCATGGCGGTTGCAACCCCGTGCCCAACTGACGGCGGCCAAGTGGTGCGACGCGGATGCGGAACCATGACAACCATGGGCGCAACCCCATTCACCCGTTTGAGCGACGCGCTGTTATATGTGGCTCCACCAGTGGTGTTTCACGTGGTACGACACCAAAGCAAATGCTCAACGTTTTCTTTTCGAAGGCCCACCATGTTGCTACCCATGCGTTTTGATGGGGTCATGTTGTTGGCGCTGCCAATGGCGGTGGAAGCAGTGGCCGACCGAGGCTGGTGATAGGAGGACGCCGCGTGGGGACAGAGGAAGATAATCCATGCAATGGGGGAGGGCATGGTGGGCCACGATCGCAAAGTGGGCGAGGAGTGGGCCGTCGCAGCGAGACATTGCCATTGCGAAGACGGGGCGCTTGTGACGTACGCCCAGGGCACCCAGGCAAAAACGGATCTGACTCAATCAAGGCAAGGTCCACAATACTCAACATATGAATATTTACCAGGCACATGAATTAAGGGTCATCGTCGGGTTCAGAATCCTCTTCAGGAAACTTCTCCCGCTCAGCCGCTAAAAGAGCGGCGGCCTCGGGCATGTCCAGCCGATTGAGGTGGCCCCTTACCATCCTGACGTTGCCTGCGGGTGGGCCATCCCGCAGGGGCCCCAAGTGCCGGCCAAGCGACCCCTAAGCCATTCGGCCTGCCTTGTGCTCGGCGCGAGCCCGCGTTGACCTGTCGGGCCAGCGCGCATTTTCCATGCAGAGTGTTGCCACAAACGTATTCGATCCTACGGCCCGCCTCGTAGTGCCGAATGGCGCCGCCAGGCGCATGACCTGCGAGGCCGACGCGGGCCGCCCCAAACAGGCGACGCTGATTCACATGGAGGCGGCCGCGGGGGGTCAGGGGGCGGCGGCGGCGGACCCATGGGGCCTGCGCTGCCGCTCGCGGCATCTGGGGGGCCCGACCCCCCAAAAAAGCTCTGACACCGCGCGTGGCTTCACTCCTTCAGGAACTTCCCCCCTCGGAGCCGCTGCCACAGGGCGCCAGCTAAAAGGTCTGGCTCTAAAGCAGCCTCGCCCCCCTTGGACTCGAACTCGTCTAAATCAACAACGTCGTCACCATCATCGCTTGGGGCCAACAGGTCAAAACCCTCGTTCCCGCTGCTAGCTGGGAGGTCAACGCCGATGCCTGAAGGGATATCTGACGTACCTGACCACTCCTCATCGAACAGCGCATTCATGTCGGGGGCACCGACAAGGAATAACGACGCGTCGGGAGGTGCCTCTGTGGACGGGCGTGGCCCCCGAATAGCTTGCGGTAGGAGCGCAAGAGTGTGATTGGCCGCCCGCGGTAAATAGAGGGGGCGCGCATAACATAATACTATACACCTGACAAAACGGTTCACTCAGGACACTCGGGACAATGGGCCCACGGATGGGCACTTAGCAGAGGGTGTATTGCAACGCGCATCCCAGGACAGCCAATCATTCAAGAGTTTGCTATCTGCAAGCTCAAGTGTCTGGCGAACGTATTGGTTTATGCCATTGGGCCTCAGCAGCCTCAGCATGCTGAATAAACAAAACGAATCACCTGGCCGACCTTCATCGCCAGGCCCATCGCCGCCGTCGCCCCCAGGGCCCCCAAACACTTCAGAATCGGTGGAGCTCGGGTCGCTGCACTCGGGGTCGTCAACGCCGTCGGCCAGCGCGATGGGTTCGCCGTCGCTGCTCGGCCCATCGCCATCGCCGATGAAAAGGGGTCCACGCGCCCCCCCCCCCGGCGCCGCGACCAGCGCCGCGGAGACCCTTGTCTGACCCTTCGCTTGGGGCCAAGAACTCCAAGTGTCAAGTGACACGCGGGCCCCGTCCGCCCATTCGGCCCGAGGAAAGGGCCGCGAATCCCCGCCCGAGCAAAAAGTCAGACCCCGACCCCCCCGGCGAACGACATTGCTTTTGCCCAGCGCCAAATCAATTGCTTCTGATTGTGAGGCACCTAGCAAACATGGTCGTTCAAGTGCCGTTATCCACGGGAAGCCGCGGGGCCACAGGCAGCAATGCACAAACATAAACGAATGAACCAAGAAACATACGTCGAAAACGTGCATTCATTAGCTATGGCGAAGCCTCACATAACCTGTTTGCTAACGCGGAAGACCCCGAGGCACCTCTCCCTGAGCCGCTGCCACTTCCCCCGCGACCGCCCTTGCCTCTGGGGCGAGGATCTTTTGGCGCCCGCCCCAAAAAGTCATCGGAAGACAAGTCAATCTCGGCGGCTGTCAACGGCGCGGCGTGCTGCACCTCGGGAAGGAAACCGGCCCGGGCGATGCGCGCGGTGGCATCGCCGCGCAGCTTGAACAGCTTGAGGGGCCAGCTCTTGCGCTCCCAATGCAGAGACAGAGCGGCGTCCACGGCCACGAGGAAGTCGCAGGACGCCTGGGATCCAGAAGTGTGGAGTCAGTGACTATAGACATGGGCGCTAGAAAGGGGGGTGCGCAACTTAATCCGCCTGCCCAGTCCGAGCGGCGTGGCATGCATAATAAAGCTACGCAAGAAACCCATTTGCAAGCCAGAATTACAATATTTGCCTAGTATGGATTCGACGTCACACTAAATGGCGTGGAGAGTTGTACGCAAGGAGGACGTGAGCCCATATGGTTCGCATGCATATAGGAACGGGTTGCCTGACATCGCGCGGGCGCGCGCACGCAAGTCCTGCCTTGTGAGATTGGGAACGGCTCGCCTCGCCAGCCAATGATAATCGCATCAGGTGGCCAACAAAACATATGTATATGTGTGTGTATATGTATGAAGCCTTATGTGTGTTTGGTGCGTGGGTCTACCACTCGTTAACACCGTGCGAAACATACGTTGGTGCTAACTTGGCGGGGTGGCGGAAGCCTGCGTGATTGAAGCGTTGGGCTGGAGGGTGAGGCGGGGGAAGGAGGGGGAAGGAGATGACAAGGTGGAGATCGGTGGAAGTAAGAGGGGGAGGCGCCGGAGGAGGGATGGGTGGAGGGATGAGGTAGCGAAGGGAGTGTGAAGCGGAGGAAGGAGGGGGGAGGGGGTGACAGGGTGGAGATCGGTGGAAGTAAGAGGGGGAGGTGCCGGGGGAGGGGTGGGTTTTAGGGATGAGGTATCGAAGGGAGTTATCCCATCGCCCATAGCCTTGAGCACCACCTCGCCGCCGCCGTGGAAGATAGGCACGTCGGGGTCCACGGCCATGTGCTGGAAGACTGGCACGTCTGGTTTCAAGACCAATTCAGATAGATGCAAGTGCAACATCTCCACGCCAGAACCATCATCAATGAAGGCGTCGTCCACCCCGTCGTCGTCGAGCCACTCGGCAACCGCGCTGCGCTGCACGGGGCGGCCGATCAATCGGCGCGCCAAGGATCCAGCTCGGGCGAGCTTCCTCTCGGCGGACCCCTTGGCGCACAAGATCTTCAGCGCCGAGATGGGCCGACGGGCGCGCTTGCGCAGACGTCTGCCCTCGCGGCCGCGGGCGCAAGTGCCAGCCAAGAAGCGCGTGGACTCCTTGGCGTTGCCCTTGCACGTGGCGTGGAGCCAATCCTCCCTCGTCGGGGATCGGCCCCCCGAGCTGCGCCATGTACTTGTCCAGCTTCTGCAAGGGGGGCGGCGGCAAGGTCTGCCGCGCCAGCGCCGCCGCCGAGACGCCCGCGGCATCTGGCGCGACGTGCAAGTGTCGGGCCGCGCCGACGCCAGGAGGAGGCTGCAGCGGCACATTGCGGCAGCGGTGCGCCCGATGCGAAAGTCCAACATCTGCGCGTGTCTGGGCGGCGACCGCCTTGCCAACTCCAGTGGCGTACGTGTTGAGCAACGCCGAACGCCGCTCAACTGCTTGTCGGCGCTGGGCCCCCAACGTCCTGCTGGCGCACCTGGCCGCTCGCAGCGCGTCGGCGTGCGTGGGGGCTGGGCCGTCGTCATTGCCGCCAGGGGCCACTGGAAGCAGCTGGGGCGCCATGATGTCGCACGCGCCGCGCTGACCAGCCCGAATGCACACTTCACGAGAAAGGTCCTCAACGCGTTGGCGCTCCGACTCTCTGGCACTCGGGCCAAAAGCACCCGCGCCTGGCCGACCGCGAGCGACAGCTGCTTGAACAGCGGCACGATCCAGCGCGCACTCGGCAGGCGTTCGGTCAGCATGCATCTGCGAGAGATTGGACTGCCATTTCATCCCGTGCCCAGTCTTAGCGACCCTGCTGCAGAAGGCGTGCCATTCGCCGACAACTGCTCTGCGCTTGCGCTGCCGTCCGCCAGCGTCGCCATGATCTTCCTGTTGATCTTGTGACCCTGCATTTTGGCCTAGCCAGGGACCGTGCAGCTCGATCCTGCGCCTAATGCGCCTCGCGATGGATTTGGACGCCACGTCGAGGGAATCTGGGCGCTCCGACTGGGCCCCAAATCGTGTGGCGATCCTCCTAACGTAGGCGTGCATGCACTCCGCGTGGGCCGTGTCCACGTGCGGCAGCATGGCGATCATCGCGAGGGCCGCGCGACCATCCGCACCTTCGACGTCGAACGCGTCCACCAACGAGACGGTGAACCTGTCGAGGCAGCAAGGCTTGGTCCTCTTGATTTGCTTGAGGTCTGCGGCGGCGGAGCCTGATGCCAGACGTGCGAACAATGGGAAAGGGGCCTTGCGATGCGGCCTTGCTACCAGCCGCTCGCACTCAGCTGGCGCCGTGCCGACCGCCCTGCAGGCTAAGCACCTGATCTCCTCGGTCGCCGTCTCGATCGGCAGGAGCCCCCGCGGGCGAGATGACGTCATCAACCGACGCTGGTGCTCGAAGAACTGCGTGTCCAACTCGCCAGGGGCCGCCGCCGCAGCTCGGAGCTTCCGTGGAGCAGCGGCCCCGGCACCAGGGGCCCAGACCTTCTGCCGCTCCTCCTGGTCGAACGCGTCGCTGCCAATGGCGAGCTGCTGCTTGAGGGGCGCGGTGCCAGGCTCCATCGCCAGACGATCAACGCGAGGTCTTGCATCGGATGGCGACTGAGCCAATATCTACCATATCACGAGAAATACGGTTTTGTTTTGCAAACTCTGACTCATCAACATTATCTTGATCATGAGCGCCCGCGTCGTCGCCATAGTCAGGATGGCCAGCCTCGCACTGAGCGGCGTCGTCTTCGACTGGGCGTACCAATGCGTCACCAGCTGCAGGTCTCGATGCATCGCGAGCTCTCCTGCGGCTACGCCCAGCCATCTTGAGAAATCTGAAGAACGTGCGGCCGATGAGGCCATGCACACTCTGGACAAGACCCATCCTGTACACACAATCGTCATTTTTTGTCTACCGTTTTTTGTTGAATATCGTGAAGGAGGAATTCGCCAACGTACGAACGATCGCACCAAATATCAAATAATCAATACGACCCGTCTGTTCGAGTCCAGATTCGTTGTCCACAACAACCTCGACTACATCAGTTTTGCGCCAACCCCCATTTGGTAAAACATTCAGCGCAGAGCGTAATAACCGAGCACGAGCAGGGTTACCCGCGAACACTATACACGCTAGTTTTCTATGTCGCCTAGCCTCTTCGCGGCCCTGGCCAAGCTAAACAACAAGAGTCTCGAACACCTCATCTTTGAGAACTTGGCGAAATACACGCATCCGTCCACCTAAATGAAGAGATTTCGCCACATGAATCATACCAGCAATGCCGTTGTCGATGAGGACGAGCCCCTTGCATAATGAAGTCTGGCCCATGTGTATCGAACAAAACAAGTGCAACTTACTATGTTGACCAAACACATGCTCGAGAGTGGTTTCTGCAGCCAATTGTGCCGCATGCCGG
Organism: Prorocentrum cordatum; assembly: GCA_963575745.1. NCBI lineage: Eukaryota > Dinophyceae > Prorocentrales > Prorocentraceae > Prorocentrum > Prorocentrum cordatum. The sequence goes on from CAUYUJ010018130.1 coordinate 95,447, forward strand.
TCTGAACACATAACTCGTACTCTGAATCGAAATTGTCGGTTCGCAGGCCAAGACAGGAAACATGAGGAACTTCATGCCTGCGCAATACACTGCGTCGTGGTTCGCTGGATCACCTGCTGCACGCTGGCCAAGTCGATGGAACAGAAAACGTCTTCATCAAGCTGGCCTGGCATAGAACGTTTTACCAAACAGCCCAAGGCACATGTGCTCTGGAACAACTTCGCAGGCACCGTCTCGACAATCGAAGAGTCTGTAAATAATCTGTTGCGCCCAGGGCCGATCAAGAAGTTTGGCACTGCATCATCACTCTGCCGCACTGACATCAACGTGGTTGCCTCATCGTAGCGCACGGACTCCAAGAGCACACGTGGAACCACATCTGATGGCAGATCCCGACAAAGCTCTAGCAAAATGCACATGTGTTCCGACCATAAGCCCCCTGACGCAAAGTGCCAAAAAGGTTTTGACCATGCAAGTCGCACGGACTGCAATGGCCACGCGAGGACGTCTCATGCGAACATCGACGCCTGAGGTGGATCACGGGGGCGAGCAGGCGGAGGGTGAGGAGTGGAATGAAAGGGTTGGGGTGGGAGGGGGGGATGCGTATTTCGGCGCAGGGACCTGGACATCGGAACACATGTGCCGTTCGGTGGCCTCTGCAGCTGTGGCGAGCCTGCGCTCCACATTGGGCATGGGCTCGGGGCCGATCATCTCCACTCTGGCCGCAGCTGTCATGCTCGCCCACGCCGAACAGCACGTCCAGAATCTGTCAGCCGCAACCAAAATGGCAGGGGCCAGGCCAACACCAGCCAACGACAAGATGACCACAGCCCTGCCCAATGCACGCCTTTCTGAGGCTGGGGGTGGGCGGCGGAAAAACCTCGAGGGAGCCAACGCCGCCGCCATGACTCTCTCCCGCTCTGCCATCACTGCGTCATCTGGCGCCACTGCTGGAGGAGGCGGCGCCGCTGGCTGGTCCCCTGGCGGCGGGCGCTCGCCCGCGCCGACGCCGTCTGCTGCGATGGCGGCGAAACCAGCCTCAGCGAGGCGGTCCTGCAACGAAGGCCGCCCCCGCTTGCGGCGCGGGGGCGCCGCCGATGCCATACCGCACGGGCATGTCGTGCGGGAGGGCCCTGGCCCTCGAAAGTGCATTCGGGTCCAAATTGCAACGAGGGAGGGGGAGGTGGAGGAGGAGGAGGAGGAGGAGGAGGTGGTGGTGGTGGGGACCCGCAAAGGTTGATCATGCACATGCAATGCAAAACAATGCACGTGCACATGCACATACACTGCAAAGCAATGCAAATAAACTACTCGTGCACACGCAACGCAAAAACATACTCAATGCGATAACCTTTTTTTGAGCGATTTCCCCGCTACATCTTTTCTTTTTTTGCAACCAGGGCCCCGACGATATCTTTTTGAGTACCTTATTCCCCCAAGGATATCCCTCTTGGAGGGAGGTCCCCGATCATAAGCTTGGACCGCCCCCCGCACTGCCTGCGGCCAGTGCGATTGTCCAAGCGTCGACGGGAGCATTTGCCAGTCGCCGCCCACGAAGAAGGGTCGATCCGCCGTGCGCAGGACTGGAGGAGGAGGAGGGGGAGGAGGAGGAGGAGGAGGAGGAGGAGGAGGTGGAAGAGGAGGGGGAGGAGGAGGAGGAGGAGGAGGAGGGGAACGCGGAGAGAGGAGGAGGAGGAGGAGAAGGGAATGTTTGGGATTTGGGGGAGCAGTAAGGCGAGATGGAGTCCCTTCTTCGCAACGTCGGTCCGCTTCGCTGGACCGACTGCTCACCTGACCGCCCCAGAGGTTTCTGGAGGTCCCCCGAGGTCCTTGGAGGTTCTCGGCGGTTTCCTCAATCTTCCACACGTCCACGTCGTCCAAACAGGCGAAAGCCACCAAACCATCCTACGTCCCGAGGCTCAAGGTCCCCCCTCTTCCTCCTCTTCCTCCTCCTCCTCCTCCTCCTCTTGTTTGTCCTCCTCCTCTTCGTCATCCTCCTCGGGGGTCGCCGCAGATATCCGCTCCCAAAACCAGAGATATCTGGGTGTTCAAAG
>CAUYUJ010018130.1:98719-103719 GCA_963575745.1 Prorocentrum cordatum
GGAGGAAGAGGAGGAGGAGCTGGCTGAGCTACGAGGGCCACAATCAGAGCTACAACGGTCACCAGCAGAGCCCCGTCTCCTCCTCCTCCTCCTCCTCCTCCTCTTCCTCCTCTTCCGCCTCCTCCTCCTCCTCCTCCTCGTCTTCTTTTTGGCCCTTGTCCTCCTCGCCGTCGTCCTCCCTCTAGGACCTAGGGGGATGACGACGGCGAGGAGAACGACCTAGAGTCTTGGTTGTCCTTTCCTGGTGGTTCTTGTCTTCGTCCCCGTCCTCCTCCCAGGTCGCCGTCATCGTCGTCGACGTCGTCGCCGTCGTCCTTCCCAGCAGGCGCCGTCCCTCCACTCCCGTGGCCGTCGCCGTCGCCGTCGCCGTCGCCGTCGCCGTCGCCGTCGCCGTCGCCGTCGCCGTCGTCGTCGTCGTCGTCGTCGTCGTCGTCGTCGTCGTCGTCGTCGTCGTCGTCGGGGTCACTCGCTCGTCGTCCGTCGTCCGTCGTCCGTCGTCGTCGTCGTCGTCGTCGTCGTTGTTGTCGTCGTCGTCGCCAGCGTCCAACGTCGCGGCCACCGCCGTCCGCTCCGAGGGAAGCGCCTTTCCCTCCGCGCCCGCGGCCGGCTCCGCTGGCGGGGTCGCCGCCTCGGACGCCGGCGGGGTCGCGACGGCGGGGGCCGTCGCCGGCTCCGCGGCGTTGGCCTCGGTGCTGGCGGTGGGCCGCGGAGCGTCGGGGCGCCCTCGGAGGCGCTCGGGGGCCCTCGGACGCCCTCGGACGTCCCTCGGACGCCCAGTCCGTTGGGGGCCCTCGGGGGCCGTCGGGGGGACTCCCCAGGCGCGCCACGAAGCCCTCGGGGGCCGTCGGGTGCCGTCGAAAGCCCTCGGGGGCGCGCTTCGGGCGGGGTGGGGGGGAGGTGGAGGTGAACGAGAAAGGAGGAGGTGGAAGAAGAATGAAGAGGGGGAGGAGGGGGAAACGAAAAAGGAAAGGGAGAAGGAGGGACGGCAGCGAAGGCAGGGAAGGAACCGGAAACAAGGAGGTGGAGGTGGAGGTGGGAGGGGAGCCGGAGGTGGAAGTGTGCGCGTCGTGGAGGTGTAGAGGTATCATCACCCTGCCGTGAAAGTAAATGGATGTGGAAGTCGAGAAGGGGTCGAGAGGCGGTGGAGGTGGATGGGGGGCAATGGAGGTGGATGTGGGTGAGGAGGTCGAGGAAGCGGAGGATGGGGCACACAGGGCGTCGAAAGGCGGATGGGGAGGGAAACGTCTGGTGTTGCCATAGGTGGCCCTGGCCCATGGTGTCCTCAACTTTTTTGCTTCCCACATGGCCGCCAGAGCACCCCACACGATGCCCAGAAGGCCGCAAGGGTTCCATAATGACTCGATCATCTAGAAGCGCCTTGGGCCAGGGTCAATTCTGGCAGATTCTGAAACAAAGAAAAATGGTACAAAGATGCACGACGTAGAGGCGCAGGCTAGTCTCCCGCCAACGCCCTGAAACGATATGAAAGCTACGGCGCAACCCTGGAGGCCCGCCTCGTAAGCTTTACCTTCGAAGAGCTCAGCAGATTTCGAATGCTTTCCCGCGAGAATATCGCAGAGGGCCTGGTTGGGCCCATGCTCCAAGTGCCCGTGCACGGTTTTTTGAGGAGAGGCCCGCGCCTCTTCGAACAGCCCCGCAGTTCCAACAGAACATGTAAGGCCCTTTGCGCTCCATTCTGTGGCCAAGGGCTGCGAAACCATTCTCACCCTGCCCCGTCGCAATCGCCTCCTCAGGGGCATTCGCACGGGCCCTGGGGTCCCCAGGCTCCGAATCGGCCACGCCCTCCAGCGCAAAGGGGCCCAAACCGCCGCTTTGATAGGCTCAAGACGAAAGACGGGACGGGTCTCTTGAAATCTCCCCTCAAGGCCGAAGTCCATTTTGGTTCGGGAAGCCTAAAGCGGCGTGGGATTACATGGCTTGCCTGACCCGCTGGTGAGGTGCTTTTCGGTTATGGGAGTCCGAGACTGGGCCAGGCACCTTCTACAATTACGTCGGGCCTGTCCCCCTACAGGGGGATTTTGGACGAAAAATTTTAAATACCAAAACGGTACCCTCAAAATGTTCAAAAGTAGTCAAAAATAGTCCCGTGACCAATTTTTGACTATTTTTGAATTTTCCCCCTGTAGAGGGACAGGCCCGACTTCATTCTACAAACCAAAGTGGCCAGGCTGCAAACTCCCACAATCATGCTCCTGAAGCTCGAGAAGTATATTGGGCAGTGCCCCGCGGGCAAGCGTACTACATTTGCACTCGCGAGCACGAGCCGAAATTCGCTCCTAGATGCCCTCTGGACGCGACAGTTTCAGCACCGGCCAACGCGCAGAACTTCGCGTGGCTTTTCTGCACCTTTAACTTCTCGGCGCCATCCTCTACCATGGTGTCAGCCACTTTATGATCATTGTCGCCCAGCCGCGCAAATAGATCAGCCGAACAATTGCCTACCTGACAGTATGGAGGCTTATCAGCGTGAGCCTCTGGGAAATCACACATGCCTCAATGATCAGGGACCCGTTCAAAAAAGGTGGGTTCCGAACGAGGCCTGCGCACGTTAAAGATCTGATGCCAGACCAAGCTGTGGGACCCTCCTGAGGCATCAGGGCTGGAACTCCAGTCCTGGCCTTCCCGAGCCGGCCCCGAGGAGATCCGAGACGAGAACCTGCGCCCCAGGAGTGTGCTGTGCTGCAGGGCTGTGAGCAACGCAGTCAGTTCGGCAGCGCCGACCGCCTGGATGGGGCCTCGGAGCCGCCCAGAACAAGCTCTGACAGGAATCCTTTCCTCCTCCAGCTGAACCACCGCCCACCCGCATCTTCGGAACTCGATCCAAGCACCGTGGACTCCTGATCCGTCCGTGACGGCCTCGCGGGGCCAAGAGCTGGGGCAGGACTTCCAATCTCCCCAAGATAACTTCGGCATCGAATCCCGCGGCGGAGCCAGCATCATGGGAGCCCACGGGGGGTCATGGCAGCAGTCCATCATGTCCCAACTCTCATTGCCGACAACGTCCACGGCACACTCGTTGAGGTGATCCCTGGCCTGGCTCATCTTTTTGCTCCACTCGGGCAGCCCCTTCGCGGTCTCAACCTCCAGCAAGAGAAGACGTGCGTGCATCGTATGCTCCAGCGTGCCGTGTACCTGTTTGGCGTGGCACTCGTGGTGAGGATAGATCAGCGACTTCAGCAACTTCCTCTGATGCCTCTTGGCCACCGTCACAATGGACCAATGGACCGGCGGACTGGTGGACTGGTGGACTGGCGGGCCGGTGGACCAATGACTGGTGGACCCGTGGACCGGTGGACGGGCGGACCGGTGGACCGGTGGACCAGTGCACCAGTGGACCAGCGCATATTTTCCACCATTCTGCTGTGCGGTGGCCTGGCACGTGCACCGCGTGCGCCTGGGCGGGGGGCTTATCGGTGAACTCTCACCCTGACATCCTCCGATGTGTGTTTTCTTTCATCCGCGGCCCCGTGCACCGCGTGCGCCTGGGCGGGGGGCTTATCGGTGAACTCTCACCCTGACATCCTCCGATGTGTGTTTTCTTTCATCCGCGGCCCCAAAGGTCCCGACCCCTTCACCGGGAGTCATTGCGCGCCCTGCTGGGATGACCATGGGAGTTTCTAAATGGATAGGGGGGTTACAAGTGGATGCTAAGGTGGATTACTTCCGCAGGCCGAACGATTTTCCTGTTGAACCCCACATGTCGGAAGCGACGCGCCGTTCAGGTGAACGGATACATGTAGCGCTCTCTTCGGGGTTGGGTCGATATGTTATGGTTGGAGGTGCGGGAATTGGCCGGGCCCGCTGTGGCGTTCGAGCAAATGGGAGGACTTCCGGGAAATGGCCAGGCCCGCGGTGGCGCTCGAGCAACCATATGTTATGGGAGAATTGAAGGGAGGTGGCCGGGCCCGCTGTGGCGCTCGAGCTTCCGACTTGGACACTTTGCTTGTGTGTCCTCGCCCTCCCTCATCCTTTCCTCTTTTTTTCCTCCTCCCACTTCCCCCCTTCTCCTCCCGCCTCCTCCCTCCTCCTCTTTCCTCCTTCGTCCGTCTGCCTCCCTCCTCTCTCCTCCCTCCTCCCTCATCCTCCTTCTCCTCCTTCTCATCTTCCTTCCTCCTCCCCCCTCTTCCCCGATTGTTTATCCTCTCTCCCCCCCTGCGTCCCCTCGGTTCTCCTCCCACTTCCTCTTGCCTCTTCCCTCATCCGTCCCCTCTTAATCCTGGGAAGACCCCCCTTTCCCGTAGAATCATAGCATGGGTCTGCATATCCACAGCTCCGTGGATAGCATGATGCTTCACTTGCGTTTCTCCGCGGATCCCATTTCCCCTGGGTCCCGGATGTTAATTCTTATTATTTATTTATTCCCGGGAAAAAATGGATCCATCGTTTTTTCACACGCAGGAAATTGGATCCGCGCAACACAGAAATAGGATCCACGAAACTCTCCCACACCCGAAAAAAGGGATCCAATTGGATCCATGGGTGTTCTCATATTTAGTCCAAGAGGAAAAAACTTTCGGCCTGGGGATGTATATCTGGCCCAACCTGGCTTCTAAGTGGGTTGCACATTCCCCGAGTGGCTTAGGGGGGTGAGATAACTTCGCTAAGTGGGCGGAGCCCACTTAGCCCAGATCGTGAACCGCCCTAAGCTACGGGGGGCAGTTGTAGCTCACGACCCCTCTTGGCGTCCATTTGCAACCCCCCTATTCAGATAGAAAGCCCCGCGGTCAGCCCAATTCGGGAGCGGCCAAGAGGGGGGTGTCCAAGAGGGGGGGGTGCAAATCATGACCGGCGGCATGCGCGCGGCCCAGCGGGGGGACCATAGACGTAATGAAATAAGAAGAGGCGCCATGACATCTGGGGAAACATCATGGCCCCCGTCATGATATCCACTCCCCTCTAGTCATCACCCCCCTCTTTGCCGCCCCTGACCAATGGATCCATTTTTGATGGCCCCAGGGCCCGATCACGGCGCCCTGGGG
>CAUYUJ010018130.1:108719-171219 GCA_963575745.1 Prorocentrum cordatum
CGTCCCTGGGCGCGCGCCCAGCGATGCGGCTCCCTTCTCTTGGCCCCCCAACAGCTGCCACTCGTACACCACCACTGTCATCGCAGCCCCCCCGCGCCCCGCTCTCCCCCACCCTGGTCGATCGCGTCCGCGACGCGTACCGCCCTAACGCTCACCCAAGCCCGCGCCCTTGCTTCGGCCTCCCGCTTCTGGCTCTTCTGCGTACAGGGCCCCCTGGGCACTGGCAAGTCTCGCGCCGCCAGCGCCCTCCTCGCCCTCTTCGCCGATTCCTGTCCTCCCCTGCTGTCATCGTCGCTTCCCAGGGCAACGGGATCTGCTGCAAATTTGCAGATGACGTGGCCAAGGACCCCGTCGGCATGCAGTTGGGGGCTTGGATGGGGCACGACCTGTAGGCTTGCCGACGCCAGCAATTACGCTACCGAGGAACCCCACATACTTAATTTAAATCTTATGTGTTTGCTTAAGGTTATGATATATGCGAAATTCTGCGTTCTCAGCCCTCGTCGCGAATGTTCCCCTCTGTGCCATCCAACGCCATATTGCTTAAAACTCCTCCCTCTTCCTAGCCTTCTATCCTCCATCGAGGACATATTCGAGCCAGCCAGCGGCCGCGGTGAGGGACCACCCCCTGCGCACCCTCTATGGTGTCGAGAAAGTGCCACGCCTGCTATGCCCTGGACGACCGTCGTGCATGGCGGCCGCGGTGAGGGACCACCCCCTGCGCAGCCTCTATGGTGTCGAGAAAATGCCGCGCCTGCTATGCCCTGGACGACCGTCGTGCATAGCGGCCGCGGTGAGGGACCACCCCCTGCGCACCCCCTATGACGTCGAGAAAGTGCCACGCCTGCTATGCCATGGACGACCGTCGTGCATAGCGGCCGCGCTGAGGGACCACCCTCTGCGCACCCCCTGTGGTGTCGAGAAAGTGCCACTCCTGCCACGATCTGCGAGCGTGTCACGGATAGAGGCCGCGCTGAGGGACCACCCTCTGCGCACCCCCTGTGGTGTCGAGAAAATGCCACTCCTGCCACGATCTGCGAGCGTGTCACGGATAGAGGCCGCGCTGAGGGACCACCCTCTGCGCACCCCCTGTGGTGTCGAGAAAGTGCCACTCCTGCCACGATCTGCGAGCGTGTCACGGATAGAGGCCGCGCTGAGGGACTACCCTCTGCGCACCCCCTGTGGTGTCGAGGAAGTGCTACTCCTGCCACGATCTGCGAGCGTGTCACGGATAGAGGCCGCTCTGAGGGACCACCCTCTGCGCACCCCCTGTGGTGTCGAGAAAGTGCCACTCCTGCCACGATCTGCGAGCGTGTCACGGATAGAGGCCGCGCTGAGGGACCACCCTCTGCGCACCCCCTGTGGTGTCGAGAAAGTGCCACTCCTGCCACGATCTGCGAGCGTGTCACGGATAGAGGCCGCGCTGAGGGACCACCCTCTGCGCACCCCCTGTGGTGTCGAGAAAGTGCCACTCCTGCCACGATCTGCGAGCGTGTCACGGATAGAGGCCGCGCTGAGGGACCACCCTCTGCGCACCCCCTGTGGTGTCGAGAAAGTGCCACTCCTGCCACGATCTGCGAGCGTGTCACGGATAGAGGCCGCGCTGAGGGACCACCCTCTGCGCACCCCCTGTGGTGTCGAGAAAGTGCCACTCCTGCCACGATCTGCGAGCGTGTCACGGATAGAGGCCGCGCTGAGGGACCACCCTCTGCGCACCCCCTGTGGTGTCGAGAAAGTGCCACTCCTGCCACGATCTGCGAGCGTGTCACGGATAGAGGCCGCGCTGAGGGTGTGGGTTATGCTGTTGTGCTGTGGTGTCTGTGCTCTGCCGTGTTGTCTGTGCTGCGGTGTGCTGTGCTGTGCTGCGTGAGCTGTGCTGTGCTGTGCTGTGCTGAGCTGTGCTGAGCTGTGCTGAGCTGTGCTGAGGAAAGAGAAGGAGAGGGAGGAGAAGGAAGGAGAAGGAGACGCGGTGAGACGCGGAAGGGAAGAAAACCAAAACCCCACTAAGCATGTGGGGAAAAAACCAGAACCCCACGAAACATGTGGGGAACAACCAGAACCCCACGGTGGGGAACTGTGCTGTGCTGTGCTGTGGGTGAGGGAGGAATGAAGAGGAGGGAGAGGAGGAGGAGGGGGAGGAGGTGAGACGCGGGTGCGGCGCGGCAGTGAAGAAAACCAGAACCCCACGAAACATGTGGGGAACAACCAGAACCCCACGGTGGGGAACTGTGCTGTGCTGTGCTGTGGGTGAGGGAGGAATGAAGAGGAGGGAGAGGAGGAGGAGGGGGAGGAGGTGAGACGCGGGTGCGGCGCGGCAGTGAAGAAAACCAGAACCCCACTAAACATGTGGGGAAAAACATGAAGGAATCCACCAAGGCCCTCGAGCGCGACACTTGTGCTCAGTTCTGCCGCGACTTCTGGGACTTCAGTGTCATCGGCTGCACGCTCGAGAAGGCCGCTGCCCTGCGCTACGGTTGGGAGAGGGGTGTGATTAGGTGCTACGCCCTCCTGCTGGAAGAGGCTGCCTGGGCAGCGGAGGCCATGTCCATGAGAACCTTCACCATCGCCTCCCTGGATAACGCGCACATCGCCCTCGTGGGCCACCGCGCGCAATTGCCTCCCAGCTCCCGCTCTGAGGCCGCCGTCGCTCCAGGGATCGAGATCTCCCTGCAGCAGAAGTTCGCCAACTTCGTACAGCAGAACCCCGACCTCGTCTTGGTCCTCGACGCGTCCTACCGCATGCACCCCTGCATTCTGTGCTTCCCCTCCTGGGCCTACGACAGCGGCGTGCTCCGATGCGGTCTGTTTGAGGAGGATCTCAGGGAGCCGCGACCCGCGGTCCCTGGCTTAGTAGGAGGCGGAGGAGGCGGAGGAGGAGGAGGAGGCGGAGGAGGAGGAGGAGGCGGAGGAGGAAGAGGATGAGGAGGAGGAGAAAAACGACAGCGCCGATGACACACCCCTTCCCGCGGCCGCCCCCGGCGTCCCCGCCCCCGAGCCGCCTGGGCTGGCCCTGGCCCGCCTGCTGGCTCCACCATGAGGCCTCACACCCTTCGCAGTTTCCATCATCGGAACTGCGGGGGTCGAACCCAATCCCCACAAACCTGGCACCGTACGTGCAGTGCCAGGGGCGGCGGCCCGTTTTCCCATCTTACCATCATAGGACGATGCGAAGTCCCTGAAAACGGGACGGGGTGGGCACGAGCGGGCATCATAGCCAGCTCAGAATCAAAAGAGGCATCATAGCCTCATCAGTCTAGATTGATCCACTCACGGATCCGCTACAATTTATTTCCATTGAATTCATTCCATGCGTAGCATGCTCACCCCTAATGGACCGTGAACGGGACCCAGTCCCCTGCCGGTCGTCTAGTGCCGCCATCATAGGCAACCAGAGGGGCCATCATAGGCACCTCGCACCCAATTCGGGGCCATCAGCAAGGCTCGTTTGAGGAAGAAGGACCATCATAGGCCTTCACGTTCAGTGTGCTCATTGAACTCAACTTTCTTGTCATCGTCCTCCTCCTCCTTCTCCTCCTCCTCCTCCTGGTCCGCCCTTGCCCTCTCCCCCCCTGGTGAGGACCATCATAGGCCTTACCAGTGAGGACCACCATGAGGCCTCACACCCTTCGCAGTTTCCATCATCGGATCTGCGGGGGTCGAACCCAATCCCCACAAACCTGGCACCGTACGTGCAGTGCCAGGGGCGGCGGCCCGTCTTCCCATCTTACCATCATAGGAGGATGCGAAGTCCCTGAAGACGGGACGGGGTGGGCACGAGCGGGCATCATAGCCAGCTCAGAATCAAAAGAGGCATCATAGCCTCATCAGTCTAGATTGATCCACTCACGGATCCACTACAATTAATTTCCATTGAATTCATTCCATGGGTAGCATGCTCACCCCTAATGGACCGTGAACGGGACCCAGTCCCCTGCCGGTCGTCTAGTGCCGCCATCATAGGCAACCAGAGGGGCCATCATAGGCACCTCGCACCCTATTCGGGGCCATCAGCAAGGCTCGTTTGAGGAAGAAGGACTATCATAGGCCTTCACGCTCAGTGTGCTCATTGAACTCAACTTTCTTGTCATCGTCCTCCTCCTCCTTCTCCTCCTCCTCCTCCTGGTCCGCCCTTGCCCTCTCCCCCCCCGGTGAGGACCATCATAAGTGAGGACCACCATGAGGCCTCACACCCTTCGCAGTTTCCATCATCGGAACTGCGGGGGTCGAACCCAATCCCCACAAACCTGGCACCGTACGTGCAGTGCCAGGGGCGGCGGCCCGTCTTCCCATCTTACCATCATAAGAGGATGCGAAGTCCCTGAAGACGGGACGGGGTGGGCACGAGCGGGCATCATAGCCAGCTCAGAATCAAAAGAGGCATCATAGCCTCATCAGTCTAGATTGATCCACTCACGGATCCACTACAATTTATTTCCATTGAATTCATTCCATGCGTAGCATGCTCACCCCTAATGGACCGTGAACGGGACCCAGTCCCCTGCCGGTCGTCTAGTGCCGCCATGATAGGCAACCAGAGGGGCCATCATAGGCACCTCGCACCCAACTCGGGGCCATCAGCAAGGCTCGTTAGAGGAAGGAGGACCATCATAGGCCTTCGCGCTCACTGTGCTCATTGAACTCAACTTTCTTGTCATCGTCCTCCTCCTCCTTCTCCTCCTCCTCCTGGTCCGCCCTTGCCCTCTCCCCCCCCGGTGAGGACCGTCATAGGCCTTACCAGTGAGGACCACCATAAGGCCTCACACCCTTCGCAGTTTCCATCATCGGAACTGCGGGGGTCGAACCCATCCCCCACAAAGCTGGCGCCGTACGTGCAGTGCCAGGGGCGGCGGCCCGTCTTCCCATCTTACCATCATAGGAGGATGTGAAGTCCCTGAAGACGGGACGGGGTGGGCACGAGCGGGCATCATAGCCAGCTCAGAATCAAAAGAGGCATCATAGCCTCATCAGTCTAGATTGATCCACTCACGGATCCACTACAATTTATTTCCATTGAATTCATTCCATGCGTAGCATGCTCACCCCTAATGGACCGTGAACGGGACCCAGTCCCCTGCCGGTCGTCTAGTGCCGCCATCATAGGCAACCAGAGGGGCCATCATAGGCACCTCGCACCCAATTCGGGGCCATCAGCAAGGCTCGTTTGAGGAAGAAGGACCATCATAGGCCTTCGCGCTCAATGTGCTCATTGAACTCAACTTTCTTGTCATCGTCCTCCTCCTCCTTCTCCTCCTCCTCCTCCTGGTCCGCCCTTGCCCTCTCCCCTCCCGGTGAGGACCATCATAGGCCTTGCCAGTGAGGACCACCATGAGGCCTCACACCCTTCGCGTTTCCATCATCGGAACTGCGGGGGTCGAACCCAATCCCCACAAACCTGGCACCGTACGTGCAGTGCCAGGGGCGGCGGCCCGTCTTCCCATCTTACCATCATAGGAGGATGCGAAGTCCCTGAAAACGGAACGGGGTGGGCACGAGCGGGCATCATAGCCAGCTCAGAATCAAAAGAGGCATCATCGCCTCATCAGTCTAGATTGATCCACTCGCGGATCCACTACAATTGATTTCCATTGAATTCATTCCATGCGTAGCATGCTCACCCCCCCCCCCTCTGGCAGATGCGCCCGCCGCCTGGCCTCTGCCTCGTGTCCCCGATCAGTCCACCGCCCCCCTCTGCCCTGCCGCCGCTCGCGCTCTTCTCTGTTAGAGCACCCCTCCTTTCCCCAGATGCTGCGGAAGTTTTTGTTTTTTTTTTTTTTTTTTTTTTTTTTTTTTTTTTTTTTTTTTTTTTTTTTTTTTTTTTTTAAAAAAAAAATAAAAATAAAAAATATTATATATCTCTATTTTTTAATTTTGGATTTTTGTTTGTGTTTTTGTTTTGTGTTGTTCGGTGTAAAATATCAAACAAGACTCGAGCAATAGCAGGACATTGGAGCGGACAGCGATGACATGCACAACTCGCCTTGCAAAACGTGCTGCAACTATCTTGTTCGTCGCAAGGCTGTCTTGCGAACGTGTCCGAAAAACGGGCGCGGGCATCGCCACGGTTACGTTGCTGCTAACAGTAGGAGCCGGCCGGAGCGGACAATTCTTACCCCCCCAGGATTTGTCCGCTCCGGCCGGCCCAGCTGCTGGGAACGTGACCCAATGTTCGGATTCGCGCGATTGATCAGATGCAAGGGGGCGAGGCTGACTTGCTCATCATCTCTTGCGTGCGCTCCAATGGCCACGCCATTGGGCACCTCGATTCGATCGCCCCCGCCGCTTCAACGTTGCTCTCGCGCGGGCTAAGCGCGGCCGCATCGTCATTTGGAACTCTGCCATGGCCCAGGCCCGCGCCGGCGCCCAGATCTGGTCTTTCGTTGACCCCGCGGACCGCGCGGGTCTCCTGTGCCAGCTGGCGGGCCAGCCTGCCTCCAGCCTGTTGCCTCCAGGCGGATTTCCCTGTGTGACGCCGCGCGTGAGGCGGCTGGTTTCAGCGATTCTCTCGGGGAAGACTCGCCTGGCGCTGTCCTGGCCGCGCGGCAGTCCAAAACGTTCCCCGCGAACTTGCGGCGGCCCCCATCCCCTGTCTTCCCCTGCTCCGAGACGCTCGAAGAGCTGAAGCGCTGGCTGCGCGAGATGACCGAGGGTCCCGCCTTTCTTCCCCTCCTTGCCTGCGTTCGCCGGCTTCGCCCCCGCTGCCCCAACTCCTCGCGCCCCCTGAGGGCGCCTTTAACAGGAAAGTGGTTTCTCAGCTGACTCAGGACCTTCGCCCCGTGTTCGGCTGCGACGCTGGCAACGATTGCCTCGGTCTCCACCGCTTCGCGCTCCTCCGGCACCTTGGCCTGCGCCCCTGCTCCGAGAGCGAGGCATCGGGCGAGTTCGTCGGTTTGCACGCCATGCCATCTCGCATGCGGCGGGCCGCCCCCCCACAGCGCCAACCAGCGCATCCCCAAATCCCTTGCCGACGCCACCTGCCGCCGCTGCCCCGCCCGCGCCGCTGCCCCCCCCCCCCCGATCTGGCCCGCCGCCTACTCTTAGGTCGGGCGTGCCCCCCGACTGGCGGCTGTTGGACTAATATAAGAAATAATCAAACAATACCCAGACATGCTAAAACAAATCGCCGACTATTTTTTACTCTTTTTTGGGAATATTCCCCCTGTTGAGGGACAGGCCCGACGTAAACCTACTCTCTCCTCCGCTCGCCCCTGGCCGCCGCCGTGCACTGCCCCCCGTCCGCCGCTCTGCAGAGCTCGCGCGCTGCCTGCTGGCAATGGCCGCTCTTCGGGAAAAGTGGCGACTTCGCTCTGCCTCGGGCGGCTTCAGGGCAACGCTGGCGATCACGCTGAGGCCCTTCTCGGCCTCGCAGCTCCCTGCTATGTCCGCGGCAGGCCTTATCGCGATTCTGCACTTGCCTTCTCTGAGGTCTCGATCGACGACTTGGCTGAGCTTCGCACCGCAATGGGGGGTTGCTTCACGGCCATCGCCCGCATCGCCATTCACGCGCCCTGGGAACGCTCTTTCAACGACCCCGCGCAGCGGATGGCCCTCGCCGAGCAAGCTTGGAGCGAGATACTCCGATGATCGTGTCCCCGCGTCTTCAACGACCACATGCCACGCCTCCTGCGTAATGGGCCCCTTGGCGACCCCAACATCTGCCAAGTCTGCCTCGCTCTCGAAGACGCCAGCGTTGTCGCTGTCCCCGCGGGCCCCTGGCCTCAAACGGAACCCGTGGCCGCGCCCGCCCCTTCCGCTCCGCGGCCCCGCCTTCCCCCTTCCCTGCGCCCGCTAATGCTGGGCTTGTTTTCCACCACCACCACCACCGCGAGCTGGAGGGGGGAAGGAAGTGGTGGACGAGGGGAAGGAGGAGGAGGAGGGGGAGGAGGAGGCGGAGGAGGAGCACCCCCTCCCCTCCAACTTATGGTGGTTGTAATGGAAAGCAGGCCCATCAGCTAAGGACCCGCCCGCTGATGCCCGCCCTACCTCTCCAGCTGCTCCTCCAGCAGGACCGCCAACCACCGGCTCGGACCAGGCGCTCGGCGACCCTGGTCCGCGGATCGTGCGAGCCCCGCCCCGCGAAGGACCTGCCCCCCCTGGCGGAGCTGCGCGGCAGCGCCGCGCCCGGCAGGGCGAACTGCGAGACGGACGAGGACAGGGGGAGGGGGATGAGAAGGGGGAGGGGGAGGAGGTAGGTAGGTAGCACTCCGTTGAGACCAAAGTCCGATGGTCTGAGGAGCAGATTGGGGTAACCCCCTCATTCGCAAGCCTCGGCGCCCCTCAGACAGGGGGGCGCCAGCGCCAGCGCCGCTAAGCAGCTGGCGGCGCACGGCCGTATTCACGAGACACTCCCAGCAAACGGATTGGCGACAGCCTCACGCATGATACAAAACTGCTATCCAGAATACTGACTGAGTGGCAAGAGCGAAGCACAAAAAAAAACGCGAAGTGTGGCGCAGGGCGCAGATCACGGCGGCAGGCAGGCAGATACAGCTCGACACGATCACTCCTCCAGCAACCTCTGGCCCCTGACCCCCGAGAACCCAGCAGGCCTGGGACCAGTGAGTAAAGGAACATTCAAGTGAGAGTGAAGAAGATCGACCACCACCACCTCCAGCTCCTTGTTGGCCAGCGCCATGATCAGCCTCCTGCTTTCTGAGTCATGCATTTTCTCCTTCCTGAAGAGCTTCACAGTCAATTGGGCAGCCAAGGAACCAGAAACATATCGAGGTACTTGCGGATCACGGCCTGCTGCTCTGTGGCCCCCTTGGGCGTCGAGAGCATGGGGGCCGCAGCGAATTGAAAACTGTCTGGGGCACCGAGGCTGTGGCGCATGTGTCCCTTCACCCTCGGCAGGTGCTCCTGGTCGTGCGCGTTTTTCATTGGGGTGTGCAGCGCGTCGTCAGACTTCAGGGTGGACTGGTACGTGCATGCGAAGCCTTGGTGCCAACCTGGGAACATGGCGACCCACTGCTGCTGCGTCGCAGCAAGAACACCTGATTGTCCAATGGGGGATGAGAACGAAGATGCCACTGAGCCACCCCGTAGCTACTGAAACTCAACTCGCAAAGCACACATTCATAAGGTGGGGACGTTTTGTGGGAATACTGAACAGAGGACCCTCGAGACCTGGGACATTGACCGCGTTCTAAACTTTTAGCAGTATATTCGCTAGCATATCTTCGAGTAGTGTACATACTACCACATAAGATGCAAGCATTAGAAATCGTAACCATACGAGCTAGAACAGGGAGCCCATGATTAGGAAGACGAGAGTTAGCTTGGTGAAGCAGGAACCGCCTCCTCGTGGGAAACGACCCCCCACAGACTCACCCCGACTCTCCAAGGCAGAGATCACATCGAAACACAGAGGACGGAGACGGGGGGGAGGGGGGAGGAGGAGGAGAAGGAGAGGAAGGGCAGGGGACCACGCCCTCGAGAGGGGGGGGGTATCTGTTTACCTGCGAACTCGCTGAACAGCACGCTGGGATCAGTAGCCAGGAACTTCGACCGCACATCTGGGTCGCAAAAGAGAGCAGCAGGGAAGCCCTGCACCTGCGGCACCACCTCTGGGAACTCTGCCACTCTCGCCAGCTCAGAAATCTGCCATACATTGCGTCCACCATTCACGGGGCTTGCCACTCACGTACCCCTCCCTGTCCACGAAGCCCCTCCCATTCAGCGATCCCGAAGAGCGCGCCAATCAGCTGCGCGTTGCTGAGTGGCCAGCGTGCAACATCTTGAAACCATTTCAGCCTCTGAATACGAAGCGGAATAGAAACAGGGCAAAGGCGAAGTTGGCAAAACATATCTTTGGTAGTTCTGGCCTCGGAGTCAGTGTCTCCGTCCACCTCCACCTTGAGACGCCCTTCCCCCCTTCGTCGCACGACGAGCGAGAATAGCCTGCGCTCCGTCAAGCCGAGAACTACACTCCGAAGAAATAAAATATGACGCAGACCCTGACGTCAGAGCACCCTCAATGACAGCTTGGTACACTATGCTCGTCCATCGCAAGTTCGTGCAGTTATGCCAAAACCTTCCAAGAAGCCCAACGCTAGACCTCGCCTTCTGGATCCGCCGAGGGCACTCATCCCCGCGACCCCCATCAGAGCGAATTAACGGCCCCAGGTACCGGCAGCTCTGCTTCGCACGACCAGGAACCAACTCCCCCGACGACAGCCTCCAGGAGCCTCTAGGTTCAACAAAACAGCCCGAGAACACCCTGCGCTTGGACACATGGGCGCCGCCTCCCAACAAAGTGTACCAAGCTCTCTTGCTTGCTGCAATTCAGGCTAACGCCTCCGATCTTCACGCGGTCGTGGAGGCGCTCGAGGTTGGCAGCGCTTAGTCTGGCGAACCCATCGCACGATCGCAGAACTTGCGTGCGGCACAGATCATCAGCGAAGCCAGTGAAAGATGTCGATCGCACGGTCGGACCAAGAGCGCAGCGCCAATCGAGCGCCCTCATCTTCCCCCAAACAGTGCTTGAACCACGGAACCTTGACGCTAAGCCCTGGACTGTCACCCCCAATGTATCCATCAAGACACCAGTGATAGGCCCCCAGGAACCAGACTCGAGCAACGGTATCCCCAGGAAGAGTTCCCGAACCAATCCCAAGCTCCAAGATACCGTCCCCGCATTCGAGAGACATCTGGCCGTGGTGAAGGCGCTGACACAGAAGTTTGAAAGCGAACGTCGATGCATGTATCTCGGCAACATTCTTGAGCAGCCAGTGCTCCACACTGTGAAACGCGTTGGTCGCGTCGTAGAACAGCTGGAACAACTTAGCTTCGATTCTCGTAGCCCTTCTCCGCGCAAGCTCTGCGACAGGATGGCACCCTCACGACGACGACGACGAAGATAGCAATATGCATAAGGACGGTTAGCATTAGCGCCCATGCCAGGATTAGAGCGCCAGAAATGTGTATAGTAGACCTTCCCAACACCATCAAGAATGTGCACGAGAGGGAGACCTTTACAATCAGCCTTGCCGTTGCTTTTGCTCAACGTGCACGCCTGGCTGCAATGCCAAATGAGCGGGGTGTCGGCGTGCCGGCGAATGCTGATCAGAGTAGACATGAGACAGCACCTGATGTTAGTATCGCCCCAGTTAAGCTCATCCCTTCCCAGCCCAGCCCGCTCGCGCTTCTTGAAGTCCTGCGGCCAGAATAACATGCGCCACACGCCTGCAGGAAAAGACCACTTAGGTGGAGACTTCCTCAACTTCACTCTCTTGAAAGCACCCGATATAGGCCCATAGTCCTCCTTCGCCTCCCTCGTGGCCTCCTCGATGTCATCCACGCAGGGGTCACGAGTGAGCCGTGCGTCCACGTCCACATCGTATTGAGCTTCTCTGGCAGCCACGCCGCCATCAGGCCCCGACTGTTCAAGCAACTTCTGCCAAGCGCATGCTTCAAGGAATGCGCGCGGCGCAGCAAAAAGCCTAAGCTTAGGCCCTGGGTTCTTGCCGCTCAGTCTCCTAGACAGATCCCGCGCATACTGAAAACGAACGCTCGTGCCATGCATCCTCTAGCTCGGCCGCGCGCAGGCCAGTCAGGCGATTCCTGTCCCTCCTCACAAGACGCCGAACCACCTTATCCGCCCCCCGACACCGCGCTATATGCTTGGAAAGCACGCTCGGGGAGTGAAATTAATTCCAAAAAACTCAGCTGGCACTCGCAAGTCTGCCACTCGCTGCATGGGGGAGGAAGGAGAGGAGCCAAAGAGGATCACGCGACCAAGGGGGGTGGGGGGGGAGGACAGGGGGAGGGCAGCAGTTCTTCACACGTCGAAGCGGCAGCCTCAGGCTGACCCGCTTGGCCAGAGCAGCAGACGTGTCAGCGGGGCGATCAACCCTTTCGGGCTTCAGCTCAAAACAACAATCCCTCGCAATGGGGTTACTTACATTGTGGGCACGCAGATAGAACAGATCAGGACACTGCCTCACATCTTCAGCACCCTCAATAGCAACCTGACCCAGGCCACGGTGCACGGCATCCAGAAACTCCCGACGCCTTTCGCCATGCAGGACAGCTCGGCTCACTCCATTGTGGTCCCAACGGAAGCTCTGTGCATCGGGGAAGAACGGGCCCAGCTCGAGGAGAGCCACCACTTGGAAGTGGTCACGCCTAGTCCGGGTATTGATCAGCTGCAGTGCATCTCCAGTTTTTTCCCAGACTTCGCATTTCTGCACATTGCTTAAAGTACTGGTAGGAATACACATGTAATCGACTCGTGCACAACTCGAACCATTACCGTGGTAGACGGTTGGACCGCAAGAGTAAAACGTGTTGATCGCGCACAGGTGGTGAGTTTCATGAAGGCAACGAAGCATCCCGCCATTCGCGTTCTCCGTGTCAGGCTCACTTACCCCGATACCGTCGCTAGAAATGCTCCCCACTCTCCCAATAGCATCAAGCATCAGCAGCGGGGCGGTGCGGCTCGGCAGATCGTCTAACAAGGACTCCAGACAATTCCAGAACTGCTGGCACACACGAAGGGCGGCTGCGCGACCAGCACCACCTGGGGGTTCGACGGGCGCATACGCGACAATGAACGTGATATCACTCGCAATGGATTTACAGCGAACCGCCCCCAGCCTGCCCTGCAAAGTGCCGGAAAACTCACAGACTCGTCGTATTTGCTCGCTGTCGAATATGTTATCACGAATGAGAAGGGACCACCCAGTAGGACGACCTGCGCTGCCCGAGCTCCTGCCCCACTGAAACCTATGATACTTGCCCATCCTATCCTGCACACACGTTAGATAAGTCCCACACTGCGTACCAGAGAGAGCAATTGCTTGACAACTCCTCATCTGCTTCAGCAAGTCCTGCCATCTGCCCGCCTGACGCATAGACAACGGGTTCCACGTACAACATCGTAGCAACATGGCCGCCCGAGGCACACACCGCCCGAGGGGGTGTGTCGAGGCAGGTGCAAGGACATGCCTGGGGGCGCGCGTCGCCCCGAGAATCGTTCGGTATGTATGTTTGGGGCTGAGGAAGAGGAGGAGGAGGAGGAGGAGGAGGAGGAGGAGGAGGAGGAGGAGGAGGAGGAGGAGGAGGAGGAGGAGGAGGAGGAGGAGGAGGAGGAGGAGGAGGAGTCGGCCCACCGAGGGGGCGCGGTCGTGGCCAGAGACACGCCGCGGCCCTTGTGACCGAGCCTCTTACATCAGGCGTGCACGCTTGGCTTTGCATGCTTTAAAGGGCTTAATGGGGTCCCCAGAGGGCCAAATCTTGGCCGAAACATTCGGTGGCTGGCAATTCGCCAACCTGCGCAACGCTTCCCGTCCACTGTCAGTGCCCACACCGCCTGGACAAGAGACGGGGAGTTGGTTGAGCTTATCACCTCCTGTGCTCGTGCAGCTGCCGAGCCTCGCGCACTTCGTGCACCAAAGCTGACCATTCATAATTTGCATCGAATGGGTCGGGTGTATGATCTTACCTCCAACTGTAAGTGAGGGGTACGCAGAGGGCGGAATTGGCAGGGGCACGTTATAACAATAAACGAACGCTCTACCTTTGCACGGGTGGGCCTGCATCCAGCTCTCGGCGGCCTCTCGCGTGGGGCCAAGCTTACAATGGAAACAGAACCAGCGCTTCTTGTCCTTCGGGTGCTGCTGCATACAATGGCCCGTGGCACGCTCAAGCCCCTGCTGAAGCGCGACTATCTTCACAGGCCTGCGGCGGGTACGCGCAACCAAAGGACGCTGGTGCTTGACCCTGGGAAGCGAGTTTACTAGCCGGCCGCTCTGCGGTTGATCGGGAGTTTCTGTATATAGAAGAAGGTGCGTGCGCTTGTTGGCGAGGGTGATGAGGTTCCTCCTCCTCCTCCTCCTCCTCCTCCTCCATCCTTCTCTTGCCTCCGTCTGTCCTCCTCCACCCCGCAGCTCCATCATCTTCTCCTCCTCCTCCTCCTCCTCCTCCTCCTCCTCCTCCTCCTCCTCCTCCTCCTCCTCCTCATTCCTCCTCTGGGCACCTCCCCCGGGGC
The DNA here is from genome assembly GCA_963575745.1 of Prorocentrum cordatum. NCBI lineage: Eukaryota > Dinophyceae > Prorocentrales > Prorocentraceae > Prorocentrum > Prorocentrum cordatum. The sequence continues at coordinate 122,707 of CAUYUJ010018130.1, forward strand.
GCGGATCCACCGGATCTGTCCGGATCTGTCCGGAAACGGTGCCGGATGCCGCTCTGGGCTCCTCTGGGCACCTCCCCCGGGGCCGGTTTTGTGAGGATGTCTCAAGCGAGGGCGCCGGTTTGGGATTCGTCACCGGATCCACCGGATCTGTCCGGAAACGGTGCCGGAGGCCGCTCTGGGCTCCTCTGGGCACCTCCCCCGGGGCCGGTTTTGTGAGGATGTCTCAAGCGAGGGCGCCGGTTTGGGATTCGTCACCGGATCCAGCGGATCCAGCGGATCCACCGGATCTGTCCGGAAACGGTGCCGGAGGCCGCTCTGGGCTCCTCTGGGCACCTCCCCCGGGGCCGGTTTTGTGAGGATGTCTCAAGCGAGGGCGCCGGTTTGGGATTCGTCATCCACCGGATCCACCGGATCTGTCCGGAAACGGTGCCGGAGGCCGCTCTGGGCTCCTCTGGGCACCTCCCCCGGGGCCGGTTTTGTGAGGATGTCTCAAGCGAGGGCGCCGGTTTGGGATTCGTCATCCAGCGGATCCACCGGATCTGTCCGGAAACGGTGCCGGAGGCCGCTCTGGGCTCCTCTGGGCACCTCCCCCGGGGCCGGTTTTGTGAGGATGTCTCAAGCGAGGGCGCCGGTTTGGGATTCGTCATCCGGATCCAGCGGATCCAGCGGATCTGTCCGGAAACGGTGCCGGAGGCCGCTCTGGGCTCCTCTGGGCACCTCCCCCGGGGCCGGTTTTGTGAGGATGTCTCAAGCGAGGGCGCCGGTTCGGGATTCGTCACCGGATCCAGCGGATCCAGCGGATCCAGCGGATCTGTCCGGAAACGGTGCCGGAGGCCGCTCTGGGCTCCTCTGGGCACCTCCCCCGGGGCCGGTTTTGTGAGGATGTCTCAAGCGAGGGCGCCGGTTTGGGATTCGTCACCGGATCCAGCGGATCCAGGATCTGTCCGGAAACGGTGCCGGAGGCCGCTCTGGGCTCCTCTGGGCACCTCCCCCGGGGCCGGTTTTGTGAGGATGTCTCAAGCGAGGGCGCCGGTTTGGGATTCGTCACCGGATCCAGCGGATCCAGCGGATCCACCGGATCTGTCCGGAAACGGTGCCGGAGGCCGCTCTGGGCTCCTCTGGGCACCTCCCCCGGGGCCGGTTTTGTGAGGATGTCTCAAGCGAGGGCGCCGGTTTGGGATTCGTCACCGGATCCAGCGGATCCAGCGGATCCACCGGATCTGTCCGGAAACGGTGCCGGAGGCCGCTCTGGGCTCCTCTGGGCACCTCCCCCGGGGCCGGTTTTGTGAGGATGTCTCAAGCGAGGGCGCCGGTTTGGGATTCGTCATCCGGATCCAGCGGATCGGATCTGTCCGGAAACGGTGCCGGAGGCCGCTCTGGGCTCCTCTGGGCACCTCCCCCGGGGCCGGTTTTGTGAGGATGTCTCAAGCGAGGGCGCCGGTTTGGGATTCGTCACCGGATCCAGCGGATCCAGGATCGGATCTGTCCGGAAACGGTGCCGGAGGCCGCTCTGGGCTCCTCTGGGCACCTCCCCCGGGGCCGTTTTGTGAGGATGTCTCAAGCGAGGGCGCCGGTTTGGGATTCGTCACCGGATCCAGCGGATCCAGCGGATCCACGGATCTGTCCGGAAACGGTGCCGGAGGCCGCTCTGGGCTCCTCTGGGCACCTCCCCCGGGGCCGGTTTTGTGAGGATGTCTCAAGCGAGGGCGCCGGTTTGGGATTCGTCACCGGATCCAGCGGATCCAGCGGATCCACCGGATCTGTCCGGAAACGGTGCCGGAGGCCGCTCTGGACTCGTGCTCTTCGCGCCGGGGGTGAGGATGACGTGAGTTCCACAGAAACTCCCTCAAACAACCGTAGCAACAGCAGCTAGACGCTTGTGGACCCGTTGCAGGAGAGCTTCATAGTCCTTCAAAGAATCTAATTGAGACAGGATCAAATTCAGGGCTTTCTCGAGGCCACGTTGGGCCACAGCGTCAGCTCGTTCATTACCTAGTGTTACAAACCAGGGCTGGGAAGCTACACTCAGGCTCACGGCATCGAGATGAGAATTGCACTTCTTCACGCTGACATTGGAGATCCTGTCGGGCCTCTGGAGGATAGCCTGCTTGATCCGCTGCCACCGCTGCTTATGGGGACCTTGAGGGTATAGCCACAACCGGGAGTTCCAACCACGGTAAACTAGGGCATTGTCGGTCCAGATCTCGAGGGCCCCCTGGGTGTAGAGGGGACAGTAGTGCAGGCCAGCCAATTCTGCACAGGGAACCGTCTGACGGCCGTCAATGGTGCCGTAAAGCCCAGGAAAACGATCCTCAGCAGGAGACTCGTCGAAATCGAAAGCGACCCCCCAGCCGCCGCGAGCAATGCGAGCATCTGCTGAATTGACGGAGCCGTCGAGGTAGGCCCTGCAGGCCTGAATCGGGTTACCGCTGATGCAGGAGTAGCCTTCGAACTGGGGCACCTGGACTGGCATGTCGACGTCGTAGACGACCTGGACCTCATTCCAGTCTGGGGCCTCTGGGACCTTGTTGAGGCCTGGCTGGCAACATACCACGGCGCCAGAACATCTTCATATCAGGCTCAGCACTCATAGACTGAGCAGCTCGGTTCTTGAGGTCCTGGGTACGGCGGATCCAGTCATGGTCGATGCCATCGTTTTTCTCGCACAGGTAGCAACGGTGCAGCAAGTCCTCAGCTGCCTTTCCACAGCGCGGGCACAAGGCTGGACAAACGTAGCCCGCAGTGGAGGTGCGCTGTGCAGTCCAGCAACTTCCAGTGACGATGTTCTCCAGAGCACCAGCTTCCTTGAAGAACTTCTTGCGTCGCATCCAGCGCAAAGTGCGCTGCGTCGCTTGAAGATGACCTCCTTGTTCACAGCCAAAGCCCTCAGGATGTTGACCAGCTTGCTTCCACAGGCCGGCTTCAACACGGGCGTGAACGGCATCAAAGAGAGAATTCAAATCTGTGTCATCAGGGTTATAGATCCAATTATTTCCTTCTGGGTCCGTCCAGCGATCAGGGTGACGAAGTTGCCAGCCGATCTCGCCCATGCCGACAATCAGGGCAGCCATGGGCCCTGTGACCGAACGCCACTTGGACTTGGCACGGATCTGGGCCATCTTGGCATACACAGCCTCCCATCCCAACCGAACTCGAGCGTGGTACGGTTCTTGCTGCGCCCAGAAGGTGAACCACTCAGTGATCTGGCGTCTGAGATTGAAAGAGAGCGGGTCCTGCTTGTCGTAGATGTGAAGCAAGATGGTCGAAGTGCATCTGCCACCCACCGTAAGGCCTGCCATGGTAGCTGCCGTGGCTCGTTCCTGCTTGACTCGGGTGGCAGGCAATCCCATAACGGAGGCGTCATAGATCCTCTTGGCCCGAAGGTTGGCAGTGTAGAGTCTTGCAGTGACTTTGCGTCCAACTCCGCGCTTCTGGAAGATCTGTGCCCGTCGGAACCTCTTGGCCGTCGCTCTGGCTCTCTTGGCCGCTGTAGGAGTACGCCGTGATCTACCCACCGTCGAGTCGAAGCCGAGGTCTCTGGTTGTCTTGGCCGCTCGGATGTTGACGCCGACCTTGCGGATTGAGTTGGTAACTGCCTGCTGAACTGAGCGGTGGCCTAAGATGACAGTCTTCTCAGAGACCTTTAGACCAAGCTTCTGAATTCCGTCAACAAGAGCTGCCGAGCCTTTTTCCATTAGATGGCGTACGAGGGAACGGTGTCCTTCTGCCCGCACCATGAGATCGTCCACGAACTCTCGCATCATGAGGCCCTGGTAGCGCAAGTGGACGTGCTCCAGCAAGTCGTAAAGGTAAGCCCTGGCCATGTTGTTCGCCTCTGTACATCCAGCGAGTAGCCCATTGTGTGGAACAACAACACCAGAACTGTAGACATCTCGGACACCAATGATGCGTGGGCTGAGGTAGAGCAGGCATGACATATACAGTACCACAGGTGAGAAGTCCAGCTTGGTGGCGAGGACGCACAGGAGGCTGATGTCCACATGGTCGTAGAACTTCGTAATGTCCAGGAACAGGGTGGCAACATCTGTGTCGCCTCGCACGGCCGAAACTTCGTCCAGTATGAGCGTCGTGAGCGCCGCCTGCAGTGATGACGCGGAGCAGGAGGTAGCCCTTGCTCCCTGGGGCCCCTCCCGCCCGCCCCCCCTTGGCGCCCAAGCGGGCCCCTTGCACCCCCACCCCCCCTTGGTGCCCGCGCGAATGTCGCACTTCTCTTCTTGACTTGCGGGCTGCCTCTGGCTGCGGGCGCGTGCCAAGGCCTTGCCCCCCTTGCCGAGGACTCTCCCACGATCATGTTGCGGTACTGCATTATAGAAGCTTGGATCAACGTTGGCTGCCCCCCTCTCAACGACCACCATCCCCCTGCATCCTGGGGGCGGGACCCGCTGCCCCCCCCTTTTGGCCCCCTCGATGCCTCTGACTCAGTCTGCGCGCTCCGGCCCAAACTTCCCATCGGCCCTCCCGAAGCCCCGCGGGGCTGGGCCTGGCCGCGCTCGGAGGGCCGCTCCGGACCAGCAGACGCCCCGCCGCCCAAGCAGCGAGCCATCGCCAGCTCGGCGGCTGGGGCGGCCGCGTCATCCGCCTCTGACGCTGGGCGCCTCGCTCTGGGCAGCCAGGTGGCCGCCCAGCTCGACGACGCCTTCCCCATCGCCGCCTTCACCACCACTCAATGGCACGAGTGGGTCATTCGGAAATCGTGCGCTCCAGGCTCCGACACTGGCAGCCGCCTATCCTTCGACCCCCATGCGTTTTCCGCTCACCAACTCAGCCTCTGCATCCGCTCCCTCCCCGTCCGCTTTCTCCTTGCCGCCGACACCAGGTCGAGGAGGACCCTGCACCTGCCGCTCCAATAGAGGCCTCCTAGATGAGGTCGGATCAGATGGGGTTGGAGGATCGCGCCGCATCGCCGATACATCAGCGATGCATCGGCGATGCATCGGCGATGCACCGGCGATGCATCGTCGACGTCGGCAGTGCATCGGCGACGCCGGCGCGGAGAAAATCGGGCTCCGCATCGAGCCGCATCGCCGATGTATCGGCGATGCGACGCGATCCTCCGACCCCATCTGCTCGGACCCTATCCAGGAGGCCCAGATCCAAGCGGTGGCTTGGGGGCTGCGTCGCCCCAGAAGCGCGCCCCCTGCGACCTCCTGGGGCTCAGGGCGCAAAACAAGTCCCGGGGACGGGCCGCAACATCCACCGCTCCACGCCGTGACAAGCCACGACGTCGGGAGTCCTGGCATCTCGCGCAGGCCGAGGGCCAGCCCGCGGGGAGGACCGACGGACCAAGACGCTCGCGCACGCGCCAGGGGCGCGGTCCCCCGAGGTGCAGAGCGTGCGGGTGCCGCTGCGCCAAACACATTTCGACAGAGACTGCGGGAATCGGTACCCAGCAGTGCACCCAAGAGCGTGATACAATATTGAATGGCTGGGCTGAGAAGGCTCGCTCCCCCCCCTCTCCCTTCTCTCGTCCCTCCAATGGAAGAGAACAGCGACTGCCTCTGAGAGTGACGGGGAGGGAGTCCATACAGTCCCGACTTCCATCTTCGCAGGCGTCCAAGTGCTCCCTCCTCCTCCTCCTCCTCTTCCTCCTCCTTTTCCTCCCCCTCTGGTGCCTTTCTCCCCCCCTGTCTCCTCAACCTGCTGCTTGTGCTGATCCTCCCGCCTTCTCCTCCTCCTCCTCCTCCTCCTCCTCCTTCCACGTCCTCCTCCTCCTCCCGGCGGCGGATAGAAACAACCAAAAACAGTGCCATGCAGAGGGGTGGGTGGTGGTGGGGGGGGGCAGGATGTCAGACGTGGCGCAAGAACATCTGTCTTGTCTTCTCTCTCCCCTCTCCTCTCTCCTCTTTTTCCGGTGGCTCGCGCTTCAACCAGACACTCCCTGAGCGGCTGACCTGCTGAGAGGACCTCGGGGGAGGTCAAAAACACGCTCCTTGACAGGTGTGCGGCATCACCTGGGGCAGCGCCGAACACTGCCCGCCAGGCTGTGCCCCCCTCGAAAAAGGGGAGTCCACCGAAGCCACTACCTGGGAGCGGAGGTATGCGGCGTCACCTGGGGCGGCGCTCAGCACCGCCCTCCAGGCCGTGCCCCCCGCAAAAGCGGCTCTGGATACCCACTGCTATTCCACGTCTCTGAGCAAGGAAGAAAAGTGAGCTCTACACAGCAACGATTAGAGGGCATGTTGATCTGGACCAATATCCCTGATCCACACATTAACCACCTCTTGGCGGGCCTTCCACCAGGCCGCACTGGTGACGGGAACATCTCGGTGAGTCTAAGCTGGGACGCGTCGAGCACTAAGTTGTAGCTCTCGCTGTTGTGTCTGCACGCCGTAGGCCTTTTCGCAGGCCTCCCTCACCTTGGGGTCGTTCCAATACTTCTTCATCAACTGGTTGTAGTCAGGGTCAGCGTTCGCATCGGCGATGAGCCCCTCGGGACCTGCTGCGCAGGAGACTCCGACGGTCATCGCGGCCTCCTGCTTGTCCTCCAGCTGGTTGGCGACTCTGCTCTCAACAGCGGCCTGCGGCTCCATGACACTCGGAGGCGCCCGGCCCTGCTCCGCGCAAGAGAACACGACAGTGCCGCAAATACATCGCCGGCCTGCAGCCCCAGATACCTCCCAGCGCCCTGGGGGGCAACGAGGATCCACACCCGGCACGCAAGTCTCCCCAAATCCAGCAGACGGGATGAACTCCGCGGCAGACGCATTGAGCTCCTTCCGACTGTCGGCGTCTCTGGCCAGCACGGCCTCCAGGACCTCCAGGCGCCAAGTGGTGGCGCCGAAAGGGCCCTGCGGGAGCTCGAAGGGCTCGCCCGCTCCATCCAGGAACGCCCTCCCAGCTGGGATGAGCGGTCCAGCCTCGGCACTGCTGGGAGCCCCCCGCAGCCTGGGGCCCTCCTGCGCGCTGCGAAACTCCCGAAGCGGCGCTCCAGCTGAAGGACACCGCTGCGAATGGAGGGCCACATTGCGGATCAGCCTGTCCTCGAAGAGCTCCTCCTGGCCAGCAGCGCGGGCACGCAAGGCGGGCCTAGCCAAGGCCTCACGACGAGCGACCTCAGACTCCGAGGTCACCCCGCCGCCTGGACCAATCAGTACCCGCAACCGTTCCAGCTCTGCCAAGAGCTTGGTGATGAGCGCGTCAGCCGAGGCCCGTGCGCCCGCTGCGCCCCGTCATCGGCCGACGCCTCTCGCTGCACGAGCCTCCGCAGAGGCGGCAGCGTCCCGTGCCATCCCAACTCGCGCGCGGAAGCGAAGGGCCGCCAATAGGCTTTCGCCAGAGGCAGACACCCTTGAGCACGCGCGCGCGCGGCCTTGAGCCAAAATGGCTACGGAGCTCTCTCCTCCTCCTCCTCCTCCTCCTCCTCCTCCTCCTCCTCCTCCTCCTCCTCCTCCCTCCTCCTCCTGGGCCCACTGCCCCTCCTTTCTCCCCCGCCCCCGCGCGCCCTTCCTGGTGGCACCGCGGAACCCGCGCGCCGGAGGCCGTCTTCGAGGTCCTTGTGGCGCTCTCAATTTCAGTGGGGCGGGGCGGGGGGCAGCCGTTGACCTCGGCCAATGAGAACCTCGGCCAGGCTGACCTGGCCCGACCCGAACTCAGCCTGGCTGGGTTCAGCTGGCCGAGCTTCTCGCTTGGCCGAATGATTCCGTTGTCCGAAGGAGGATTGGCGCGGTATGGGGGGGGCACGGGCGAGGGCGAAGGATAGGGATGACGAGGGCGATGGGGTAAGGGTAATGAGGGCAATGGATAGGATTGATGAGGGTGCGATGAGGTTGAGAGATAGGGACGATGTGGGTGGGATCAAAGCGAAGGATGGGAGGTAGGGAAATGGGCGATGGATAGTGGATAGGGATGATGAGGGTGGGGAGAGACGGGGGCGAAAAAGAGAGAGAGAGAGAGAGAGAGACAAAGAGAGAGAGAGAGAGAGACAGCTCGGACATCTGATCGTTGTGAACGTGCTGAATATGGGGCTCGGGCGCCGTGCCCGAGTCTGCACGATCGCCAGCTGAGCGCAGCCTGGGGCAGCGCTAGAAAGAGGATGAAGGGAGATAATGAAAGAGAGAGAGAGAGAGAGAGAGTGGGAGAGAGAGAGAGAGAGAGAGAGAGAGAGACAAAGCGAGAGGAAAAGAAGAGTGAGGATGGCTAGGAGGAGAGAAAGAGAGGGATGGGGAGGAGGGATGTGATGACGGGGTGCAATACAAATCGTGTCTTTCGCGGACATGAGAACATTCCACTCTGTGCCTCGCGGCACGGTGGCGGATATTCCTTCCCACTGAGCGAATTTCGGCCTCCCCGCCGGGTCCTCACTGCTACGTGAGGAACCATCATCGACCCCATCGCACCCGAGGCTGTTACGTTGTGTATGCAGCGTGTCATCTGAATCCAGTTTGTGCTCTGTGCAATAGAACATTGACGAAACTTCTACATTAGGGCGCGGGCCCCGCTTTACGGCCCGCACAGTGATAAGCTGCGAGCCCCGCAAACGAGTTCTCATAATGCTGAATCACGACTACTTCCTTGAATCTCGCTCTGCGAACTGTGGATCTTAAGTTGCATGCCTGGATCACATCAAGCATGCAATGTTTAAAGACCAATCTTACTGAGTCTACCACCTCCAAGATGTATTCCGCGACGTTGTCTCTGCAACATTTTCGTCGTACAGAAGATCAGTTGTTCATTTCGCTGAAAGAGATGAACGACCCGACAAGAGACAAGACATGGGATGGAGAGATGAACTATCGGTGGATGTGGCTTTCAACCGACGCTCAGGTCCGAAAGTGCCTCGCGGGCGCGCGAAACAGGCATATAGGGCAGCGCTGCCTTGAGCCAAGGCAGTGGCCGTAGGATATAGCATTCGCTATACAATCCCCCATTTCACGCCGTTCGGAGTGAACGACCCACGAGGAGCGTGCCCTCGGCCCTGGACCACCCTGAGCCTTTCTGCTGGGCTCAGAACGCGGGCAAGGAGCGCCATGAGGGCGGACCACCGGCGCAAGCGAGCTCCGAGCAAACCCAAGACGCTCAAAGACGACCCAAAGAAGACCCCCCAAAAAGGCCGTCCAAAAGCAAAAGCGCATTCATTCCCAGGAAATTCCTTGTGCTACTTTGGGATACTCGGTTCCTCTGTCTTCCGCATGGGCAGGACCGTCCAGCAGGCCCCGAAAACCGTCCTAAACGACCAAGAAGACTGGCAGAACATCCAAGATAACCCAAATCGGAAAAAGGCCCCAAGGGAGCCCCACAACGTCTCAAGATGGCCCCAAAACTCCTCCCAAAGCACTCCAAATCGTGACCTCGTCGTTGAAGGAGACAATGGTTGGCAGCAGGGAGGCCCCAAGAAACCCCTAAAGGCCCCCAACAGGCGCCCAAGCAACCTCCAGAAGGCCCCAACAAGCTTCCGTGAGGCCCCTAGAGACCCTTCAATGGGCAGCCTCCTCAAAACAAACGACAAAGAAGACAAACCATAATTCTCAAGAAAAAACGAAACCGAAGAAACGGAAGAGGACAAATGAGGAAACTGAGAAGAAACAAGAAGATGCGAACTACGAGGACGAAACGGAAGCGATGATAGGTTCTTTTTCTTATTGATCTGGAACAGTCTCTCTCTTTCTCTCCCTCTCTCCCTCGCTCCCTCTGTATCTCTTTCCTTCTCATTCTCGTTCTCTTCCTTTACCCCACATCCTAAATGGGATTCTTGTTTCCTCTGTACACCCCCCGCGCCAGAAAGAGCACTCACCTCACCCTCTCATCCTCTTCCTCTTTCACAATCAGCATCACCATCACCGTCATCATCGCCGCTATCATCATCCCATTATAGTCACCGGCCATCATCATCATCATGATCATGATCATCATCATGATCATCACCATCTTCATCCTGATTATTTGGACTATTATTCTCATAACCAGTACTAGCCATTCTTATCATTATTACTACTACTACATCACCGTTAAGAAAGTTAATTCATCTTGGCTAAAATTGACATGTGTGGGCGCTGTGGTGAGAAGTGGTATGGGAGTGATTCTTCCTTGTGGTTTCACACGGGGAGAGATTCAGAGTTGCCTGGAAGTGACCGGGAGTGATTTCTCTCTTGTGAATTTACGGGGGAGAGATTTTATCCTGAATTGGTTATATACTATTAATTCTACCAGGGAGAACCCCAGAAATCTCTCCCGCCAAGCCAGGCCGAAGACTGCCGTGCTAGGAGTCTACGGGGGGAAGGGGGGGCCACTCGGAGACGCCCTAGTCGTCAGTGCTCAAGATGAATAACTTTCGTAACGGGTAAGTATCATTCGCATCATCATTATTATTACTATTATATTTACTAGTTGTCACCATACTTTCTTTTTATGATTAATATGATTACTATTATTACTCCTACTATGGTCTGCGAATGAGCGCGGGGGAATCTTGAGCAGGAGCCCCCTCCTTATGGGGCCCGCGCTTCATCTTAGTAGTCCGAGACGGCCATACAAACCCCGTTAACCGCAAATGGCTTCGTGATCATCGAGTCGCCAAACCTCCATTCCCAATGGTGATTTCAACTGTCCGGAAACAACTGTAGGCCACTTCGAGTGCCCCGAACTCCACTCCCAGGCTTAAGTTTGCATGTCCGGAGCCAACTGTGAGCCACTTCGAGCCCTTCATGCTCCCAGGGCTCCGTTCCCCGTTCTTGGGGCCAGAGCTCCACTCCTGGGACTGATTGTGTATGTCCAGAGCCAACTGCAAGCCCCTTCGGGCTCCTCGTGCTCCCAGAGCTCCATTTCCAGCAACGATTCCGAGTGTCGACAGGCAATTCTGGGCCACTTCGTGCTCTCCGTGCTCCCAGAACGTTACTCCTGGAATCGGTTTTACATGTCCACGGCCAACTGTAAGCCACTTCGGGTTGTTTGTGCTCCCGGAATAATTCAACTCCAGGTGTTGATTTTGCGTTCGCATCCTGGCTTCACTGGTATTCCTGGCGCCCTGACACCCGTGGCATCCAGGCACAGGCCCTGCAAGTCTGACAGTCTCGCAGGTCTCACAAGCCCAAATCGCACACGCCCCAGAGGTCGCACAAGCCCCACAAACTTCATGGGTCTTAGAAGTCCCACATGTAGCACCAGTCGAACAATGCCCACATAAAATCACAAGTCCTATACGCCCCACAAATGGCACTGGTCCCACAACTCCCAGACCGCACAAGTCCCACAAGTCGTACGGGTCCAACGTGTTCCACATATCCCATAAGTCCAACGAGTCTCGCCTGCCGCAAACATTGCACAAACATTCTGGGTCTTGCGATGCTGGCATCCGGGCCTCTGGGCCTCCTGGTATTCTTGGCCTCTTGGCCGCCTGGCATCCCTGGTATATTGGTGTGGTGGCATCCTGGCTTCCTGTTATTCTGCAGCCCTAGCATCATGTCCATCGTTAGTCGTCGATTGTCACGCACATGTGCACCAATGATATTATCATGTGGGGCCCTACCGTCAGAGAAATTCTCTTTCTCTTTGTCTTCCCTAGTGCAGCACCAACAAGGCCACGAAAGGAACCTAACAAGGCCCTGGAAAACCCGAAATGGCCTTAATTGGCTAGGGGCGGCCCCAAGGGCGCCACCAGAGGGCCAAAGACAGCCCCAAGAGAAGCCCAAGACCCCTCAAGAAGGACCTGAACTACATAATTCTAGGACAAACCCAAACACCCCGGCCAAGAAGGTTAACGGGATCCAGAGAAAGTACCCGAAGACAGAAACGAGCCTGAACAAGACTTGAGAGAGCCCTTGATGCCCCCCAGGGGACACTGAGATGTTCCAACAAAACGCCGACCGAAACGAATTGGCCATCAAACGTGATTCCGCGAAGCTCTGGGCACTCACCTGGCATGGTTTGAACTATCGCATACATCCGGGAGCCCACGGATACTGGAGAACTCTGCGAACCAGCATGTGCTGCGGTTCTTCCTCCTGGCCCTCCTCCTTGTAAGCACAGTGCACGGTACACCAGGGGGCAGCAGAACCTGACATGGGACGCTGCAGGCATGAGCAATTACGGACGCGGAGACCAACGAGAGGATAATATTCTGAACGAACAGGATCCTTTCTTCCACTTCCACTTCGAGGACGAGAAGGGGGAGGCAGGGACAGCTTCCTCCTCCTTCTCCTCCTCCTTCCCTTGCTCCTCCTCCTCCTCCTCCTCTCCTCCCATGCTCCTTCTCTCCTGCACCAAGGCGTCGTGCACGACAAGATAGATAATACTCCGCATGGATACGTGCAATTACTGCATTGTTCACAGAAGTGTACGGGAGCACATGTACACCAGCAGCGTGGAAGGCCGCGGGACGTACAATAATACATAGAGAGACGCCAGGCAACATGAGAGCTCGAAGGAATGCGGAATATGACACAAACATGCATAGAGTACGGTTGAACGGAAACTCGCAAGCAGACGCTTTCAGGCTACAAGATGATAGCCCATACCTATGCGACCACCCCTCGGGTGATAAGGAGGTTTGGGGGTGGGGGGAACGAACCAACTGCTGGCAAATGCGATGGGTGTGATGATGACGATGCTGGTGGCCCGCCCTCAAGTTAGTGACGACGCGTGATGACGATGTTGCGCTGCGATGTAATGCCACTACTGTTCTGACTGTCGATCTCGCGCTCGATCTCACTGGCGATCTCAATATCAATTCCTCTGTCTTTCTCGCTGGCGATCTCGCTGCCGACCTCACAGCCAACTGTCACAATGAACCTCGCTGTCGATCTCACTTCTGATCTCAGTATCCATCCCATCCTAGCGATCTCACGATCCATCCTTGAGGCACGAGGAGGAGGGGGAGGGGGAGGGGGAGGGGGAGGGGGAGGGGGAGGGGGAGGAGGAGGAGGAGGAGGAGGAGGAGGAGGAGGAGGAGGAGGAGGATCCCTCTGGTTTCCCTCCTGGTATCCCTCCGTCTGCCCGCGTCTCCCCCCCCCTAGGAAGCGTGGCCCCCCTCGGGTCTCCCTCCTGGCATCCCTCCGCCTGCCCGCGGGGGAGGCTCCTATATTCGTAGGTCTTCACCCCGTATTTCTTGCAAGTGTGCCCAGTGAGGCTCCTAGATTTAAGATTATGTGAGGTTGGGGAACCGCTCGAAGTGATATTTGTTCCTGCAAGAAACCAAAAACAGCCGACACACCAAGATTCTACCACAAGGTGCCTACAACTGTGGGGGGAGCCGCGGTGGATCGCCCCATGGGCGTCTTCGATAACATTGATTAACTCGTGAAGCTGTTTAAATGGACATGCTGCAAAATATTCGCCGACCCACTCAGCGTGTTAGATCCGCGGGCCCCGGTTTCTTAGCTCTTAGCTTCTAGCTCTCTGTTCACGCCACTTAATGCAGAGTTCTTAGCTTCTAGCGAAGCTTAGGGCGCTCCCCCCCCAACAAAAACTCGGGTACTCGGTGCCGGGCTGATGTCAATCGTAGGGCCCTAGCCCCCGATAGCTTCCGTCCTCAAGCCGTCCCGGACCGGACCTTATTCGAGACCCTCCTGAGACCCTCCCGGGACCCTCCCAGGACCTCCTGGGGACCCCCCCCAGGGATCAAAAACGGACACAACAGTTACTATTATTTTTGTTTTCGAATGGCAGCTTGATTTTTAGGGGTCTCCTCTTGAGAATGTAGAATGTGCTTCAGGTCGGCGTAGGGATCATACTTTTGAGAAAATCATCGGATCAAATGATAATAGTTTGCTCGCGGTAGCGATTCTGACTAGTTTATAACATAAATCGCCCTCCCCCCCCGAAACACAGAGCCACAGAGACACTAGCAGCCTCGCCAAAGGGGTCGGCGGAATGCGCGTAGCGCTTAGAATCCGCCGCACACCTTCCGGTGTTGCTGGGCGTGTTACATCCAGGACCACTCCCGTGGTCCGGATCACTTGCTCTGGATCACTTGCTCCGGACCACGGGAGCTAAATCCCTTTAGGGATGCTCCCCCCCCCTCGCTCGGGCCACCGCGTTCCGCCGACCTCGCTCTTGGGCAATGCACGTCCAAGCAGGTCCATGAGCGTCAATGCAATATTTTCGGCCAAGATGGGTCCGAGAGCGCTCGAGATGACTCCAAGACGCTCCAAGAGGCCTCCAAGAGTCCTTCAAGAGGCATTCAAGATGCTTTCAGCAGCCATCACGCGCCCAAGATACAATCTAGATCAATTTTTATAGGGATGTTAAGCTCCAAGAATACGCCTCAGGACCTCACAAACCATTAGAATTCATTGAACAAAAAAACAATACTTTTTCCCGGAAAGGGCGCGGGCCCAGGGTTCTCTTTTTCTATGTAAACATATCCCCCCGTGCCCAACTTGAAGGAGGCCGGCGAAATTATTCTGCGATAAATAACGAGGTCGAAGGAGGCCGGCGAATTAAAATTTGAGGATGTCTCGAGCGAAACGCTTGTGTTTCAGAATTTGTTGAGGATGTCTCGAGCGAAACGCTTGTTTTGTGTTATATATTGTCCTCTCCTGGGGACCAGACCACACCCCAGCACGACCACGCCCCAGCACGACCACGCCCCAGCACGACCACACCCCAGCACGACCACACCCCAGCACGACCACACCCCAGCACGACCACACCCCAGCACGACCCGATCGATAAATCACAGGGTGCGGAGCACCCCAGCACGAACCCACCCCAGCACGACCCCACCCCAGCACGACCCCACCCCAGCACGACCACGCCCCAGCACGACCACACCCCAGCACGACCACACCCCAGCACGACCACTCCCCAGCACGACCCCACCCCAGCACGACCCCACCCTAGCACGACCACACCCCAGCACGACCACACCCCAGCACGACCACACCCCAGCACGACCCCACCCCAGCACGACCCCACCCTAGCACGACCACACCCCAGCACGACCACACCCCAGCACGACCACACCCCCAGCACGACCACGCCCCAGCACGACCACACCCCAGCACGACCACGACCCACCACCCCAGCACGACCACACCCCAGCACGACCACCCCAGCACGACCACACCCCAGCACGACCACACCCCAGCACGACCACACCCAGTCGCACCCCTGTGGAATGTTTCGTGGGGTGTCTGGTTGAGTGGTTACCTGTTCGTGGGGTTTCTCGTGGAATGTTTCACGGGGTGTCTCGTGGAATGTTTCGTGAGGTGTCTCGTGGAATGTTTCGTGAGGTGTCTCGTGGGATGTTTCGCGGCATGTCTCGTGGGATGTTTCGTGTGGTGTCGCCCAGTTGGATATCGTGAAAACGTGACCATGCTGCACATGTCAATATCCCTTTCCGGGTTCGTGGGTCCATGATGTTGAAGAATTCGTGTTTTGAGTGCCAGACGCCTCTGGGAGTCGATTTTGGAGCGTCTCGGGCTCCCTTTGGCCGGCGTTTTGGTCACTTGGAGCGCCCAAGATGCCTCTCAGAGCGCCCCAAGAGCGCCCAAGAGCGCCCAAGATGCCTCCAAAACGGCCCCGAGAGCACCCAAGAAGCCTCCAAGACGGCCCCAAGAGCGCCCAAGCTGTCTCCAAGAGCCTCTAGGACTGCCCAAAAGCCTCCAAGACGGCCCCAAGAGCGCCCAGAGAGTGCATCCAAGAGGGTGCCCCAACATTCCAAGATGCAGCTTGCTGTCCAGACCGCTGTCCAGCCACTTTCCAACAAAACAAATCCAAACATACGCCCCTCTCACGATGCTTCCTACCAATAAGGTGTGCGGCGGTGCTCGCGAAGCGTCTTACCATAAAAAACAAACAGAAGTAAACGCTCCTCCAGGTCAATGAAACTCTTATCCTCAAATGCAGGGATTTCACATCAACGTCGGATTGGGGCTACAAGCGCAAATTGTTGGACCCTGCTGGCCTTCAAATCCAATACAGGTTAACAAACACATATAATGCTTTGCGCGCGTACTCTTTGCATGAACATGAGTGAGGATAGGGGCTTTTGACCGCTTTTCCACAACCTCAAAGACAAGTTAACAAGTCAAAAGGTTGAAGGTGCGAAGCTCAGAGAGGCTGTGCAATGCTGTCTGCCTAAAATCACCCTTAAGCGCCAAGCTCTGCTCAGCATCTAAAGCCACGGCAAACAGGGGCACGCGGCAACTGTGCGCCTTCAACCAATCTTGAAATTGATTCATGTCAATATCCTTACTGCTAGGAACAGCATGCGCCTTATACAACAACACACTCAGCTGCCATGCAGCAGTGCCAGCACGATCGGCGCTGCCATTCGGGTACGTGAAGTACATCGATCTCGGGTAATGTAACCGAGAAGGCGGTTGATCCGTCAAGCTCTCTAAATCGAGCAGCACTGCCTTGCTTCCATGCAAACATATGTTGGGGAATCGTATGTCGCAATGCGTGAGCCTAATGTTTAGAAGACCGCTGATTTGGTCAATTACATTTACCAGCATCATTGGGTTTTCGGCCAACGCTTCCGGCGTCAGGGGTGTGTACTCCAATCGTTTCGTGATGGCGACGGTAACACCATTGACCTCGCAACTGTAAAGGAAATATGGAAACAAGTCGCAAGTCTCTGGAGACAAACCCAATCTCTCATGTGCTCTTCCGAATTTGTCTGCAGAGATTAGACGACGATGCAAAGGACACCGAAACTTGATCATGCAAGCATCAGGTTTCATCGTACTATTAATGTTGCTGAGAAGCGCGGCAAGCTGAAAGTTATCCGAGACGTAGTTGACCAACTTTTGGGCATCATCAAGAGCAGCGCTGAACAAGACTCCCTGGTTGATCTGCACACCGTCCCCAAAGAAATGCAGAATTGGCGTTCCCAACAACTGCAACTTCCACCCAACTGGTACCATTCCGATCTGAGTGGTGGAGGCTGACATGACCGGATTCGCATGGCGCGCTTGTTTCGCGCTCACGCAAGTTAGTGCTCTTTCAAGCCCTTGAGCAAGCACGCGGACGACAATCGCAGCCGCCTGCTGAGCATCTTCTCGAACAACAATAGGACAGCAATAAGACCATTCATGAAACAAGTCGGGCTTTGTGACCTCCACCAAGAAACTCGGAGCTTGCTCCACACTCTTCTTGCCAAACACAACAGCAGTAAGAACATGATCATAGTCCACGCACATCTTCTCCAGGCAGGGAATCTGTAAGCCAAAAACATACGCTAATGTTTGGAGAAGAGCCTGCTCTTGACCTTCTCCACCCGCCACCTTGAGCTCAACAACGGCCACCAAAGCCTTCCGATCGTTACAACTCATAATTATTGACAAGTCCGTGCTGGCAGTGGGCTTCGCACTAGGGGCACCGGCAACTCTTGCAAACCCAGCTTTGCAGTTGTAACTTGCTGACAGATCTCAACCCTCACAATTCTCACATGGTCATCAATCAGCGTGATTGACTTTTCCTTGGGGTTGTAAGTCAATTTGAGAACAGAGCTGAGGGCACGCATGAGAGACTCTTCGAACGCTTTTTCGTTTTCGTGCTCTCCCTGCGTGGTGTCAACCAAAGCCTTCGCGCCCAAATCGAGCTCAACATGTCCGACATCTGCGCGTAAGTTCTGAACATTTGTTTGAAAGCGACGCAGTTCTTCATCCAAGGTGCCCAACACATTGGACCGCGTGGGTGTCTGAAAATCTGACTTCTTCATCAAACCGCACGCTTGCAATTTGACTGCAACGGACTGTGAATTGCTCGGCGTGACAGATGAAGAGTTTCTAATTTCAAAGATCGTCGTGACATGCCAAGATGGTCTCCAAGAAAGCGATGGCCGTCCTGCATGCTTCAACAGAGCACAGCAACATGGGCGAGGAGACAAGTACTGCATTCGCGGCAGCGGGGCTCGCTCAAGAAGGGGCCCACAACTACTCCTACAAGACTTGAGCGCTGACGATCCACACAAAGTGACATGAGTTATGACGCGTTTACATGTGTTGCGCGTGGTGTCTAAATATTCCCTTAAGTCTGTCTAATACTTGTAGTCAAGGGCTGCTCGAATAAACATTGGCTTGCTAAACATTGTGTTATTATTGAGACTTGTTTCTGTCCACTAACTCTCTAAACGTTGATCATGCTTTGACATGGGAAACACAGTACATTTGCTTTCAAACGAGTCTTCAAAAAACACTCAGGCCAAGAATGAACCGAACACATCACACCAGCGTCGACCCCAAACATGTGTTTTGAATTTGTTTCGAGGAATCAACCGGACCACACCAGCGAAACAATACTGGGGGGAAATACTGGGAACCAATACTTTACGGATCAAACTGTTCAGTGGACTCGGCCGGCTCGGCTGGACCTTCCATGTGCTTAACTAATCTTGTGACAGATTGAAACCGTGCGCCGCCAAATCTAGGTGGCCGGTGGTGTGAGCGGGTGGCTGGCAGCAGCTGGCAAACCTTGTAGCGGATCGCTGCCATTGGCAAGGATCATGTCTATAAGGTCAAGAAAGTTGCGTTTTGTGCATTCTAAGGTTCTGAAACATGGATTTTCTTTGATTCTTATGTTTTTGAAGATATGTGTTTTGCTTGTTTCGTGGATTGAAACAACAACTCGAAAACATTTTGTTTGTTGGTTTTCCTGCCAGGATTCTGCCAGGATGGTGCCGCGGAAAGCCAGCATTTCTTCGGACACTCCCCCCCCCGGCTCTGCCAGGATTCTGCCAGGATTGGGCGGGCGCTGCCAGGATTCTGCCAGGATGGTGAAGCGGAAAATCAAACTTTGCTCCGACCACCCCCCGGCTCTGCCAGGATTCTGCCAAAATTGGCCGGGCGCTGCCAGGAAAAGTCAAACTTTGCTCCGACCTCCCCCCGGCTCTGCCAGGATTCTGCCAGGATTGGCGGGGCGCTGCCAGGATTCTGCGAGGATGGTGCCGCGGAAAGTCAAACGTTGCTCCGCCCCCTCCCCCCCCCCCTCCGGCTCTGCCAGGATTGGCCGGGCTCTACCAGGATTCTGCCAGGATGGTGCCGCGGACAATCAAGCTTCGTTCCGACACACCCCCCTGGCTCTGCCAGGATTCAGCCAGGATTGGCGGGGCGCTGCCATGATTCTGCCAGGATTGGCGGGGCGCCGCCAAATCTAGGTGGCCGGTGGTGTGAACGGGTGGCTGGCAGCAGCTGGCAAACCCCGAGAGGCGCAACCAGCCCAGCAAGCCCAACTTGCGACACCGCTAGTCTGGTGCAACGGGCTGGTGTTCAGACCGGGTCGGCCAACCGGGAGCGGCAGCGACCTGGAGCAGCTGGGAGGCACACCCGCGGACAGCGAGGCCAGCCGACCGGCCGAGCCAATGCAATACGTTGGGTCCGTGTTGGGTCCGTGTTTGGTCCATGTGTGGTCCATGCTCCAACCGCTCCGGGTTGCTCCGGGATGCGCCCAGGCGCCGGGCGGAGCCGGTGCCAGCCAGCAGCCAACCAGCCGCCAGCCAGCCGCCAGCCAGCCGCCAGCCAGCCAGCAGCCAGGCAGCCAGCCGGCAGGCAGCTATCAGCCAGCCAGCCACCAGCCAGCCAGCTAGCCAGCCAGCCAGCAGCCGGCCAGCCAGCCATCCAACCAGCCAGTCAGCCAGCCAGCCAGTCAGCCAGCCAGCCAGCCAGCCAGCCAGCCAGCTAGCAGCCACGCTCGTGACACCCCTAGTGGCGCGGGCGTGTGTTTAGAGCGGGCCAACTCGGCGAGCTCGGCCAGCAGCCAGCCAGCCAGCCAGCCAGCACCCAGCCAGCCAGCCACAGCCAGCAGCCAGGAGCCAGCAGCAGCCAACCGGCCAGCCGCCAGCCAGCCAGCAGCCAGCCAGCCAGCCAGCCAGCCAGCCAGCCAGCCAGCCAGCCAGCAGCCACCCAGCCAGCCAGCCGCCAGCCAGTCAGCCAGCCAATCAGACAGCAGCAGCGGCCAGCCAGCCAGCCAGCCAGCAGCCAGCTAGCCAGCTAGCAGCCAGCGAGCCACCAGTCAGCCGCCAATCAGCCAGCCAGCGAGCCAGCCAGCAGCCGGCCAGCCAGCCACGCTCGTGACACCCCTAGCGCGGCGCTGACGGCTTGTGCGTGAAGCGGGCCGGCTCGGCCAGCTCGGCGAGCTCGGCCAACCAGCCAGCAATGACCCAACCAGCAGCCAGCCAGCCAGCCGCCAGCCAGCACCCAGCCAGCCAACCAGTCGCCAGCCAGCAGCCAGCCAGCCAGCCACAGCCAGCAGGCAGGAGCCAGCCAGCCAAGATGCAGCCAGGCAGGCCAGCAGCCAGCCGGCCAGGCAGCCAGCCGGCCAGGCAGCCAGCCAGGAGCCAGGAGTCAGCCAGACGCCAGTCGGACAAAGTCGGCCAACCAGCCAGCCAGCCAGCAGCCAGCCAGCAGCCAACCGCGCGCGTAACACGTGTTCAGAGGCCGGCTCGGCCAGCTCGGCCAGCCAGCCAAGCGCCAGCCGCCAGCCAGCCAGCAGCCAGCTGCCAGCCAGTTTGCCAGTGGCTGGCCAGCCAGCCACCAGCCAGCCAGCGGCCAGCCA
This sequence comes from Prorocentrum cordatum, assembly GCA_963575745.1. NCBI lineage: Eukaryota > Dinophyceae > Prorocentrales > Prorocentraceae > Prorocentrum > Prorocentrum cordatum. The sequence continues at coordinate 143,161 of CAUYUJ010018130.1, forward strand.
GCCAGCAACCACAACCAGCCAGCAGCCAAGGTGAAATTTCGCAAACGGGGCCGAGCCAGCCGCTCGTGACACCCCTAGTGCGGTGCTGCGGGCTTGTGTTTCGAGCGGGCCGGCCGACGCCAGCTCGGCCAACTCGCCCAGCTCGGTCAGGCGAGCTTGCCGGCTCGGCCAACCTTTCGTGACACACCCTGTTGCCTCTCGTCCACATGCGCTCTCCTTCCCACTGCCACCTGCAGTAATTGCCAAGCCCACCCATGAGTTCGTGGGGGCGAAGCAGCAGGGTCTCCTTGCGGAGCAAAGCGTTGCGGTCAGCGTCTCGCAATCACGTCGCTAAAATGCTTGTGGTCAAGCAAGCTCAAGACACACCGATCAGCCACCTGCGCCTGTGCGAGGTTTGACTCCCTGTAGCCATGGATGGGATGGCTGCACTCACGCTGGCCGACTTGCAGCAGAAAGCCTGCAAAACCACAGAGATCCCGTCACGTGTCGCGATTTATGACGTGATCGCGGCGGCGAAAGGCTGCGACTCAAACTACGCCGGGCAGATCTATCTGCGGGAAATGCAGGAACGGATGGCGCCCGAGTGCGCAGAGGTCGAGCCACATTCGATTCATGCAAATTGCATGGAACAAAACGGTGGCCGTGGAGGCGGAGGCCGTAAGTAGGTCCGTGTCACCACAGCCAGGGAGAGTCGCGCTTCAAACAGAGATGCGCAAACGTCATCGCGCGCTACCTCGGCGGCGATTATGGTTTGATGGAGGACGTTGCGAACAACCGCGCGGCGCAGGAGCGGCTCGCCAGCGAGGACCAAGAGTGCGCGATGCGGCTCTGGTCGAGGCGCGCGGTCTGCCGCCGTCGCTCAAGGATCTGCTCGCCAGCGCCGTGGAGACAGGCATCAAACAGGGCTCAGAGAAAGCCTTCGCGGCGGCGCAGGCCATCCTAGCGGAACGTCTGCAAGCCCTGGAGGAGCAGCTGCGGAAGGTCCCGGAATGTGGGCCCCGCGTCGAAATGAGCCGCGCCTTCTCGAGCCGGCCGGACGCGCTGCTCGACGTCAGCATAAAGCTCCAGGAGGAGAGCGATTTACAGCGGCTGCGCGAATATGGCTTGCCAGTCGCAGCCTTCTTCCAAGAGAAATTCCCAGTGCAGAAAATCTCAAGGATCAGCGCATGCTTCGCCAAGGCGCTCAAGCAGCGACGCCTCGCCTCGTGCAGCCAAAGAGCTATTTCACATGGAAATACCTGTCCGAGCATTGCCAGCCAAACACTCCGACCATCCGGAATTTCTCAAGGATCTGCCCATGGGGTCGTGCAAATTATCCTGGAACTCCTCCGTGTCTGTGTCGCCGGTCTCCACCTGCCGCGCAAGCTTGGCGGCGAGCTGCTTGGCCTGCATGTCGCTGAGATCGGACATGGCTGTGTGGTGCCTCGGGGCGAAAGACGCGGGCTTGAACCTTGCTGCGAAACAGTGCCAAGGCGCTGTGGCTCGGCTTGGAAATGCGCGCGCTATGTTTTGCCACCTTTGCTCCTTAAGCTTGCCTCGCATTCGCCTCAAATTCGTCCCCCATGCCGACTAAGGTTCGCTTCGTAGGCAACCAACTTTTCGTTCGCCCAGGGGATCGGGCTAACTTCTCGATGTCCCCAACGCTCACAACCTTGAATGCACGGGCCCAGAGCGCCAACCTTTCGGGCACCAGTGCTGCGGCGTCGAGGCCGTTGCATCTTTTCTTGCCTGTGACTTGCACCTTGGTCTCGCTGGCCAGCTCTTTGCCTTCCTTGCTGCCTCGCCCCTACTCATTTTTCCGCGCCCTCAGCCAACTTGGGGAAGGTCGGGTCGGCTTGAAGCCGTAGTTGCGACTCGCCATCGAAACGCGCCGATCGAGGTGCAAAGTCGGCGGTAGTGTTTCCGAACTTGCCCCAGAATATTTCTCTGCCCCGAGCTCGGTACATGTTGAATGAAGTAACGCTTCGATCGTCAACAGGCAAAGCTGCTATGCTTCGCGTCCTTGCCTCCATGGCTACTTGGCGCCATCTGCCTCCGCTCCGCGCGGAGAGCCAGCCCGTTCTTCAGCGTAGCCTCGTTCTCGCGCATGCGCTGGGTCTGGTCCGCGCGCGACAGCCTCGACGCCCATCAAACCACCCGGCCATAAGGCAGCCAGCAAGGCTGCGAGAGACGTCCCGTTGTTTAACGGAACATTGTCAGCCCATTGATGACCCCCCGACAAGGCGCAGGCGACGATCGGAGGTCGAGGACAAAGACTACTCCGACATTGAGCGCAGGGAAGGGGAAAGCTGCAAGAAGACACCAGGAGCGCCAGCAGACAAGGCGCACGGCCCGAGAACGCGCAGTGCCACAAGGACGCGCGCTGCGCAGTTTATGGCGACAACCCAGGCATTCGAGGCGGTCTGCCCGACATGCGGCTCCGCCATTTACGCGTTGACCAGCAACCTTCTGCGCTTCGTGCGGCGGCAGCGGGGCCCAGTGCGCATCTTTCATGCGCTGCGCCTGGAGCCTAGCAGCGCGACCCGCACCTGGCAGGCTCTTCTTGGCCCGCTCCGGGCTCATGGTCATGTCCCAAAATAATGCCAGTTCGAGGCCGGGGCCGCGCGCGGTGCGGCCGCGAGCATAGCGCGGTTTGGGCACCGCGGGCACCATCTCACTGCTTCGGACATTCGTCACCTTGCCCGGCGCTCCAACTCCATCGCCTCCACGCGGCTCGAATCGGAGCGAAACTCCCAGTGAGGAACACTAGGTAACACTGGGAAGTACTGGGGAACACTGGGGTGAAGAGGTCGCGGGGGCCGACCCCACTTTTGGCAATTATTTGAACGATAGGTGAGTTTGACGGGGCTCCCGCCAACGTTCTGGGAGCTCCTGGGCGAGATAGGCGCAGACGAATAGGGAGGAAACAAAAGGATATGGCGTCCTTCCCCGAGTTCGTCCGCTTCTGCGCAACCCGGCCGGGCTGCGACAAGGGGGCCCAACGCAGGAGGGCTGCGCGGCTCCCCAATCAAAATCAGATGTGCGTTCTGCGACGCATGTCTGACTAGGAGCACAATTAGCCCGGATGAACCGGCCGAACGACACTCACTTCCACAAGCGCCGCGTGCTCCAGCTCGCGGAGGCCGGGCTGAAGCAGGAGCTGCGGCAATGCGTCGTGGCTACAGCCGTGGGCCAAGGCCGCGACGTTGGCGGCCATGCGCCGCCTCCAGCTCTCGCTGAGCCCCAACCTCGCCGGGCACTTCTTCGACGCCGCGCAGATCCAGGCGCCTTGGGAGCACGCGCTGGTGTCCTCTGGCACGCGAGGTCGGCGCGCGCAACCGAGCGCTGCTGCCGCCGCGCAGCGTCGCGAGCCGCCAGCGCAGGTAGTCTGGCCCTGCCACCCTCGGCGCATGGGCGTGGAGCCGAAGTGCGAAGCGGATGCTCTGTGCCACTGGGAGCGCGCGCCGCGTGGGCGCGGCAGATGCGTGGCGAGCGCGCCGACAAGTTGAGCCCGAGCAAGCGGACTGCGCAAAACATGTACGAACAACAAATAAAGGGCATCCGCGCAAGCCGCCGAAGAGCATGGGCCCAGATGCAGAAAAATCATGCAATCCGAAAACATAATTGGGGTAACAAATCCAGCCGTTTGTGTCGACGGCTCGCTGAAGCCCCGAGATGCATGCACTCGGCGTCGCGCTCCAAGTGGCCTCTGAACATTGCCCGCGCCCCGACGCCGAAGGCGAACCTCGATGCACGCGTGACCGCCTTGATCAAAATGCTTTGGCGCCGAGCCGCCGTGCTCACTTCTTGCATTGTGCTCCTGACGCTTTGGCCCTCTGGACGACGGACGGACTCCTCGCTCGGGGATGTCTACACTTGACTGCGGCCCTGTAAGAAATCTCGCCTCCTCCTCCTCCTGCATTAAGCCTTTGCCAAGTTGCGGTCGGCTCCGTGCAACTGGATGCTTGACCTTCCAGCAAAACGCAGAAAGGCACAGCCATCTCCGCTGGCAGGGCGCCATCCGAGTTTCTCAGAGGGGACGAGAGCTTGCAGGGGGAAGGGTTCGACAGAATTCTCCGAGATGACGACCGCAGATGGGTGCCTCGTCCGTCGAACACACGCGGCGCCTGGCGACCTTCCAGGGTGAACGCCAGGGCTGATGTTCAAGCTTCAATCCACACGTCATGCCCCTTCGCCTCGATGCCCTCCAATATGGACCTCGGCGAGTTTAACGGACGGGCCGTATAGCGCGCGCCCCGTGGGAGTCGCTTGAGGAGCTTATACGTGTCCATGAACATCTCCTCACCGCAGTCGAGCGCCACGACAAGTGCGACCCGGCCGAAGCCCTCCTCCGCGCAGCGCTTCCTGAAGTCGACGAACGACTGCGCGGTTAACGCGTCTGCCACGCACTCGCCCTTGCTGTTGATCACTCGGGCCGTTGCCATTTAGGATGGCGCGGGCGCCATGTTAGGCGGGGCGACTTGGGTGGCGCGTTTGGGCGTGGCGCGGCTCTTGGCAGCTCGCCGGGCTTTCGCTTTCGGCTTTGTGGCCCCTTCCTGCGACTGCTCATCGCGCGATGCGCCCTCCAGATGGCGTGTCTTGAGCAGCCGCGCGTGCGTTTCGCGGCTGCCTGAAAAGCTCCCGTTGATCGCGCTAGCGTTGCTTTCATCTTTCTGGTGCGGGTTCGTGTAGAGACCGCCAAGCTGGTACTGCGCGCTTCGTGTTCAATCGCGCTGCCAGCCTGGGCAATTCCTCGCCGGCTGCTTCGCCGGCATGGAGACAGGTCGACGCTGCTGCCATCGCCTCCTGCGCCGCCGCCATGGCCTCGATACTTTTGCGGTGAAGCCCGAGGTTGCGCTCTGTCCACGCGACGACAGAGTGATCTAGCGGACAACTCTCAGGCGCGGTGCCGTTTAAATGCTGGCACTCTTGCGGCCCGTCGGCATGAGCGCATGCAGCTGGTGCTAGTCACCTCTGGCGGCCCTCGCAGCTGCAACGGTCTCGAGATCCTGGAAGAGCTTCTTCGCCATCGCGTCGCTGCTCATAGCCTGCGTCCGCACGATTGGCACTCAACTCGCCCGCATGCCTGGGCCTGCCTCGTGGGCCTGCTCGAGAAGCGCGTCTTCCTTGACAATGCAGATATGGGCTATGACCGTGTTTTGCGCAGGTGCGCAAACGACGCCAAGTTTGCACCCGGCGGGCTCCTGGTCGATGTTCAGGTCCGGGCCCCACATTTGTGACCCCGAGAATGTGGTGAGGGACGCGTACCTCGAGGCCTTGGAGGGCGAGATCACGTGCGTGAACATGGATGGCGCAAGCTCGCAGCTCGCAGCCGCATGGTTGACCTGCTGCTGCGCCAGCGAACGACGGCCGCAGCCTGGCGCGAGTCCGGCTGTGCCCTGGTCCTATGGGCTAGCGAGAGCGCCAGCGAGTAGGCTTCGAACTCGCGGTTTGCCATGTACGCCGCTGAGTTTTGTCATAGTTCATTGCTGTGGGCCAGGGGCCCGATTCCATGCAGCGTCGCTCTGTCAAGGCGCAGGTGCCGTAGCCTGTCGCCACTCGCAAATGCGCGCGGTGAGATCTGGTAGCGTAGCCACGTAGATGCATTTGAAGCCGCGATTGGTGCATTTTTTGCGTCACCTGCGTGCTCCGTACCTCGGCGCGCCAGGCGCAATATTCGCCATCGGCTTCGGCGCTGTCCTGAGCCGTATTGGACAAGGAGATGGCCGCGTGTCTGCGCGTCCTACCCGATGATAGCCACGCCGAGGTTTCTGGCTGCCCGTGAGAACAAGGACACGTAGGCTTTCAAAAGCTTTTTCTCGCGCAAGTTATCGCTTATCGCTGACTATGGCAACTGCGAAGTAATTCGCCCTCCGCCTGGCCGCGCGCGCAGCATCCGCGCGTCTATGAGCAGCGCTAGATCAGACTAGGCGAGACGCACTGTCGCGCTCCAGATTTTCCAAACAGCAGCGTTGCCAAGCGATGCGTGAAGCCGAAGCGAGGGCGCTGCTCCAGTGTTGGAGGCACCATAAAACACGCCCTTTACCTCAAGCACATGCGACCTCGACTTGCTCTGGGGAGTCAATATGCAGTGCCAGCATACAGCGTTGAATCGCCAGGCATCGACAACATGTCATGCCACTTCGACATCATGACCATGCAGATTGCCAAGGCGTTCCGCTGCACGCTCCCCATGCTCCGCGACGACCAGCTGACCAATCTGCGTCGCTGGGCCGAACTTCATTGCGCCCAGTCGATCGTTTTCCGTGACGACCGTGGCAACGCCGTGTTCGTGGGCCTCAAAGCAAATCTCCGCACTTGCGCCAGCTTCTCGCGCACCGTTCGTACTGCTCTGCGCCGCCTCTGCATCGATGTGCCGCTACGGGGGAGCTGGTGCACCCTCATCACGCCCCGTGAGGCCCTGACTATCTGTGCGAGCGATTTCGCCTCTCGCGGCAGCACTTCCACCGGCAAGCGACGCGGACGCTGGCGCGCGACAGCGCATTGCCTCGGCACATGCAGACGATGTCCGCGTCGTTGCGCTCAGCGTTTGAACATGCCCCCGCTCACGGATTCTTGCACACCAACGCTTTGACATCCATTTTTAATTCAGCGTTGTCGTCGAGGTACAGACCATGTTCTCGACCGTACAGAAGCGAGACTTGCAATGTGCCGCTTACTGCGCACGGCTGACAATTCTGGAATTCGTCGACGAGTTGTTCGAATGGCAGGTGCCTGCGCCGTCGCAAAAACATCTAGCGCCTTCTGTGAGCGCGTCCATTATTGCTTTGTGCCCCTCGGTCCACCGCTCTCCCCTCACGAGAACGACGTCGATTGCGCCTGGAAGCTGCTCCAGAAACGGTGCAACCCCGCAGGCCATATAACGAACATCCACAGAAAGCGGAATCGCTCCGTGCGCCGCTATTCGGTCCAACGTGTTCCACACATCCCATAAGTCCAACGAATCTCGCCTGCCGCAAAAATTGCACATACTGGGATCTTGCGATGCTGGCGTCCGGGCCTCTGGGCCTCCTGGTATTCTTGGCCTCTTGGCCGCCTGGCATCCCTGGTATATTGGCGTGGTGGCATCCTGGCTTCCTGTTATTCTGCAGCCCTAGCATCATGTCTATCGTTAGCCGTCGATTGTCGCGCACATGTGCACCAATGATATTATCATGTGGGGCCCTACCGTCAGAGAAATTATCTTTCTCTTTGTCTTCCTAGGCACCAACAAGGCCACGAAAGGAACCTAACAAGGACCTGGAAAACCCGAAATGGTCTTTATTGGCTAGGGGCGGCCCCAAGGGCGCCACCAGAGGGCCAAAAACAGCCCCAAGAGAAGCCCAAGACCCCTCAAGAAGGACCTGAACTACATAATTCTAGGACAAGCCCAAACACCCCAGCCAAGAAGGTTAACGGGATCCAAAGAAAATGCCCAAAGACAGAAACGAGCCTGAACAAGACTTGAGAGAGTCCTTGATGCCCCCCAAGGGACACTGAGATGTTCCAACAAAACGCCGACCGAAACGAATTGGCCATCAAACGTGATTCCGCGAAGCTCTGGGCACTCACCTGGCATGGTTTGAACTATCGCATACATTCGGGAGCCCACGGATACTGGAGAACTCTGCGAACTAGCATGTGCTGCGGTTCTTCCTCCTGACCCTCCTCCTTGTAAGCACAGTGCACGGTACACCAGGGGGCAGCAGAACCTGACATGGGACGCTGCAGGCATGAGCAATTACGGACGCGGAGACCAACGAGAGGATAATATTCTGAACGAACAGGATCCTTTCTTCCACTTCCATTTCGAGGACGAGGAGGGGAGGCAGGGACAACTTCCTTCTTCTTCTCCTCCTCCTCCCCTTGCTCCTCCTCCTCCTCCTCTCCTCCCATGCTCCTTCTCTCCTGCACCAGGGCGTCGTGCAAGACAAGATAGATAATACTCCGCATGGATACGTGCAATTACTGCATTGTTCACAGAAGTGTACGGGAGCACATGTACGGAAGGCCGCGGGACGTACAAGAATACATAGAGAGACGCCAGGCAACATGAGAGCTCGAAGGAATGCGGAATATGACACAAACATGCATAGAGTACGGTTGAACGGAAACTCGCAAGCAGACGCTTTCAGGCTACAAGATGATAGCCCATACCTATGCGACCACCCCTCGGGTGATAAGGAGGTTTGGGGGTGGGGGGAAAGAAGCAACTGCTGGCAAATGCGATGGGTGTGATGATGACGATGCTGGTGACCCGCCCTCAAGATAGTGACGACGTGTGATGACGATGTTGCGCTGCGATGTAATGCCGCTACTGTTCTAACTGTCGATCTCGCGCTCGATCTCACTGGCGATCTCAATATCGATTCCTCTGTCTTTCTCGCTGGCGATCTCGCTGCCGACCTCACAGCCAACGTCACAATCAACCTCGCTGTCGATCTCACTTCTGATCTCAGTATCCATCCCACCCTAGCGATCTCATGATCCGTCCTCGAGGCACGAGGAGGAGGGGGAGGGGGAGGGGGGGGAGGGGGAGGGGGAGGGGAGGAGGAGGAGGAGGAGGAGGAGGAGGAGGAGGAGGAGGAGGAGGAGAAGGAAGAGGAGGAGGAGGAGGCCCGAGGGCTCAAGTTGCGGCGAGCAAATCCACTTCACCATCGATGCCGCGGCAGGACGCCCTCGACCCTCGGCCGCCGCCCGCCCGCCCGCCGCAACACGCCGACGGCACACCCACTGCGGGACACCCACGGGTCGCCACTGCGGGACACCCGCGGGCCACTGCTGCCCCTCCCCTGCCTCCCTCCCCCCCTCCTCGCACCCCCTCCTCGCACCTCCTCCTCCTCCTTCTCCTCCCGTCCCTCCCTCCGCGCCCCTCCCGGCACGCCCCGGGGCGGAGGGGCGGTCCACTGCATCCGGATCGCCCTAGCGGCGGCGGGGTCACTCCTCTCGCGCGCCCACGCAACTTCGCCTCGTCCGCGCACGCGGCACGGAGACGAAGCGGAAACCGATTTCCCGGTGGGGGGCTCTCCGTTCCACGGCAGCGTCACCACCCAACCTCCGATGACTACATGACCATTATCATAAATCTAGCAGGGGAATCCGACATAACGGAGGCTTGCAAAGGCAAGCCAACGTTTATGACCACACATGAAACATACTTGACGCACCGTGCTACAGTGGCAATAGCGCCATGACTTAACCTGCATGGGACATTTGTGGGTTCATACGAGCCCATAAGAACCCTTTGGGTGCACATTATGTGTAGCACAATGAATGCCCACGGGTAAAGGGTGACAACACAACGGAACACATTAGCACAACTGTAGATTCATGGACCGATGAGCAAGATATTGGAGAGAAGAACGCAACGATTTTCTGCCATCCGCCAAGTGTGACACTCAAGAACGAGTTTCCAGACCGCTGCGCTGAAAAGCTAGACAACCGACACGCGTCCATTGGGTGCTCCTGCTCGCGCTGAAAACTTGCCTGCCGGCGTGGAAGAAGTGCCACCTCGCACCAGTCAAGGCTCAGAAAAACATTCACACAACACAAAAACTTACGAAGATGGTCGAGAATATCCGACACTACACAAATCCGCCTCCGTGTTCTCAAGGCACGATGTGGAGCGTGTTCATGTCAGCAGAAGCGTCACCCCAATGTTCCAAGCAATGCTTGCACTAAGGGGCTGAGTGTGCTGTTAGCAAGAGGCATCAGTCGGCGCCCAACAAAGGTCCAGCGTGTGCTGTGGGCGGAAATTGGCCATAACATCCCAAAACAGAAATCCCGTTTGCCGTGGGCGGTCACGAAAACCGTAAAACTTCGCGTCCGAATCCATCCTGTGAAACCTCGTATGTAACATGGGACATGATGTAGGACTCTCGTAAGCTCCCGCCCAAGAGATATGTGTGCCGTGGCGCTGGTGGGTGGCCTAGAACAGATAATCCCTTGTTCGCGGAGGGAAGTGGTGATGGACATCAATCCAGAAAATCCCGCACATAAATCCCTTGTTTGCAGGACGCGGTGGGCGCCCACGTAACCTCGTCCGTAAGGTCCCATGTGTGGCGTAGGCGAGTAGGCACATAAGCGCAACCCAATCGAACAATTCCCGTGTGTGCTATGGACGGTGGATGGGGCCCAATGAGCGCTTGCGTAGCCCGCTCTCGCCCGACCGACCCGGACCTTGTCCGGGTCGGCTGGCAAAAAATGCGCTGCGGGCGGCACATGGCAGAAACATATCGTCAACACGGTCCGGTCGCAAAAGCCCCGTGCGTGCTGCTGGCGGTGGTAGGTGGCCACACGCGGTCCCTCCCCCTGCGGTCTCGGGTAATGATGTACGTCGTAGGTGGTGGTGGGTGGCCACAGGGCCCGGTACGGCACGTGGTGTCTAGTGTGCCGTGGGTGCTGGTGGGTGGCAACGCGGCGAGCACACGGTCCCGTGTTCGAGGGGGGCCTGGCCGAAAGTGGCCACGCGGTACTGTCCACCGAAGCGATTGCATAGGGGTCTCGCCCACAGGGGCCTGGCCTCCGTTGCACTAGTGGCTACCCGAGACTGTCTGGGGCTTTTGCGCCAGTCTCACACTTAGGAGCTGAAATCGTGGTGCCAACGCGAGACAGGCAAAATCTGTTTTCTCTTAGCGAATCAAAGAGCTCTTTTCCAAAGCAGCCCGCGAACTTTCCCGGCCGCCAATCTCGTTCGGCGAGCCACAAGCAGTGTTTTCGGAACGTCGAAGAATGCTTTCGGACATTTCCTGCACCAACCAAGAACTTCATCAGGGCAGCCCGTGAGGAAATCTCCCGAATGCGTTTCTGGAACAAGAAGGTTCATCGAAGAACAGAAAACGACGAGGATAACAGCACAGGAAGAGAGGACAGGGAAGAACACATACGAGGGAGAGGGAAGGGAAAACACACACAAGGAGGCGAAGCTGTGGTAGGAGGGGGGCGAGGAGGTGAAAAGTGCTGAGAGAAAAACGACAATGGAGATCACAATAAATGTGTGCAAGTTTTGGCAAAACGAAAGTCCCGAGCGCAATCCCATCGCGAACACTGCCAGAAACGCCAAAGCAACGCGAACGTGATTGCATCTATCCCCGAACCAGGGTTCGAAATTCCAGGGCAGCGACTTCAACGCAGACCCGTCAGCCCAAGTATTGGAAAGGGACGTACGCAGCCAAACGAGGTTTGACAACATGTGCGTTTGCGAACGTGCTTTTCAGCAATGTGCTTCTTCAGCGGCACACGCTTACCCTCGGGGCCGTCTTCCCCCCTTGGCATGTGCTTGACTGTTTGCGTCGCCTCGTTTACACGCCAGCGTGTTGCGGGCGTTGCTGGCCTTGGTTTGGCGAGCCTCTGGCCGCCGTCTGTGCCCTCTCCTCTCTTGCTCCTCTTTCCCTGGCTTGCTGGACCCTGGCGTCGTGAAAAGAAAGTGGCAAGAGCTTCACGGCTTGCCGCTGCAAGGCTGTCGCCTGGCTGGCGCGTCTGCCGCAATGCACCTCCCAAAGGCCGCGTCCTCTACCGCTCTTCCTGGGCTCGCTCCCCTGCGTTCCCCTGGTCGCCATCTGGCTTTTGTGACGTGGCGTCGCATGCAATCTCCCCTTTTTCCTCCCTTCTGCCGCCAGCGCACCCGCCACTGCGACACCCGCCTTGTGGTGCTTCTGTCGCTGCAAATGTCTGCCAGTCGGTTCTCCCGCTTCGGGACCCGCCTGCACCTGCCTGCACGACTGGTCCCCGGCGCCCCTCCAGTTGTTTGTGTTTTTGCTGTTGTTTTTTTTTATGTAAGAAAGAAGCGAGGCAAAACACGACGTTGGGGAAGCTTCAGGAGGGCCTTGTATGCGTCCTCCGGACGATTCCGAGCTTCAGGACCGATCGCCCTCCTGCTCTGCTGCCACGCGCGTCGCGGTCCATCGCCGGTCCCTGCGGCTGGCCACCTGCAGTCAAAACGTGCACTAAGGACGGAGGGTAACAGACCCTTTTTTTAACCCCAGTTCACGCTGAGTTATTTAGGTTTCCTGTCGAGAAGGTGGGCGAGAGACCTCGCGCAGTGTGAAAGTGTGCAGCAGCAGGAGGGTAACAGACCCTTGGGTCTTCTCGTGGCGGAGGGCGACCACCCCCCCAAAGGTACTGGCCAGTGGACACCGCAAAGGACGGGCCGCAGAGGCAAGGACCCAGGGGTTCCCCCAGAAGAGGCGCGCGTCCGTACAGGGCGCGCGTTGACCACGGCCACCTTCCTTGGGAGGCAACTACTGGGAGGTCTTCGTCGGAAAGATTAAGGAAGATCGAGCCCCATTCGGGAGCTGTTACGCCGGAGTGGGCCTCGGATTAAACGGGATGAAGCCGGATTAAGCGGGATGAAGCGGGATTAAGCCGAATTTCGGACCAGGGCAAAATCAGAATTTGACCTCCCAAGAGTTGCACCCGAATCTTCCTGTCTGTCTCGCGGCTCGTCGCTCGAGCCTGGCTCGGGCTCGCCTCTCGGGCACCTCTCTGCCCGTGCGCGGCCTCTCTCTCGTCCGCAGCTGGGCCACGCGCCGCCTCTGGCCGCGTGCCTGCCGCGACGTCGCCTGTGCGTCCCCAGTAGCTGATGCGTCTCCTCGTCGCCCTCCTCCCTGCTCCTCTTCGTCCCCTCCCTCCTCCTCTCCTCCGTCCTCCCTCCTCGTGACCCCCCCTTCCTCTCCCTCTTCTTCCTCCCCCTCCTCTTCCTCCCGCTCCTCTTCCTCCCCCTCCCCCTCCCCCTCCCCGTCCCTCCCCCTCAGCCCGAGAGGCGCTTGCGCCGAGGGACGACGACGTGCAGAGGCTGAGCCAATACCTGCACGACTCCGAGACGCGCCTGGATGCGCACCGTCTGTGCGTTCCCAGGCGGTCCGCACGCAGCCCGCCCTGCCCGCAGGTATCTGTGGCTTCGTCTCGGGGGCTCCTTCCTCTCCCGGCCCCCATTCCCACCCGTCTGCCTGCGCTTGCTCTCCTCTCCCTCCTCCTCGCCTGTCGTCCCTCCTCCTCCCTTCCCTCGCCTTGACCCTGGTGAACAAACCTCCCTTTAGCAAACCTCCCTTTCGTGAAAACGGCCTGGGACCGAAACCGACGGACCTGGACCCGCAAAAATGACGGCCGCGACGCCCTCTCGCGAACCGAAAACGGCCAATTCCTTAATCAACGTGTCAAGGCAAGAGGTCTGTCTCAACCTCCAACCCCCCCCCGCCCGGCTCGCCTCTTCCCGCCGGCCCGCCCGCCCGCTTGACTCCGCTGGCCCTGGCCTCCGCCTGCGCGTGCGCAGCCGTCTGCCTGTGTCCATTGGCCCGCTGTTGGCCAGGCGTAAACGGGCCCCCAAGCCTCTGGGGGGCGACCTGAGCTGGGAGGCCAGGAACATGAGGGATGAGGTCTTCTTCCTGCAGATGTATCAGGCCAAAAACCGCCCAGAATTCGTATCCCTGGTGCGAATGGCGGGGACTTACGCGAGGCCAGGTCTTCATCGTGCTTATTAGGGTTCGGGGTTCTTCTGTTCGCGGTGAACTTTCCCTCTCTGTCGTCGCGCAGCACAAGCTGTTGGGCCATGTCGGGCTACTCCTTAGATCTAGGGCCGACTGCTGCTTCATACGATGCCGCCGTCTTGCCGACCCCGCATCGGCGCTGTGATTCGGCAGTGGGCGACCGGACTCAGGTGGGTCGTTTTTTCCCAGTCGGTTTGCGGCTCCGCTTTGCAAAAGAACTGGCTTGCATACTTCTGTCGCGAAGCGCGAAAAACCGTGACCGTACAATCCAACGAGGCGTCTGACAATATCACCCTCTTGGAAACATGTCCCCATCTGTGGATACGCTTCCTATTTTCGGCTTTGACAAACCTCCCTTCAATAAACCACCCTTCAACGGAAACGGCCTAAGACCGAAACCGACGGACCTGGATCCACAAAAATGACGGCCGCGACGCCCTCTCGCGAACCGAAAACGGCCAATCCGCTAGTCGACGTGTCAGGGTAGGAGGAGGAGGAGGAGGAGGAGGAGGAGGAGGAGGAGGAGGAGGAGGAGGAGGAGGAGGAGGAGGAGGAGGAGGAGGAGGAGGAGGAGGAGGAGGAGGAGGAGGAGGAGGAGGAGGAGGAGCAGGAGGAAGAGGGGGAGGGGGAGGGGGAGGAGGGAGGAGGGGGAGGAGGAGCAGGAGGAAGAGAGGAGGAGGAGGAGCCGGAGGAGGAGGAGGAGGAGAGAGGAGGAGGAGGAGGCGGAGGAGGAGGAGGAGGAGGAGGAGGAGGAGGAGGAGGGAGGAGGAGGAGGGAGGAGGGAGGAGGGGGAGGAGGGGGAGGAGGGGGGAGGAGGGGGACGGGGAGGAGGAGGAGGAGGAGGAGGAGGAGGAGGAGGAGGAGGAGGAGGAGGAGGACGAGGAGGAGTAGGAGGCGAGGAGGAGGAGGAGGAGGAGGAGGAGGAGGAGGAGGAGTGGAGGAGGAGGAGGAGGAGGAGGAGGAGGAGGAGGAGGAGGAGGAGGAGGAGGAGGAGGAGGAGGAGGAGGAGGAGGTCTATGGGAGGGGGGAGGAGGAGGAGGAGGAGGAGGAGGAGGAGGAGGAGGAGGAGGAGGAGGAAGAGGAGGAGGAGGAGGAGGAGGAGGAGGAGGAGGAGGAGGAGGAGGAGGAGGAGGAGGAGGAAGAGGAGGAGGTCTATCAACCTCGGATATTTCGCCTTTTGGAGTCGTGCGCCCTCGATCCGTGCAGCGCTGCACGCGATGCGGAGGGGAAGTCTCGCGCGAGAGGCGATCTTTTGTTAGAACAGAGCCGTCCTCCTCCCCCTCCTCCTCCACCTTTCTTGACCAGGCTGCTGGGCGCCGCGGCCCGTAGCGTCAGTCCTCCTCCGCCTCCTTCTCCTCCTCCTTCTCCCCCCTCCTTCCCTCCTTCTCCTCCTGCTCCTCCCTTCATCCGTCTGACGGTTGCAAGCTCCAACAGCGAATTCGCGCAACGCCAGGGCGATAACCCCAGTTCGAGATCGACGTGTGCTCCATCCTTGTGACGGTTGCAGGCCTTTGAAGCGAGTGTGCGCGGCACTAGCGCGACAGCTTCTCCGAGAAAACGACCCGCCCTCTATCCTTGAAGCCGCTGCGAATGTTTGAGACGAGTGTGTTCGTCGCACGTCACTGTGATGACACAATCTGGGCAGGCTGAATCACAGAAGGAGAGGAGCTATGGGCTCGGGTCATTTCTCAGCATCGCGCCCTTGAGCCAGAGTGCCCGCAGACAGTACACGTGAGGGGCAGCACTGGGGGGGACAAGGGATGGGGTGTAAACGAAACGTGAGACAGCACCCCAAACTTTAGCATCCCTTGTCCACCCTTCTCCTGGGCTGTTGCCAGGTTCGAATTCACACGTTGATCGGGATAGATCGTGATCGATCCCGGGCTCTTGGAGGGTACCGGAGGTTCCAGTCCTAGAGGCGCCACCCTGGTCCTGCGGGCGTGCCACTCTCTCTCGCTGGACGGGGAGAGGCCACGCGCCTCCGCGCGAGGCCCGCGTTCTGACGCCGCCAGGCTGAAGCTTCAGGGTCCTGGGCGCTCTTCTCCGCCGGCCGTCGGTTCGGCCGCCACCCTCGTGCCTCCATCCTCCTCCTCTCGTGCTCACTTCGTCTCCTTGTCCTCCTTTTCCTCATCCTCCTTCTCCTCCTCCTCTGCTCGAGGGAGAAGTCGTTCAGACATCTCCTCGTCCAATGCTTTCATGGAGGCCGTCCTGGTACGAGACTTCAGAGAAGCATTCAACGATCTTTCGTCGAGAGTTCCGGACTCGCCCCGCACGACGAGGGTGCCCTGAGCTATGACGTCCGACAGGGCTAGATTGGCCTTCTGGGGGTCAATGTGAGTCAGGCAGTCTGCTGGCATGCGACAGTGGGGGACCCACCTGACAACACCACCCTCGCGGGACATCGTATCACGCACTATGGCCATTTCTATGGCATTTCGCCAGTCCGCCTTCCTCCCCCCGGTGTTCTTGGAAAAGGTGTCGAAAAGGGACTTGGCGTCCACCGCAGAACCCCCCTCGGTAGCCCGATGGATCTCACATCTCTCTGGGAGAGCGACCGCAAAGGGCACGTCATCTCGCCGCCAGTCTGGCCCCCCCACGTCCCCATAGACAAGGTCCCGAAAACAAAAGTAGACCCACTGGGCCTCCGCCAGCTCCCCGGACAGGCTCAGGGTTTCCGCGGAAAGAGCGGAGGAAACCACGCGCTTGGGGCGCTGGGACCGCCAGGATCTGGGGGTCCCTCATCATCACAATCCCCCCCCCTGGGCCCCGTTATTCTTGGCGGACCCCTGGCCCCCCGCGTCGGAGCAGGTGACCATCGTGACAGCCGACATGTTGAGAGGCCATATGGTGAGGTAGACCTCAGCTGAGCTGCGAAGGAAACGAGCGACTTTGTTAACCATCAGCAGGCTCTTGATGGTCACGTTGGGGCACTCGGGCGCCAGGAGCGAGGCCGACCCGGCCACCTCGGGCCGGGACTGGCGAGCGGTCCACTGCACCTTGGCCACCAGGCCGCGGTAGTCTCGAAGTTCCTGAGGGCTGAGGGGTTCTTCGGGGCAGGGGGCTCGATCCCTGGAATGCTTGACTGGGTGAACCTGTTCTAACACGTACTTCCCCTGATCTATGATAATGCACCCGTCACTCATCTGCCGAATGCGCCTGCTGGCGTACTCGGCTTCCCGCTCCTGCCACTTCCCGAACTGGAACCGAGAAGCCAGGGGCTCTCGCAGAGAGGCCTCGTAGGCCGGCTCGCTGCCGATGATCAAGTCATCGACCTCAAGGACTACCAGAGCTTGCAGGGCCCCGCTCCCCTGGCACTTCTTCCAGATGCATGGCTCCAAAAGACTTCGCCCGAAGCCGAGGGAGTGAAGGTGGGAAGTCAGCGTCTGATGCCAGCGAATGGGAGCATCGTTGAGTCCGTAGACAGGGGCCACTAACTCGATGAGGCTTCCTCTGGGGAGTCCTAGGCCGTCGCGCGGCTCGCAATGCACCTGGCCTGCAGGACGAGAGAGAGGATCCGCCTGGCAGAACGCATTCTTGGCGCCCGCGAACAGCGGACGCCAACGCTTCCCGGCAATGACCTGCAGAGCGACGCAGATCGACTCCTCAGAGGGGGCGGGAGGGTAGACCTGCAACGATTCGGCGTCGGGATCGCCGTATCCTCGGACACACCACCTCGACTTGGGAATGGGAGCCGTGGTGGTGCCCTCCTGGGGCTTCCACCGCCGAACCATGCGGGGCGAAAGAATCCTGGAGGGAGAGTGGCGTCTGACCAGGTTGGCCAGCTCTGGGGGCAGCACCTTCACGGCTCGAGTGTCTAGGATGGCCTGCCATTCCTTGGCATCGGATCCCCGGAAGGCGTTCCGCTCCGACTGAGACAATTTGCTTCGCGCGACTTCCTGTCCTCTCCGGCCTCCGCCGTTCCCCCCAGGGGTTCCTGTGGCCCAGACGGCCCGGTCTCCGCCGGCGTCGGCTCGCCCGAAAAACTCTTCCCACAGCTCGCAATCTTGGACATCTTCTTCTGAGCTGGATTCGAAGTCGGAGCTCGGGCCGAAACACAAGAGACACTCCTCTGGGCACGTCGGAACTGGTGGTTCCAGTCCTGGAGGGAATCCCGGGTCTGGTTCCAGGGGGGCGGGGGGGCTGAGGGAGACGCTGGAGCCGGCCGCGCTCTCTGCCGGCCCGCTGGCTACTGCGCTCTCTGCCGTCCCGCCGGCTCGGGTGGAGATGCGCTGGTTCTCCCACTGCCTGACGCGCTCCGAAATGGATGAGTCCGCCAACTCCTCCACGGGAGTGATAGATGAGCTGCCGCCTCCTCCGTAGGGGTGGGCCCTGGAGGCCCGAGAAATCGAGACAGAGCGGACGGTGCGGCCTCGGTAGACCACCGGGGCTGGAGACGAGCTCTCCTCCTGAACAGGACTGAGGCCTCGCCTCCTTGAGGCTGGAGGCTCGACTCCCTCGGACGGGGCGGGGCGAGAGACCTTCGCGCGATCTGGCGCCTCGGAGGGGGTCCCTTCCTGCTCGGACGCGCCACCTGCGGCGTCGCTCTCTCTCTCTCTCTCTCTCTCTCTCTCTCTCTCTCTCTTCTCTCTCTCCTCTCTCTCTCTCTCTCTCTTCTCTCTCTCTCTCTCTCTCTCTCTCTCTCTCTCTCTCTCTCTCTCTCTCTCTCTCTCTCTCTCTCTCTCTCTCTCTCTCTCTCTCTCTCTCTCTCTCTCTCTCTCTCTCTCTCTCTCTCCCGCCGCAGGCCGAAGGACAGGGCGAGGGAGGGGGTCCGCCGGGCCCGGGAGTCAAAGGGTCCGTGGGCTGGTGAGCTTCTGATGAAACCTGGCGCGAGGGCAGTCCTGACGGCCCGGGGCCGAGAGAAGAGGGGGGGGCTTCTCCGGCTGGCCTTCCTGGGAACAGGCACGAATCCCTCCTCGCGACGACGCATCGGGGAGTCCCAGGCCTCGTCGGGGGGCGCCCCCTCTCCCTCGACGTCCACGGCACCTATCTTGCGACCAGGGTCGCGGATCTCCCGCTGCAGCGCCTGAAACTCGGGACTGTCAACCAGCTCGGCACCCTGGGGCTCTGCTCGATTCGCTTCGCGCACTTATTCGACACTGCATTTCCATAACCTTTTGCGCATGGCTACCCACACGGTGGTCCCCTTGTGGTAGACCACCGCGCCTGGGCCAACCCACCTGTCCCGCTGCAGGGCGTGAGTCTTGAGACCCACCGACTTCCTCCGGAGGAGCGAAAACCCACTGGCCTGGCAGAAAGACCCGATCCTGGTGCCGGCGGGCCCGAATTTGGCCTCGCCGGCCATCGAGGCCTTGCGTGCTTCCTCCCGGATACGGTGCTTCTGAGCGAAGCTCCCCGCCACCGTGTCCCGGCCGTCCACGTCAGCCTGGATGTCTTCGAGCCCGATGGCGTCCATGGGCTCGTCACTGAGAAGAGCCCGCGGGAGTCGAGGGTTCTCTCCGAGCACCAATTGATGCGGGGAAAAAGCCAGACCGGTGAAAGTATCTGTTCTTCGCAGCCACCGTTTCACACAGGAGCCGATCTACTTCTTCGGGGGTGGATGGGTTGATGATCGAGGACGCACGAGCGATCGAGTCTTTGCTCCGTCCTCCGTGGCGCTCGCATCTGCCATTTTGCCGCGGTGACGTGGCGTCACACTTGTGCTGGAACACGCCCAGATGTTCACATCCTCTCTCGAAGGCTCCCTGGAAATCCGACCCGCCGTCCGTCATCGGCACCTCGGGAGGGCCGAAGACTCTGATCCAGGTACTTTCGAAGGCGGTCCAAACGCTGAGCGACGAGGTTCCGTGACGGACAGGAAGCACGTAGCATTGTTGGAAGCTGGTTCCGTGATCCAGCACATTAAGCACCGGGACCTGGGTTCCGAGGACGCTCAGGTAGAACAGGTCGGCCGCTACGAGCCTGTTGACATGGGAGGTCCGGGGGGCCGTGGCTTTTCGTCTCCAGGACGGCTTCTTGTGGCCCTCGCAGGCCTCGCACCTGAAATCGTTGCGGACATATCTCAGGACGTCCTCCCGGGCCCGGGCCACGGTCAGCAATCTGAGGAAAGCTTCTTTGCCAGGGTGGCCCATGTTCACATGCACCTTCTGGACGAGGGTCTGGAGTGCTCGACTGATCATAGGGCTGCTCTCTCCTTCCTGCTTGTCTTCCGCCTCCTCCTCTCCTCCGGCAGGCTGGCCCTCCTCCGCCTCCTCAACCTCCTCTTCTCCGACATCGGAGTCGGCGTCCCCGACGGCGGCCGCCAGGGAGTCGAGGTCCCGATCGAAGAGGAAGCCCACCTCGGAGCTCAGCTCCTCCACATGTCCTACAGCCCTGGCAAGAGTGGTCTCCAGGACTCCCTCGCAGATAGCTCCGACGAGGGGGGGGGGTGCACCTGAGCTCGACGGGTGGCCGCACCTCCGACAAGGTGACCGTGCAGGTGGTCTCCGGAACACGTCTTGAGGAGAGGCGCAAAGAGAGAAGGACGGTTGCACAGAAAACGAGTCGGTTTTTTGTTCAAGAACTTCCCGTCAACAGACAGACCGAACTGGCACTGGTCGCACTGCCCAGTGACCACTCCGGGCAGTTCGCTCAGCAGGCGAACCGTCTCCAGCTCCCAGGGGCTGGCCCCAAAGGGGTGCTCAATCACAAAGGCCCTCTCGGAGGCCATCTGGAGAAGAGCGATTCGAACACAGAAGAACATGTGCTCGATGCCTTGTCTTTCGACCCGATCGCGACTCTCCGGGGGCGTGCGATTCCAAGCCGACCGACGGGGGGCTGAGAAAGCCTCGCATTCGGGGCTCATGCTAACGACCTCTGGGCGTTTTTGTCGAACGATCTCCTCGGCAGCGGCCTGTCCCTCGGTAGTGCCTAGGTCCCACCCGGTACTGGGATCCATGCTCTTGGACGTGCGAAACCCTCGGTCTCGGAGCTCCTGGCAGACTCGAGGGGGGGAAAACAGCTCCAAGGCCAAAGTATTGCTCTGTCGTTTCAGCCATTCCTGGACCCTGCGTTTCCTGGCTCGACGTCCGAGGACGGGGGCCTGACTCAGAAAACTCGCGGCTTGTCTCACTGCCCTGGGAACGGCGCGCCCTCGACTCAGCTCCTGTTCGTCGTGAAGGTCCTGGCAGAGCTGGAAGGCCCCTCGGGTGAGAAGCCCAGAGAACCTGGCGACATCCTCGGATCTCCAGGCCTCGGACTTCAGGACGTCCTTGCTGGAGCTGCGGATGGCGTTCTGTAACTGCGCTGGCGAGAGGTCAGGAGTCAGGGATTCCAAAAGGGGAATGCCCTCATCCGTGACTCGCGCCCGTGTGTATCCCCGGAGGCTCTCCTGGAACTCTCGACCCTCTTCCCCGGTCACCAGAAAGACCGCCGCCTGGGCCAGCAACTGTGTCTTCTCCGAGTCACTTAGGAGGGAGGGGGGCCATTGCCGATCGGTCGTGATCTGATCCAGCTCGATCGCATTGCCCTGGGCGTCGCCCCACTAGGTGGAATGAAGCGAAAAAGAGAAGCTCGCTCGGACGGCTCGACTGGCCGCCTGAGCTGATCGCCAGACGAGCCGGGAGTCCCCCTTCCCAGCGTCCCCCTTGTCGATCCTGAGAGATCCCCTCCCTACTGGTTCATGGTTGCCCCCCGCCCGTTCCTCGTCTCCTGCTTCAGCGCCCGACGCGGCGCTCAGCTGCTGGGCCCGCGGCTCGCCAGAGCCTGCACGGCCTCCGCCATCTGCTGCAGGGCCTTGTTGTTGTTGTCGTCCAGGGCCTTGAGGACCTTCGCCGTCGTCTCTGGTCCGCTGGACTGGGCGCCCTTCTCGGTCTTCACCTTGGTGGCGGGTGCCGTCACCGTCTTCTTGTAGACCGGCTCGGGCTTGATGGCTAGCGGCGGCGGCTCCGCCTGAGCGGACGGGCGGGTGTGATCCGAGTGCCGGTCCCTGCGCTCCTGAGCCCGCTGCAGGCAGTCGAGAACCTGCTACGGTGAGCGCCTCTCGATCCACAGCCGCGTCTTGCACTTGAGGCAGTGCTCGTACTTGGCGTACTGGTTGGTCCCGCGGCGCCGCGCCCACCTCGGATGGTCGCACTCCAGCGCCGCCTCCGGGGCCCTCTCGCCGCTCATGATGTTGGCGTTCATGATCGTGGCCTTGGCGTTGGAGCTCCAGATGGCCCGCAGCGTCATACGGCGCCAGGTCTGCATCGTTGGGGGAAAAATGATCTTGCCCGTCGACAGCTCCTCTTGGTCCGGCTCCGGGTCGGTCGCCTCCGAGCCCTCGTCCATGCCGATGGTCTCCCACTCGTCCTTGGCCTTCGTCTCCTGCTGTGCCTGCTGACGGCGGCGCTGCATAGCCCTCGCCTCTTTGATCAGCTTGGCCGGGGAGCCGCTCTTCGACTGGAGAGTCTTGCGCACTGGATGGGGGCGCCCCGCGGTCAGTGCCCTTGGAGTAGTCGGACTGGCCGCCTCGCCAGCGGTCCGGAGAGAGGCTGGGGGCGCCATCTCGATCTGGTGGTGAAGAAGTCGGCCCGCGGGCCTCGGTAGTCACGTCGGGGAGGCTGGGCCCGCGGGCAGCCTCAAGCTTGGTCTCGAGCTCGATGGCTACGGACGTGCGATCGACCTCGGGTTTCACGGTGTCGCCGAAGTCGTGCACCCCTTCCGGGAGGTCTCCGGGCGCGGCGCCGCCTCCTTCTTCCTTGTTGGCCTCCCTCTCCTCCTTTCTCTCCTCTTCCTGCTGATAGACTCCTGTGCCCTTTCCTTCCTCGTCCTGTAGGTGACCTCCTGATCTCATGCTTTCCTCGACGTGCCAGCGTACTGGGAGCCCCGACGGGGCCTCCTCCATGTCGGGCCCCGGGACCTGGTCACTGCCCCCAGAGACCTTCTCCCCGCGGATCTCCTGGAGCCCGGAACCGCCCGATCGGCAGGCGTCTTGGCTCGAGCCGATCTCGAGAAAACAGGGCGAGGATCGGGGGAGGAGATACGAGTAGGCGCAAATGTCAGCGGCCTTCAGTCCTGGCCAGTCCACCGCGGCATCCGCGGCCACCTCGAACAGGAGCGGGGGCCGGGCGCCGAGCAAGCTCACGAGCCTATGCCCGGGCGGCTCCCGGTGCGAGGGCAGCTCGGTGCCGCTCAGGTCGATGACGTCCTTGCGCAGGTCGACCACGGCGCCCACGGACTCCGGCCACTTCACAGGCAGCAGCGGCGGAATCGGGCCCTCCACGATGCGAAAAAGGATAATCACGCTCTGGTTTGGAGTCGCGGTGATCGGGATCAGGGCCTCGCCGATGACCTTGGCGCTTCCTCCGACCCCCCTGGCCTGGCCGGCCACTTTGCCGTGGCGAGTCGGAATCTTCCAGCCTCGGCGAGCGTAGGCGGCCTTCAGCTTCTCCAGACGCTCGCTGCCCGCAAGTGCCTGGCCCGCCGCCGTGTCCACCATGCCAGCTGGCTCGCGATCGTCGTCCAACTGCCGCACGCCGTCCGCGACCTGGGCTGCGGCGCGACAGATCTCCTCGATGCGGACGGCACCCGCCAGCCAGGTCATGCCCGAGCTCGCGCCGTCGCCCCCCCTGACGTACATGGGGCCGCGCGGCCGAGTCTCGGCCTTGGAACGAGGCTTCGGACGAAAGGGGTTCGGGCACTCCTTCCTCCAGTGCCCCTTCTGCCCGCAGTTGGCGCACTTGCTGCGGGCCTTCAGCTTCTCGATACTCAGTCGTTGCTTGCCCGAGCCCACCTTGCCTCCGGAAGCCTCCGCTTGCTGTCGAAGAAGTCCCTGTCCCTGGCCATCGCGCGCTTCAGCTCCTTGCTCTCGGCCCATCGCCTGGGCTTGCCCTCCTCCTCGCGCATCTCGTCCAGGATGGCGCCGATCACGGCGCGCAGCTGGTCCTCGTCTAGGTCTCGGTGATCCACAGCCACGTGCACCGCCTCGGCGTCGTCGTGCTCGAGGACGGAGTCCTCCAGGAACTCGACGACCCACTCCTCCATGTCTTCCTCGTCGTCGCCTGCCTGCTCCTGGACGGCGGCGACAGCATTCTCCACGGAGGCGAAGACCCTCGACCGGGCCCCCCCGGCGCCTCCGGCGGAGGCCTTGGTGGCGATGCGCTTCGCGTCCATTCTCATCATGGCTTTCTTGATCGAGTCCAGGTCGTCTCGACCCTGCGATATGCTCAACATGTTTATGAGGTTTTGCTCCGACAAGTGTGCTCCGGACTTCAGCTGCTCGACCTGTATCTTCTCGAGCCAATCCGTACTTCTTGGCCTCCCTGACTTCTAGATCTCGTGGCTGTATGAACTGCGTGAGAGATTCCCCCGGCTTGATGGCCACTTCCTCCAGGGCTCGCCTGAACGCTTCCTTCTGCTTATCGTCGTCTCGATCACCTCGGCATTGTCTGAGGTATCGAATGAGAACTTCCAGCCCGTCTTCTGAGTCGATATCTTCCTGAATGTTCATCAGCTTCTCCTGCAGCTCTAGCGGCAGCTCGTCGACCACTCTTCCTCCCTGGGCTGCTGGGGCCAGGGAGGACCTCTTGCTCGTCGCGTCCGCCTGGACGTCCGCCGCACGCTGCACGGGGGCCGCAGCCGGCGCCCTCGGCGCGGCAGGCGGGGCCGCGCTCGCTGCCGCGGCTGCTCCCAGCCGCGTCGCCGGCGGCGCTGCTGGCGCGAGGCTCGACCACTGCTGCGTCCCCTCGCGACCCAGCCACATCGTCGCGTAGCTGGCCGTCTCGACGGCGGGCGCCCGGGCTTCGGCGGCAGCTGTGCCGGCGGTCCGAGCGAACCCTCCCCATGGGTCTCCCCGCAGCCAGGGATCCCCCCCCCGGCGGTCATCAACCCACTGCCACGACCACGACCAGGTCCAGCCCCCCTGACGGCTCCATTCCTGACCCCAGTCAGGTCTACCGGCCGTCTCGCTGTCCTCTGGCTCGTCCCGTAGTGGATCTCGATCGCCTGCGGGGGCAGGCGGCTGCTGGTCACCGGTGTGGGCGGGCTGCTGTACGTCTGCCCTGCCCTCCTCCTCTGCTCTCACTTCAGTGTCGATCCGCCCTGGATCTGCCTCAACCATGACTGCTCCGCTTACCATTGTTCGTCGCACGTCCCTGTTATGACACAGTCTGGGCAGGCTGAATCACAGAAGGAGAAGAGCTGGGGGCTCGGGTCATTTCTCAGCGTCGCGCCCTTGAGCCACAATGCCCGCAGACAGTACACGCGAGGGGCAGCACTGGGGGGGACAAGGGATGGGGTGTAAAGGAAACGTGCGACAGAGTGTGCGCTGCGCTTGAGCGAGTCACATTTGGCAAACGGCCAGCCCTCCATCCCTGAAGCTGTTGCAAATTTTGAAATGAATGTGCGCGGCGTTGAGGCGAACGCACCATTTTGAACAAGAACCGCCCTCCATCCTTGAGGGTGTTGCACAATTTTCGGTCGAAGGTGCGATCCGTGAAACTGTTGCAAGCTTTTGGAACAAAGGTGCGCGGTGCGTAGGCGAGCGCCACATTTGCCACATTTAGATCCCCCCTCATTCACGAAGCTGTCACACACTTTTACGAAACGAGCATGCGCGGTGCTAGGGCGACAGCCAAACTTTGCAGACCATCCACCTTCGATCCCTAAAGCTGTTGCAAATGCAATGATCTAAAACGAACGTGCGCGGCGTGAATGCGAGAGCCCCACTTTGAAAACGATCCGCTCTCCGTCCTCGAGGCTGTTGCAAGCTCTTGCGTCGAGTGCGCGCGACCCCTGGGCGGCAACCGCATTTGAAAACGACTTGCCCTCTACCATCGCGCTGCCCTTCTGGACTGCTTGTCATCACTCTTGGGGCGGCGCCCTGTTCGACGTGAGCCAAGAGCCAACGCGGCTCCAGCCCTCGTCACGTGGCGACGCATGGGGGCATGCGCAGCTTCTGTCCTGCACTGCTCCTCACGTGACTCTCTCGACTCCTCACGCGTCAACGCACAGGGGGCGGAACAGATCCGAACATCCCGCGCCTTCGAGACGAACCCACGATCCCGCGTGAAAAACGATGGGGCCGCGCTTCCGAGGCCACGACCCCATGTAAGAAGCTCGGTCATCCGCGCCTTTGAGGCCACGATCCGGCATACAGAGGACGAGGGATCGGCGCCTTCGAGGCCATGGTCCCACGTGCAAGATCGTGGGTCCGCCCTCCCGAGGCCAAGAGACAAACCATGGATCCGTGCCCCCAAGGCCACGATCTCTTGTAGAAAACGATGGGGCCGCGCCTTTGAAACCACGATCGTTTCTACGACAATGGTTCCGCGTCTTCGAGGCCGCCATCTGGTGCAACAAACGTTGGATCCGCGCGTTCGAGGTCACGATCCAGTGTAAGTAAAAAGCAAAAGATCCCCGCCTTCCAGGCCACGACACCTTGCAGAAACCACTGTTCCCGCGCCTTCAAGGCCACGATCCCCTGCATAGCGAAGGAAAAATCCGCGCCTTCGAGGCCACGATTCTGTCTAAAAAGCGATGGCCCCGCGCTCCCGCCTCCTCCTCCTCCTCCTCATCCTCCTCTCTTTCCTCCTCTTCCTCCTCCTCCTTTTCCTCCTCCTCCTCCTCCTCCGCCTCCTCCTCCTCCTCCTCCTCCCATGTAAAAAACGATGGGTCCGCGCGCTCCGAACCCGCCAGCCACTCAGACGGGCGTCCTACCGGATGGCAGGCCTGTCAACCAACCCTTCAGCCAGTCAATTGGCTAGTCAACCCGCCAACCGTCTGTCTAAGACTAAATCGGGCCTGTCCCTTCACAGGAGGAAAATTCAAAAATAATCAAAACATAATCAGGGGACGATCTTTCGATTACTTGTGACGATTTTGATTTTTTTTGACTCTTTTCCATCTTTCGCCCAAAGTCCCCCTTGTAGGGGTACACGCCCGACCCGAGTCTAAGAAGCCAACGCGACAGCCAGATTGCCAGCCTGCCTGCCAGTCAGCCAACCCACCCAATCACAGCCCCGCCACGCAGGCACTCCGTCGGGGTGGGGGAGCGGCGGCGGCAGAGGGCGGAGATCTCCGGACAAGGCAGGAACGAGAAAAGGGGCGCGGTGGCGGGGTCGGCCGACGGCCGCAAGGTACGCGATTGCTACCGCGACGCTCCTGCTGCAGGCGTCGCGCCTCCACGGACGACGCGTACGAGTGACCCCCCGTGGGGGACATGATTCGAAGGCCCCGCGGCAACTTCTGCCCGCGAAGAAGGCAGTCAAAATGAAGAGATTATTCAAATTGCTTCCGCAGGCCCCGCCCGCTGGAAGAAAACCCGCCTTTGGCCACGGCGCCGGGCCTCGAGCTGAGGACCTGACCCCCGACGGTGAGGGATGGGGCTGCGGGAGTCCATCCCTGCGAGCCCGCTGTGCAACTCCCCCGCTCGGGGAGAAGGGGCGACTCCTCATGGCAAAGCTTCGGGTGGCGCGCAGACAGCCTCCCCTGGCAGGTCCTGGCTGGCCTCAGCACGCCCTGGCCTCAACACGCCACCCGCGTAGTCCTGGGCGGTCTCGACACCCTGGCGCCGCCTCCGGCGGCGCTGCTGGGGCGCTTCGCGCGCCCCAGAGTTGGGGTGTTGAGACCGCCTCAGTCTACTTTTGGGGCCTCTTAAGCTCGGCTGGGACTACTCGGGGGGCGTGCTGAGGCCAGCCGGGACTACCTGGGGGGGCTGTCTGTGCGCAAGCCGAAGCCGAACGGCAGATTCGTGTCGTGACGTCTATGGAGTTGCTGTCTGACGTCGCGCGGACCGTCACCCCTTTTGAACGGTCGGCGGCTTTCCGATCGAGAGATCCTTCGCTATTGGCTGATTCTGGGCCACTGGCGGTGTTCAGTCTTGGGCGCCCACGGCGGGAGCGCCGCCGCGTCGACACGACACGAACCCGAATCCGTACCAATCCCACCAGCCCTCTGGGCGTAGGTGGTCTAGGGCGGCTCCCCATCCAACCCTCTTTCTTCCCCTTCGCGGAGGGGTTTACCCCTCCCCCTTCCCCCTCCCCTGGACTTGGACGGGGGGGGCCGCGAGGTGCCAGAGCGTCCAAAACGGCCTCGGCGAGGAAACCACAATCATTGGTTTTACCAAGGTTTTGGCCCCATTTTGGCCTCTTGGGGAGGCGAGGCTAATTGAGGCACCCCCCTTCTTTGATCGATGTCCTCCAGGATGGCCCAAAAAGGCGCCCAGGAGGCCCCCGCCCGGGAGGCCCCCTTCTCCCCACTCCCTCATCCATCCATTCAGACTCCTCCTTCTCCTCCTCCGTCCTTCGCACGATTCGGCCGTACACCTCTTTGATCCCGCACTTCCCTGATCACCTCAACTCGCCTGGACATCGTTTCTGGATGGGCTGGTGGGGATATTTTTTCCTCGCGGGCGCAAGCGAAAGCGCTAGCGCCGAGTTGAAAAGGTCCGGGCCACGGGCCGACCTAATTTACACGCGCGGGCGAGGCCGCCTACGGCGTGAGGGGAGGAGCTACACGCGAGCCTAAATGCACAGCGACCGAGCGCGGGACCAGAACCTACCGCCGGGGAGGCAGCTGGCTGAGGCTGAGCTGGCTGAGCCGACTGCAATCGGCCAAGGAAGCAGCTGCACACGTGCGGGACCCAGAAAGACAACCGGGTGAATTGGATCCTGCACGCCAG
>CAUYUJ010018130.1:173719-178719 GCA_963575745.1 Prorocentrum cordatum
CCCCCACTCGCTCCTCGAGCACACCCCCCTCGCCTCTCGAGCCCCCCCCCTCGCCCCTCCTCGCCCGCCCCGGTCCCCTCAGGTTAGGCTTGGGCTGGCGGTCGCGGCGAAGGCCTCCCAGGCTGGGCAGCAGCCCTCCTCTTCGCCCTGCGGCGGGCGAGAGGTGAGACGCGTCGGCTGCAGACGGCTGCAGCGAGCCAGCGTTGAAGGCAACTGGGACGGGGGGCAAGTCCAGGTGGCAGGTATTCTTCCAAGCACACGCAAAGCCTCCCGCCTCGCATCGGCACTCCAAGGGATGGGACCCCGAGACGCAGCGCCCTGGGGCGAGGAGGCCTTGAACGGCTGCAGGCTGCGGAGCAAAAAACGCACGTAGGAAACCGCAAAGGCCTCGACGAGTCTGCTCAGAGTCAGCCTAGCTGTGAGCGAAAGGGCAGCTCTGCCATCCACAAGACTTCACGCCCTCCCCCAACCTTCCCTTCTTCCTCTTGACGCCCTCCCCCGCGGCCGGTGTCCACGCGTGTGCAGAGAACGGTGGAGGACCTCAGTAGCCGCACAGCGGGCCTTCTCCCCAGAGGTGAAACGGTGTGTTGTGCACATAGTGCCAGATCGCCTTCCCGACGATCCGGTTTTTCTCCTCTTTGAGATTCTTGTTGCTCCCTCCTCCGTTCACATTTCCCACCTCTCCCTTGCCCTCTACCAGGGATGGAGGGGGATAAGGAAAAGGAAGGAGGATGATGAGGATGAGGAGGAGGAGGAGGAGGAGGGGGAGGAGGAGGAGGAGGAGGAGGAGGAGGAGGAGGAGGTGGATGAGGGGGGGAGGGAGGAGGAAGGGAGAAGGAAAATGGGGGGCAAAAGAAAAAGGGGCGAGGAGAACGGAGGGAGAGAAGAAAAGGGGGAGGGAGGAACGAGAAGGAGGGAGGAGAAAAAGCAGGAGGGAAGGAAGATGGAGGAGACTACGGACTAGAACGGGCATGGGGGGAGGAGAGCCGGATCGGGTCGGCGGGCGTTTCGGTCGGAATCCCAGATCCTCGTTCATCTTCGACAGCTCGATGACGTCCTTCTGGAGAACCGCCAACATGCCAACGAGCCCAACGATGCCCGAACCTTCCTCGTGCGTGTTGGCGAAGACGAAGCAGGCGTCGCGGAACCCCAGCGTCAATACGACCATGCCTGCCCCCCTCCTCCCCCTTCCTCCCCCGCTCCTCGCGCCTCCACCCCTTCCTCCTGCTTCCGCTCCTCCTGCTTCTCTGTCCCTCGTCTCCCCCTCCCCGTCGCACCACCAAGCATGTCGGCAGATGGTGGCTGGGCATTTCGCCTGAGACTTTCACACCGTTCCTGATCCGGGAGCTTTTCCCTTCTAGTAATTACAATGGTGGAGGGCGGCACCTTTCCAACATGGGGCTCTTCCCTACTCTCCTTCATCGCCAGCTTCGATCGGCGGTGAGCGAGGGGGGGGAAGTGAGAAGGAGAAGGGCTTCTCAGAAGGCGGCGGGGCATCTCAGAAGCCCTCGCGCCTTCTGGTAAGTTTTCTGTGTCTTCGGGGAAGGCTTAGAAAACTTCTCAGAAGGCCACGGGACTTCCGAGCCTTCTGAGAAGGCCTTCTCCTTCTCATTTCCCCACCGGTTTCGCCGCCGATTCGAGGCCTCCAGGCTCCGGCGTCGACTCCTCCTCCTCCTCCTCCTCCTCCTCCCTCCGACTCCTCCTCCTCCTCCTCCTCCTCCTCCTCCTCCTCTCCTCCTCCTCCTCCTCCTCCTCCTCCTCCTCCTCCTCCTCCTCCTCCTCCTCCTCTCCTCCTCATCCTCCTCCTCCTCCTCCTCCTCCTCCTCCTCCCTCCTCCCTCCTCCCTCCTCCTCCTCCTCCTCCTCCTCCTCCTCCTCCTCCTCCTCCTCCTCCTCCTCCTCCTCCTCCTCTCCCTCTTCCGCCTCTTCCCCCCTGTTCCCTCCTCCTCGTCCGCCTCATGGCGGAAGGAAAATCGTGTCTTGCGCTGTGTGCGATTCGAGCGACCCAGTGGGAGCGGCGGATGCCCCGAGAGGCGAAGAAGTCCAGAGCCAAAGGTCCAGGAACTCCCACCTCCATCGAAAACCTCCTGGTGAGTGTTGTCACCCCCGGGGGACTGTAAGGCATGGTCGAAATCCAATCGTGGGGCGTCTGGGCAAACATCCTTCACGTGGACTCGCTCCACCACTGCCAATGGCACCACCCCCATGGACTAGCTTCACCACGGCCAGTGGCCGTGAGATTCGGCCGCCCCGTTTACTAGGAGCATGTGGTCGGTTGTGGTTGCACTGCTGGCTTATGGCAGCGCGGATTTCTCGCAAGCTGCCCAACAATCTCCAGTACTTCGCCGATGACCGCTTCATCCTTCAAGATGGTTTAGGTGCCCTGTATGCTTGTAGCGGGCTCGGTAATCCGCGTCCTCCTTCTCCCCCCCCCGCCTCGCCCCCCCTCCTCGTCCTCCTTGTCCTCCTCGTCCTGCTCGTCCTCCTCCTCCTTTTCCTCCTCCTCCTCCTCCTCCTTCTCCCCTTCCTCTTCCTTCTCCTTCTCCTCCCCCTCTCCCTCCTTCTCCCCCCTCCTCTCCCTCCACCTCGTCCTCCATTCCTTTTCCTCATGGGCAACTTCTCCCTGTCGCGCCCCCCAGACGTGTCGGCAGTGCAGGTCGGGCGTTTCGCCCGAGACTTCCTCGTCATTCATGATCCTGAGGCTTGAACTTGGCAGCAGTTTCAAGGATGGTGAGCGGGCAAATTTCAAAAATGGAGCTGTCGCCCTTACGTGTAGGTTGGGCATGTCCCCCTACAACAGATTTTTGGCGAACGAAAAATAATCAACATATCCTAAATGGATAAAATAATACTCAAACAATCTTCCCCAGACTATCTTTGAGTATTTTTGAATACTCCTCCTCTAGAGGGGCAACATCATCACTCACACTCGCTCACTCACCCACTCATTCAGCCACTCACACACTCACTCACGCACTCATCATCCTCACTCACTCACGCACCCACCCACTCACTCACCCACCTACCCGCCCATGTACCCACTCACACTCTCATCATCATCATCATCAACCTCATCACCATCAACAACACCATCATCATCATCATCATCATCATCATCATCATCATCATCATCATCATCATCATCAACGTCATCACCGTCATCATCATCATCACCACCATTCCCAACATCCGAAATGGGGTTCTTGTTTTCTCGGGACACCACGCGCAGGAACAGGAACACCACTTCCCTTCTCACTCACACACCCACACATTCACATCATCATCATCATCACTTACGCGCTCGCACACACTCTTATTCTCCAAACCACTCGCTCACTCACAACTACTTCTCATCACTCATCATCCCTCACTCATCATCATCATCATCATCATCATCATCAGCATCATCATCATCATCATCATCATCATTACAACACCATCATCACAACACTATCGTCAACAGGGCCTCGTCTGTGAATGCATTGCGGAGGCATCCCAGGCGGGACCCTTTCCATGTGAGGCCAGCCGTTCCTGTTTTCAATCCGATCGGGTCATCGGAATCACTCTTGGGCCCTTGCCGCTTGGATATTGTGGCAATATCAGGCGGGATCCGTCTCCCTATGGGAATCGCCGCCCACACACACATTTATATATATATATATATATATATATATATATATATATATATAGAATTATGGAACACACACACGCACACAAATGTATGTATGTATGTATGTATGTATGTATGTATATATATATATATATAAATCCGAGCGGGTCGTCGGAATCCTGTAACTGTGGCCACTTTTGGGCCCCTGCGGCCTCCATATGGAGGAAGTATTCGGCGGGAGCCTCGTCTGTGAGTGAATCGCTAGGAGATCTCAGGCGGAAGCGCTCTCGCTATGGGGCCCGCCGCTCATTTTTTTTAGTCCGAGCGGGGCATCGGAATCCTGTAACTGTGGTCACTGTTGGGCCCTTGCGGCCTGGATATGGAGGAAGTATCAGGCGGGTGGCGGCCGCGCTGTACATCGCGCTGGACCTTCGCGCATGCCGCGGACGCAGTGACACGCACGACGTGCAGGAGTCCACGTGCAAGCGGCCGCGCCACCACTTCGGACGCGCCCCCATCGTGTTGCACCTCGGCGATTTCCTGCAGCTGAAGCCCACGGGCAACATCGGCCTCCTGACGGACGTGAACGAGCTCCTCGACGACGGGTCCTCCACGTACGCGGAGCCGCCGACGGTGGATATTCAGCACGCCATCGAGGTCTTCTCTCGGATCCCCTGCGTCTTCGAGCTGAAGGGCACGAAGCGCTTCGAGCCCGGGGACCCTCTGATCGAGTTCTTGGGCTGCACGCGCGAGGGCAAGCCCTTCCCGCCAGAGGTCTGGTCTGCATGGGAAACGATGTTGACCTCGGACAACCAAGGCGTCCTGGACCCTCGGCACCAGCGCAATAACTTTTTGCTCGGCTACGGCATGGGCATCCACTGGGAGACGCGGGCGAGGTGGATCAACGCGCGCGCGCTCGTCGCGACGCGCGGCGTTTGGGCGTGTCCCTCGTTTTCTTGCAGGCCGTGGGCGAATGCAACACGTTTCAGGGCGATCCCGACGCGGATTGGCGCCTCCTGAACGTCCCGAACATGCACAAAATGGGGGACATCTACGGCGTCTTACCGGCCCACGTCGGCATGGAGGTGCGATTCACGGCAGTGCAGAAAGAGCTGAAGAAGAACGTGGGGCCCGTGCAAGAGCAACGGGCCGCCATCGTATCCTTGGATTTTCACCCCGAGGACGAGCAGCGGTACGAGGAGTGCTCGCCGGGCCAGCTCTTTCGCCCCCGCGACCAACCGCAGGGAATCTGGCTGCAGGTGCACGGCTTCAAGGAATCTTCGATCTACCAGGAGGTCGCCGAGGCGCTGCTACAGGGCGCCGAAGGCGCCGGCGACGACGGCGAGGCCGAGGCCCAGGTGAGGAGCTTGCTCGTGTTCAGGCCCAGCGAG
>CAUYUJ010018130.1:183719-213545 GCA_963575745.1 Prorocentrum cordatum
TCTTACTTTGAAGGAGCTATCTGCCAAAGGAAAACAATCCTTTTAGTGAAGTGCTCTTGTCCTGTTCCGCGAAAGCCGCGGCGGCGCGTCCGAATTGCCGAGCCACGTCCTGCCGCGCCCCGCGGGGGCCGGGGGCGACGCGCTGGACCGTGCCCCACGACGGCCACCGCGCAGGGAGCCGCGGCGCCGTACAGCGCGACTCTCCTGGCGGCGGAGGGTGCGCGCCAGCTCTCGGCGGGCGCGCTCACAGCCCCCTCGGGGCGGGCGGGCCGCCCTCGTGCGCGCTGGCTGGGTGGAAGACTGCGCGGCGGAGCACGCGTGCGGCGCAGCCCTCGCGCCGCCGCGCCCCGCTCTGCCTGTGGCGAGCGCCTCTCTCGGCGTGCAGCGGGGGGGGGGGGGGCCCGGGAGCTGGCCAGCACGGGCGCGCGAGGGGCGGCGGGCCCGCCCCGCGAGGAAGTTGCGGGGCCCGGGATCTCGTGGTGCAGGCTGCGGGCGGGGGGGGCGGTCCATGTCTGCGGCCCTCTTCCTTCCAGGTGGACCGCAGCTCCAGGCATGCTTCCAAGAGACTGCGCGACACCTCGTGTGACAGGTCCACGTGTTCGCATTGGGCAGGGAGAGCAACAGAACAAACATTATGCAGACGCTTGTTCGTCGATGGGCGTATCTGGGAGGACGGGCAGCCAGTGCGGCCCCGCTGCCTGTGCCAGTACCTGTGTTAATTTGAATCCGTGATTGTATCTGGCAGGCATGAGCTGGATCAAATCGAGAGATCGAATCGGATCGGAAACGGGCCGGATCGCTAGCGAATCGTCCCGAATCGGATCGATATCGGATCGCCGCGCCAGGTTCCTGCTGGCACCGTCCAATGCTGGTGAAACGGACCACATCGAATCGAATCGGAATCGCGGTCCCAGCTGGCGAATCGAATCGCATCGAATCGCAGGCGGCCCTGTCTGGCGGCGCTCTCAAATGACCCGCGCGGGCGGCTTGGCGACGGTACACCAGGCGCGTGGTCAAGCGTGTCAGGCCAAGCTGGGCAACGTTGCCAAATCTCCTGCGGGGTTACCTCCGCCGAAGAGAGAGAGAGAGAGAGAGAGAGAGAGAGAGAGAGAACGCCGAATTCTCCCAACCGCCTGGAAGGACGGCTGTGTTCATGCGGAGCTACCTCCGCCGTATCATGGGTGGATGGGGCCCTCCCAGTGCAGGCAGAGGCAAGCGACGCTGGTGCGGACAGACACACGCCCGCCGAAGCAGGAGGGCCGAGTGCACTGAGCACGTGACAGAAAAATGCTCCAGGGGTGTGTGGTGGAGGGACCTAGGTTGTCGCATGCGCTGAACCAGCTCATCATAGCCATCCTCTGAGCCCGAGCTGGCGAGAGCCCCTGCGCGCTCTGCTTGGGCGTCCAAGTGCGAGAAACTCACTGCGGCAAGGGACCCAATGTCCATGCAGAAGTACATATGCCGCAATGCTAGGTAGGACCTTCTCTCAGAACGCGGCAAAGTTGATCCAACACGTGCGGGGTGATCTCCCGCAGGACGGGTGACACCGAGTGCTCCCAGTGCTGCAGTGCCAACTTCAGCTGCGGCACGGTCACGTGACAATCGGCCCCGCACGGTGGTCACGTGCAGGTCTGAAGGGGCAAAGGATGCCCGCTCTGCTACCACTGCAATGGCTTCATCAGGAACGAGGCGCTCGGCTGTGCGGGGATCGCCACTGCCCCATCTTTTTTTATTTGTGGTGTTTTTTGTTTGTTTGTTTGTGTGTTGTGTGTGTGTGTGTGTGTGTCTGTGTGTGTGTGTGTGCGGGGCACAATTGTGGTTAGCATATGCGGTGAGCCCGTCACCAGCACTTCGCGCAAGAAGAGGATGCAAGCCATTAGCACTGATGAGCGCGCATTCAGACTTTCGAGGGACGTACATCAATGTCAAAGACAGCGAGTTCACTACCAGTAGTGGGCGAATAGCCAATAGGCGAAACATTGTACCCATCAGCCTAGCTGAATGCAAACTCAGAGAGTACGACGTCACTGTCGCTCCTTTCCTTTCGCACTCCTCCTTGGCGGTACGTCCAGGTGTGAAGCAACGCTCAGACGGAGCTGTGCGATGTCGGCCACCACGGCAGACCTGACCATATCGCACATCTCATCGCACAGGACTTGCCCTCTGTTCAAAAGCCTGTTGACCAGGACAGCTCCAAACGCCAACGCTGGCAACACTGAATGATGCAACGACGCTGGCGAGCCCATCACCGGCAATTCATGAACGTCCGCGGCTTCATTAGCGGTCATTCGTGCTTATTAGCTGGTGGTTTCAATGGCGAGACCAACGCCAAGAAACAATGAAACAAATTTTGGGGTGAGTGGAGCGCCATCGCCCAGATGCCCGTCCGTCGCATCACATGCTCCTACCAGTTGCCAGAAGAACGCGAGCAGCCTGGTCCCAGGCGCAGGACCCATCGGCGAAAACACGCCAACGAACCACTGGTGGCAAGGAGGTCGTACGTAGATGCGGAAACTCACCACGTGCAAGTCCAAGTGGAAGAGCTCCAAACATTCGTGCTCATGCAACTTTGTCTTGGTCGACCCAGCGCCCCCTTTTCCTCGCGCTGCCGCGCCTTCCCGCCCTCGGAGCCCACGCGACATCTGCGAGGGAGGAGCAGGAATGCGGCCGCGCACGCCCCCCCCCCCAGCAGCTCGGCAGCCTGGCCCACCGCATCTGCTGTGTGAGGTCTGGCCGCGAGGCGTTAGGTACGAAGGGCGCGACCACGCGGGTGAACTTGAGCTGAGGCGCCGCGGCATGGCTTTGGTCTACGTGGGGGGCGAACTCCATCTTGAGGAGGTGAAGGACGAATAAGAAGTGAAAAAGACGAGGAGCAGGAAGCGAGGAGCAGGAGGAAGGAGAAGCAGGAGGGCGAGGAGGAGGGAAAGAAGGGAGGATGGAGGGATGATCATAATGATGGAACAGCTTACATACGCGCTCGACTTGTTCATGGGGGCTTCGAGAGTTGTATAGGAACTGAGGGACATTCAGGGGAGGAAGAGGAGGACGGGGATGAGGATGATGATGATAATGATGATGATGAGAAGTAGGAGGAGGAGAAGGAGGAGGAGGAGGAGGAGGGAGGAGGAGGAGGAGGGAGGAGGAGGAGGAGGGCGGATGCAGGAGGCAGACTGAGTTAGGTGGAGGGGGCGAAGATGACCCTCCCATCTGGGCATTCTGACAATCGCGACTGGTATATCCAGAGCATCTAGAAACGGCATACATATAACTTTTGGAGCTTCTCTCTGATTTCTTGGATCGGCGCTGTCCCCTGGCGGCGCCTCTGGCGCCGCCCTTGTCGCGTTCCGCGCGCCAGAGAAGGGGGTCCAACGCCGATTGAAGAAATCCGCGCAGAGCTCCGAACATTCATGTTTATTCCCCAATCAGTGCTTGCACTGAAGGGGTCCTAGCGGATATTCCTCAATCAGTGCTTGCACTGAAGGGGTCCTAGCGGATATTGGAAGATTTGGCGAAAATTCCAAGCGGATTTCGGTAGGTGGCCGGGTTCCCGGGTTCCCACTTCTCTATCGATCTCACTATGGATCTTACAATCGATATCACTATCGATCTCGAAGTCGATCTCACTATCGATCTCACGAGCGATCTTACGATAGATAACACTATCGATCTCCTGTGATCGACTTCACTATCAATCTCTCGATCGACCTTACAATCGTCCTCATTATCGATTCCACTATCGATCTCAAAAACGATCTCAATATCCATAGTACTAATTTGCAATCCTTCCACTGAATGGGGTTTATCTCCCGTGAAATTGAAAGATTTGGCGAAAATTCTGGGCCGATTTCGGTAGGCGGCCGGATTTCCGGTTCTGGGTTCCCAGGTGCCCGGTTTCGGGTCCCGGGCCGATTTCGGTGGGCCGCGGGGTTTCCAGGTTCCTGGGTTCCTGGTCGATCTTCTTATCGATCGGTCTCACCATCGATCTCATTACCCACTTCTCTATCGATCTCACTATGGATCTCACAATCGATCTCATCATCGATCTCACAATCGATCTCACAAGCGATCTCACGATCGATATCACTATCGATCCCATTGAACCGACTTCACTATCGGTCTCACGATCGACCTTACAATCGTCCTCATTTTCGATTCCACTATCGATCTCACAATCGATCTCAATTTCCATATCACTAATGTTCAAGCCATCCACTGATTGGGATTTTCTTCTTCGAATATGATTGCCTCGGTGCACCCCCCCCAGACCCTCGCGCATTCAATCTGGCTTTGAAACATCCCCTGTAAATTCAGGGTCAAGAACTCTGGCCATGATTATTACCTGGCGTCATTGATTTTTTACGGTGCCGGATGTCGGGGGACGAGAAATTATGCAAACATTGTAAGCGTTTGCGCCGCAACCCCCCTGAACCTCCGCCTCGGTCATCTGAATGATGCGGGACACGAAGAACGCCTGCTCCTCTGCGGGGTAGCATTGCTTCGGCAGCGGGTGAAGCCCCACGACGCTCGTGCAATCCCCGATCGCGAACAAGCGCGACCGGCCCTCATCGTCCACGCACCACGGCTTCAAGTCGCCATCCTCTGTCCGGGTAACAACCTGTAATTTTTTGTTCACTCGCACCCACCCTCTGCTTTGACGGGATCGGTTAGGCATTTCCCCGCCCGCGCCCAACAACCCAACTTCTCGTTCGTCCTCGCCGAGCTCGCGGGACTCCGTAAGGCACTCCGGAGGAATGAACTTCACAGAGGCCTGCACGCCAGTGCACGCATACACGGCGCTCGGTGCTGAGTCGAGGCCAAGTTTGTCGTAAATTTGGAGGTCGTTGGGGTCGTACAACGTCCCGAAGATGCATCTGATGCCCTCGTAGAAAATCAAATAACTGCACACTCAACTACTCCGACGGAAAGACCCCACATGATAATCTGTTTAACTTGCCCTTACCCTTTTCTTCCTCGCCCTGACGGATACTCTACTCTCGCCCGCCGTTCTGCCCTCACCTACTCCGGAAAAGTTACAGGTTGCCGATGACCCGCTCGGATTACCAACATTAAATGCGGGACCCATAGGGAGGGGGCTCCCGCCTGAGACTTCCTTACAATTCACTCACAGACGAGGCTCCCGCTTGATACGTCCTCCAAATTCAAGCCTGGTGAGCCCAAAAGTGACGACGGTTACAAGTTGCCGATGACCCGCCTGGATTACCAACATGGAGTGCGGGACCCATAGGGAGGGGGCTCCCGCCTGAGACTTCCTCACAATTCACTCACAGACGAGGCTCCCGTTTGATACTTCCTCCAAATTCAAGCGTGAGGAGCCCAAAAGTGGCGACAGTTACAAGTTGCCGATGACCCGCTCGGTTTACCAACATGAAGTGCGGGACCCATAGGGGGGGGGCTCCCGCCTGAGACTTCCTCACAATTCACTCACAGACGAGGCTCCCGCGTGATACGTCCTCCAAATTCAAGCCTGGTGAGCCCAAAAATGACGACAGTTACAGGTTGCCGATGACCCGCTCGGATTACCAATATGAAGTGCGGGACTCATAGGGAGGGAGGGCTCCCGCCTGAGACTTCCTCACAATTAACTCACAGACGAGGCTCCCGCTTGATACTTCCTCCAAATTCAAGCCTGGTGAGCCCAAAAGTGACGACGGTTACAAGTTGCCGATGACCCGCTCGGATTACCAACACGGAGTGCGGGACCCATAGGGAGGGGGCTCCCGCCTGAGACTTCCTCACAATTCACTCACAGACGAGGCTCCCGCGTGATACTTCCTCCAAATTCAAGCCTGGTGAGCCCAAAAGTGACGACGGTTACAAGTTGCCGATGACCCGCTCGGATTACCAATATGAAATGCGGGACTCATAGGGAGGGAGGGCTCCCGCCTGAGACTTCCTCACAATTCACTCACAGACGAGGCTCCCGTTTGACACTTCCTCCAAATTCAAGCGTGAGGAGCCCAAAAGTGGCGACGGTTACAAGTTGCCGATGACCCGCCCGGATTACCAACATGGAGTGCGGGACCCATAGGGAGGGGGCTCCCGCCAGGGACTTCCTCACAATTCACTCACAGACGAGGCTCCCGCTTGATACTTCCTCCAAATTCAAGCCTGAGGAGCCCCAAAGTGATGACAGTTACAGGTTGCCGATGACCCGCTCGGTTTACCAACATGAAATGCGGGACCCATAGGGAGGGGACTCCCGCCTGAGACTTCCTCAGAATTCACTCACAGACGAGTGAGATGACGAAGCGATGAGTGAGTGATGATGATGAGTGAGTGAGTGATGATGATGGTGATGGTGATGGTGATGGTGATGGTGATGATGATGATGATGATGATGATGATGATGATGAGTGATGGTGATGGTGATGGTGATGATGATGATGATGATGATGAGTGATGGTGATGAGTGATCGTGCGATGCTGATGGTGACTGGTGGTGATGATGATGACGAAGTGATGAGTGAGCGTGTAATGATGATGCTGCCGCTGCTGATGATGATGATGATGGTGATCGTGCGATGCTGATGATGATGATGATGATGATGATGATGATGATGATGATGAGTGATCGTACGATGCTGATGGTGATGCTGATGGTGATGATGATGAGTGGAGAGTGATGAGTGGGGAGTGATGGTGATGGTGATGATGATGATGAGGAGGAGGAAGCAAGGAGGAGGAGGAGAGGAGAGGGAGGAGGAGGAGAGATCCTGCGCGGAGGGTGTGCAGAGAAAACAAGAGCCCCACTTAGGATGTGGGGAACAACTGTTTTGGAGATCCGCGCGGATCTCTTGGGCGACGCTGGGCCCCCGTCCGCTGGCACGCGGAGCGCGCCAGGGGCGGCGCTGGAGTCTTCGCCAGGGGCGTGGGGAAGGGGCCAGCGCCGACTTCAGAACTCTGTGCGGACCTGGTGCCTTTGAGATCGTCCAGGGGCTCTCCCTGGGCGCGCTCCGCATGTTAGGAGGGGAGAGTTCATGGCCGACCTAAGAATTCCAAACGGACCTCCGACACTTTTTGTTCATGATGCTTTTTGCTCCTCGACCTCGGTTCGGTCGAGGTGAGCCTGTGCGTACTCGACCGCACGCTTCGGCCACCGGGACAGAATCTGCTGCGGGCGGCTGACGATGACGACCTCGATGTCCTCGAACACCGCCTTCACCTCGCAGGCTCATTATGGCTGTACCATTTACTGTGTTCAAATAATTTCTGTAACTTCCCTTTGAACAGACATGACGGATCACCTCGCAAGCCCACTCAACGCCGATGAACCCCCCGCCGACCACCAGGGCTGTGCCCTTCTCCGAGTTCATCTTTTGCAGCTTCTCAAACTCCTTCTAAGCAACATCGGCATAAACAAACACTTTGAGAGATCTGCGCGGATCTTTCTCTGGGTCGGCGTTGGACCTCCCCTGGCGGCGCCTTAAGCGCCGCCCCTGGCGCCCTCCACGTGCCAGGGTCTGGGGACGGGGCGTCCATCGCCGACCCAAGAAACCCGCGCGGTGCTCT
The DNA here is from genome assembly GCA_963575745.1 of Prorocentrum cordatum. Classification (NCBI taxonomy): domain Eukaryota; class Dinophyceae; order Prorocentrales; family Prorocentraceae; genus Prorocentrum; species Prorocentrum cordatum. The sequence continues at coordinate 191,250 of CAUYUJ010018130.1, forward strand.
GCAGGCCTACGCACGGCGATTTTCCTCGAGCGGTGCAGGCGCCTGGGGCTTCTGCTTCGGCTGTCTATGGAATCGGACGGGTCCGCCGAAGCTTCGCCTGGTGCTCGGCTGGCGGCTGGTCGCGGGCGCCCGGTGGGCGCCCCGTGCGCTGGGTGGGTTCGCGGGGGTTGCGCCCGGGTGGCCGCCCGTGGCCCCCCCATGTGGTGGGCTCGTCTGTCGGGGTTTGGCCTCGTGCCCGCCCGGGGGTGTCGTTGGCCGCCCGTGGGCGCATCGTGGGCGCCCCGTTGGCGGCCGCACAGCTTGCACCGCACAATCTGCTCCGCGTAGCTTGCACCGTGGAACTTTTACCACACAGTGAAACCAATAGCCTCACACCAGACAGTTCCCGCTGCATACGTGGTCCTTTTCCCAAACAGTAAGCACCACCACCCTCCTCCCCTGGTTATCGGTGCTCTCTGGGATGATTCAATCACGCACGATTCTGTCCCAGCGCTGGTTCTTCCATCCAGAATCAAATTATCCCAGCCAAGCCAGTATCGACCCTCCCCATTCCTGTCGAATCATAAAGTGCGCGCGCAGTCGTTTATCTCAGGAAATCATGTCACAATAACCCATAGCCAAAACGTGCCACAAAGTCCGCGCGTGCGCGCACATGCCCCGACTATATCTTGCACATGGATGACGGCTTCAACATCGATAAAATCAGGGCACTTTCGGCATTCCATCGGTGATCTTGAAGATTGGTTGGCCCCGAGCACGTGCTGAAGTTATACGATAATGTTTGCCCGTGTGGGCTCCAAACCATGTGTTTCTAGCCATACATTGTGTGCACTCAATTTGGAGCAACCCATGTTGTAACATTTACGTGCTGCATTATCGGTTGTGCAATCCCTGCTGTGCACCCACTGTGGTGCAATCTAAGTGGTGCGCAACTTATGCTGTGGAGTCGACGTGGTGCAACTGAAGTGGTGCAGTCCATGTGGTGCTATCTGTGTTTTGCAATCTGTGCTGCAATCTATGTGGTGCAGGTACCCAGTGCTTACTCGTGAATTGTCAAGTCCATTGCCCGCGCAATGACCCCACCCACCCGCAACGTGGTTTGCAAAACTCATGAAGCGGTGATTTCGATGGCTGCTTGGCGCAGGCTGGCGCCTCGCTGCGGCCGCGTTGGCGCGCGCAGGCTCGCGCGTAGAGCGGCCACCCTACTCTGGCGCAGCGGACGAGGCCGCGGTGGCGCTGACCGCTGGAGGATTCCGAACGCGTCTTGCAGGCCGCACTAACGCGCGGGTACTTACATGCGAGTTGGTGACTCGGGCGGGCGCGGTATCATGGCGACGTCGACATCGGCATACATGATGATGATTGTAACGATGCTGGTGACGACGATAACGATGACGATGGCAAGGCCAATGACCGGGTCGATGCTGATCACGCTGGTAACGACGAGGGTGTCCGCGCGTCGGTGATGAAGGCCTCGGAAGGATTTCGACATGCGCGCGCGGCCGGCGGGCACGAATGTCGCCGATTTGTTGAAGGGACCGTACCACCCCCCCCGTACGCGCGCAAAGGCTTTCGAATGATTCCGACACGCGCGCGCGAGAGGCCCGTGTGGTTGAGTTTGATGAACATCTTCGACAACCTATGGTATTCGCAACAACGCGCGCAATTTTTTGTCATATCATGTTGCAAACCATGTTTTTGGTAACAATGTTTGCCCTACACTTGTCTTTGAATCCGTACGCAACTTTTTTCTGGATTTCGACATGCGCGCGCGACGACGCGCGCGTGTGCACGTTTTTTTTTGGGGTGGGGGGTGGGGTTGGGTTGGAGACTGCTGATATGTGATACACGAAAGAGCCCGCATATTGGCGGGCGGTGGGATACTGGCTGGGCTGGGATGGAATGATTTCGTATGGAACATGAGCGATGGGGCAAAATCGTACGTACTTTGCAATATCAAAATGCAAACGGATAATCCTGGAAGGGGGCTCGGATGGGGGTGGTGTATCCGGGATTTTTTATAAACAGAACCTAGGTGGTGCAAAGTATGTAATGCAATCTACGTTGTGCAACCTATGTGTTGCAATATATACTTTGCAATATATGTAGTGCAGCCCATGTGGTGCGCCATTCTTGGTGCAATTCGCCCTGCTGAGCTTGAGGATGTCAACTTGACTGCTCACGCATCTATCCAACCAACACAACCGCAACTTGGTTTGCGAATCCCATCGGGCGGTGATTTCGAAGACTGTTGGCGTTGGCTGACGCATCGCTGCGGCCGCGCCAGCGCGCAGGCTCGCGCGCAGAGCGGCCAACCAGTCTGGCGCGACCGACTGACGCGGCCGCGGTGGCGCTGACAGCTGAGGAATTCCCAGCGCGTCTCGCAGGCCGCGCTAACGCGCGGGTGCTTCACTGCGACTTGGTGACTCGGGCGGGCGCGGTATCACGGCGACGTCGGCAACGGCAGACACGATGATAATGGTAGCCGTGCTGGTGACGACGCTGATGGTGACGACGGCAAGGCCAATGGCGGCGCCGATGTTGATCACGCTGGTGACGATGATGGTGTCCACGTGTCGGTGGTGAAGGTTGTCGAAAGATTTCGACATGCGCATGCGGCCAGCGAGTGTGAGTGGCCATCATGATATTATTTGATTTAAATTGTGCGCCCCCCAGCACGCGCGCAAAGGCGTTCGAATGATGTCGGTATGCGCGCGTAAATATGCCGGCTGGACGAGTTTGATGTACATGTGAGAAAACTCATGGTCTCCCCAAGAATTGGCAACAGCGCGCGTGCAGACCTCTTTCTGAAAAACCATGTTGCGAAATCGTGTGTTTTTGATGCGATTTCGGGACGTTTGATTTTCACAACTTCGCGACTTTCAACATTTGAAATATTCTGGTATCGCGTGTGGGTTAGGTCTCAAGCTTGCAAGAAATTGTTGGGCAAACTGATTATTTTTGGTAAACGCGTGTGCGCGTATAGTAACTATGTAAAGAGGATGAGGAGGGAATCGGTACCGGCCTTGTTGACTTGATTCGAATTTATACGTAGAATGAACGATGAAGCGAAACTGCATGTAAACTGCACGTCCCCAAACGGGTGATAAAACCGGGGGTGGGGTTGGTAGATCATCATTCCTTTCTTGGGGAAGACAACTCATGCGGCCCCATTTACGTTGCGCTATTTAGGCGGCGACGGGGCGGCGACGGCGACAACATAGTCACCAAACCGACAAGCCGAGACGACGGGCGGCGACGAGGCGGCGACGGCGACAGCATAGCCGCTAGATTGACATTCAGGCCCAGACGATGGGCGGCCGCCAGGCGGTGACGGCAATGACATAACCGCCGGACCCACATTCAGGCCCAGTTCCTTAGAACGAAAGAAAGAGACCTTCAATGCAAACGCTGTTTGCGGAACCGGATGGTTTTAGCAATCTCGGCCAGCACCCGCATTCTCATCTCACCACTCGGCGCACGTGCGTTGATTTAGCATGCGCCCAGTGCCCGAATCTGTATCACACCGTACCATGCAAGGCGCACGCGCGGGCCGCCATGCGCGCGTCGACATCCGTCCAAATCCATGGCTTTCAACACATTTCAAGATATAGCCCTTCAGCCACACACGGAACCAACACATTTTTTCGTTATGACGAAGTCGCTTAGATCGACCTATTGAGTGTCTGCGCGCGCGTGCCGTTCCTTACTATCGCCCTCACTGGTGCCATCGCGTCACTGCCGTCATCATCATCGTCAACCGCCGCCATTGCCACTATCATCAGCCAAACACCTTCATCACAGATACATGGACATCATCATTATCATCGTCATCAGCAGCATCGGCGTCGTCATTGACTTCGCCGTTGCCATCGTCATCACCGCCACCACGACCGCTACTATCATCATCTTTGCCGCGGTTGCCGACGCCGTCATATCGCGCCCACCCGAAGCACCGACCCGCACTGAAGTGTCCGCGCGCTGGCGCGGCCTTTGAGATGCGCTGGGAACTCCGCAGCGGTCAGCACCGCGGCCGCACCAGTTGTGCCAAACCAGCTGGCCGCTGTGCGCGCGAGCTTGCGTGGTCGCAGAGATGCGCCAACCAGTCCTCTATCGCGGCCGCATGGATCTTGCAGAACAAGTTGCGGGTGGGAGGGTGGGAGGGTGGGATGATTGCGCGAACAATGGGGTCGACAACTCATTCGCGGCGTTTGTCAATTGCACCGCGTAACTTGCACCATCTAACTTACACCACACAGCCATCACCACATAGCGTACACTGCATAGCTTGCACCACGTAGCTTCCACGCTTACACCATAGCTTGCGCCGCATAGCTTACACCACATTTGTAGCACCACACAGCTTGGAGCACATACTGCACGACATAACTTATTTTACGAATCTGCAATGCACTCATTTACTGTTTGGGATCAGCGCTGGCAGACATGTTGTGTTGTTTTCTCTTGCATCCTCAGTGATGTGCATACGACGGCCCTCGATGGTCCGCTCGTCGTGGTGTCTCCAAGCGGAAGCCTCCATGTGGGCGCTCAGCACCGTGGGGAACCACAACGACGCGCCCCTGGTGAGCCGCATCTTATTGTACGAACACCCCGCGGCGATGATGCAGTAGTCGAACTCGACGACCGAAGGTGTAGGGCACTTCCTGGCCGGCCACGCAGTGACGTTGTCCACGCGCCAACGCCTCGCGTCGTCGCCGCAATACTCCTGGAGGCGGGTCACGTCGATGCACCGGGTTTCGCTGTGAATGCACAGCACCTCGCCCCACACGAACTTGCAGCTCATGTCGCCCTCCAAGATCGGCCTCAGCGGGAAACAAATATTGTCGAAATGCTCGGGCTGAACAAACGAGCGCAGGACGCCCGGCCCATATTGAAAATAGTTCTTGCAGTCGACGACCGTGACGCGGAAGCCATGCCTGAGCTCCCTGGCGGCCTTCATGCCCCCAAAGCCTGCGCCGATGATGACGACGCGCGGCCTGTCGTCCGCGGGGTCGAAGTCGAACTCGCACGGCACCGACCAGTCGTCTTCGTCCACCTCGCTGGCGCCGTCGTCGTCCCTCAACGAGCTTACTTTCCATGAAGACGCCGAGGTTGCAATTGTGAGGGAGGGGGTGACCTCTGGCATGGACGTCCCGCTGAGGTACTGGGAAGCCTCTCCGCCGAGGGCACACGTACACCACCACTGCATCCTCACCAGGACTCCAGGATGGCCCTGGCCGAGCGTGGTGGTGGTGCTGGTGTGCAGCAAATTCGTGTCTTGTCGACCCCAACGTTGGTTCCTGACACCGCGGGGATCGTTCAACCTTGAACGACTGGCTGTTTCCGGATCGTCAGATCGTTCAACGTCGACCGATTCTGGGTCGCCAGCGGCGTTCAACGTTGAACGCCAGCGGCGAGGTCGCCGCCGGTCGACACGACGCGAACCCTACCGTACACCACCACCGCAGCCTCAACAGCGTTCCAGGATGGCCCTACGGCCCCTGGTCAGGCGTGGTTGTGGTGGTGGTGTATGCGAAGGTGCCCTCCTGCGAAGCCTCCATGTGCACGCGCCGCAGCGGGAGGGTCAAGGTCGAGCGCCCCCTTGCCGTCGGGGACGGGGAGGCGTCGGACGGCAGTGCCGTCGGGGATCGGGAGGCGTCGGACGACACGTCCTCCGCTGCTGGCGTGGACTCCACATGGCCAGCGCAACATGTCCACGGCATCAAGGCCGTCGTCGACGGAGGGGAGGAGGAGGAGGAGGAGGAGGAGGAGGAGGAGGAGGAGGAGGAGGAGGAGGAGGAGGAGGAGGATGAAGAGTAGCAGGAGCAGGAGCAGCAGCAGGAAGAGGAGAGGAGGAGGAGGAGGAGGAGGAGGAGGAGGAGGAGAGGAGGAGGAGGAGGAGGAGGAGGAAGAGGAGTCCCAAAGCAGCCTCAAGACTGCCCAAGAGAGCCCCTTCCCTAGTCTTCCACCAGTGGTTTCCCCGACGGTTGGCGGAACATGCAGACCACCAGCGCGGCCGCGTGTTCGCATGGGATTTTACGACACAAGAATTTCCGGACGGCAGGGGGGAAGCGGCGGTGACTCGCCGTAATTAGGCACTTTCGACATCAGAAGTGGCGAGACCATTCGAAGAGAGAACACGTTTTTGACAACGGTCCGCTCACATTTCTGTACGTAGCTGCTTCAAACATCAAGGTCCTCAGATGTCAGGAAGTCTCTATCTACCCAGAGCCAGGCATTGCAATTCTCTTCCCTCCATCCGTGCAACCGTTGGGATGTTGGGGGCTCAAGATCTCACATTGCGAGGCCGTGTCAAGCTAAACGCCTAGGCCACCCTACCGACGTTTGACAGTACATGGGAGGGGACGGGGTGGAAGGAGGAGGCTGAGGAAGAGGAGGAAGGGGAGGAAGGTGAGGAAAAATCAGGGGTGGGGAAGAAGGGTGATTTTGAAGTCCCACCAGCCCTTTAGGGCGTGAGTGGTTTAGGGCGTTCCTTCCACCCCCCCTTATTACCCGTCGGGGAAGTGTGTACCCCTCCCCCTACCCCCTCCGCCTGGACCTGGACGAGGGGGGTCGCGACCAGATAGAGCGTCCAAGATGGCCTCGGCGAGAAGACCAACGTTATTGATTTTACTACGGTTTTGGCTACATGTTGGCCTCGTGTGAGGGGGGACCCGAATCAATTACGCCCCCCTTCTCTTATCGAACTCCTCCAAGATGGCCCCAATCTTGCCCCCAATGCTCCCAAGAGAGTCTCAAGAGGGCCCCAAGAGGCGCCCAGGAGGCTCCCGAAAGGTCCCCAACAGGCTCCCAAGAAATCACCAAGAGGCCCCAACCGGCCCCGCGAGGCACCCTAGATGCACCACGATGCCCCCGGGCCGCCAAGAGCCTTCCAAGATGCCCCAAAAGGACTTCAAGAAACTCCCGAGAGACATCCGAAGAGACTCCGAGAGGCATCCAAGACGTCTCTGGCCGTTCTGCTCACCCTCCTCCTCCTTCTCTTTCTGCTCCTTCTGCTCCTTCTGCTCCTTCTCCTCCTCTTGCTCATCCGCCTATTCCTCCTTCTTCCTTCTCCCTCCTCCACCTCCCCCTGTCCCTCCTCCTCCTCCTCCTCCTCCTCCTCCTGCATCATCCCCTTCTTGGGGTACGAAGTCTTACCCAGTCCACTATTCCACTACATGCTCCTCCACTTCCCTGGTCAGGGCAACTCGCCTGGGCATCGTTTCTGGATGGGCTTGCGAGTTTACGCGAAGCGCCTTGAATGGGGAGGCGTCAGAAGGGGACAGTCCACGTTGTTTTGATTTTGTTTTGTTTTTGGCGTTACCGAAGTCTGTGCAACTGTTGCAAGAGCTCAGGAAGGGGGGAAGAGAGAAAAGAGAGAAAGAGAGAGAGAGCGAGAGAAAGAGAGAGATACGTACCACTTCGGACGGGTTTCGCCCCAAACCCGAGACTGCAATCGCCCCGCAAACCTACTTCACAAACCGGGAGGTGCCGCTTACGAAACCGAGGTGGTGGAATGAGCCCCCCTGGCGCGGCCTAAAGGGAGCCCCAGCTGGAAAGCAATGTGGGTATGGCCGCTCAAGGGCCCGTCTGCGCACCCGTGGCAGTCTCGCCGCCTTTTACACGCGCGCTGGCATGCGCGATGCGGAGCGTGGGAAAATACACGGCACCGCCTTGGGGCATCCCCCGGCAGCGGCCCAGAGAGAACATGCGACGAAGCAGGTGCCAGTTGTTCGCGGAACCTTCTGATGAGGGGTGCTAACGCTGGTACCGCACGTGGAACGTCGACAACGGCTTGGAGGTTGCCGTGGACGGACGCCCCCAGGGCCACCTCGGGCCGAAAGGCCAGGTTGCAGGCCGCTCCAGGCCTCTTGCGCTCGCTGGGACCTGTCGAGCAGCGGGGCTGGCCGTTCCTGATATCTGGTAAAGTGGCGACGCCGGCTGGTTGGCTCCCTGACGGAGCTGACTGTTCGCCGCAGTGAGAGGATGCGTAAGGGCTTGCCTACGGTCCATACGTTGGGTTAGTAGCGCTGGCAGAGTGGCCGTCGTCCCTGGCCTCGCGCCCGCCCCCCCCCCGTCGGAAGCCTGGTGGGCCGAACGGGAAGGCAGGTTGAGGATGGGGTTCGGGCTGGCCTTGGGGCTCTGGCGCTCTAGGGCGGTCGTCGACTGATCGGGAGAGAGAGAGAGAGAGAGAGAAACACAAGAAAAGAGAGACAGGGAGAGAGGGCGAGAGGAGAGAGGGGGAGAGAGTATGGCTGCGCGCGTCGTGGTGGCCTCCCACTGTGTGGTCTCCGCCTAGAAAGTGACTCCGTGGAAGGAGCTCGCTGGCTCCGTCGTCGTTATCGAAGCCCCGAACACAAGAAGGTCGAGGTCGTCCCCATCGTAGTCGTCCGGTGGTGGCGACCAATGGTCGACGAGTTCGTCCGAAGTGGCGCGGGCAGGGTGGGCCGCCCAGCGGAGGTGGTCCTCCTTGAGCACTTGTGTCCTGCCCCCCCCCTGCCCAGTGGTGAGCGGGTTCGGCGTCGTGTTGAAGAGCTCGGACCTGGAGTGCTCGGCTCTCCTGTGGGGCAGCGGGGGCGTCCGATTTCGCCTTCCGTATACGCCGACGGCCCTGCTATGGACGACGGCGGCGCGTCGCCATTTGGCAGCATCGGTCTGGCTTTGCTGTACGCAGAGCCGTGCCTCCGCGGTGGCGAATTCGTCAGCGTGACGGTTAAAGGCTTCAGCAATCGGAGAGGTGCGGCCTTTGTTGATGCCTTGCTCCCCCAAGTGACTTTCCACCTTCTGGACTTTGAAAAAATCAGGTTGGGCCAGAAGCGCCCGGCTTTCTGCCGGCGGTCCGCTTGGGGCCCCTCGCGCTGCGGTGGTTTGCCTTTGAACATGCCATCAAATCCGTCAGCGAACGCCTCGTTGTCGACGAAGACATGTCCCAGTATTTCAGCCGTGGCGTCAAGGTCGAGCATGGCCAGGAGGGGGTTTGCTTGGTGGGAGCAGGCTCCGTCCTTAGCGGCAAAAGCCCATCGGCTCCCTGGTCGTTGGTGCAATCAAAATACGGGTTCCCTCCTGCGTCCTCTGGTGGTGGTCTCGAAATGCCCCGCGGGGGCTCATCTTCCGCCGAGGTCGAGAAGGCCGAGGTCTTCTTCCAGTACAGTCCATAAAGCCTGGTGTGTGGTGAGAGATCTTGCCATTGTTGCTCGGTGGTCATGGTTTGGAGGACGGTCCTTTCGGTCTCCTAGCAGGGGCGCGTCCACGAGGCATGCTCTTGAGTGTTCCTCGTCGTGGTCGGGCCATCTACGCGAGGGAGATGGTGGGCCGAAATGCCAGGTTTACCCTTCCGCTGCTGGGCGTGGTCGCCCCCGCGAAAGTAGTTCCAGTGGAGGCCAACTTGCCAGACGGTGCATTTGGCCTTCCCAGTGGTTCTGTTGAGCCACATGTTGGCAAACGAGCCAAGGCAAATCGTCGGCGGCGACGGGGCCGAGGTTGTGCCTGCCTCTTGGGATGCGGCGGAGAAGCTGGAGAAGCTCTCCATTGTGCCACCCGAAGCATGTGGGTGAAAAGCCCGGCTGGCAGCTGTATCCATGCAATGCGTTTGCGCCGGTCGTCGCGCATGGTGGCGAACTCGGGCCATGCGCGCTCGAGCATGACAATGGATTGCCAAGCTCTGCCGACGGCCCCCCCCCCAAGAAAGTGCGTGCGTGGCCGTGTGCCTCCTTTGCCAGTGAGACTGGTGTCTCGCCGCGCTTTGCCTCCATGGCCCCGCGCGTGCTCCTCTTTGCGTGATGGCGCCGAGCTTGATGGCGCGACCCGGAACGACGAGTGCGTGGAGCGCCCGTGGGGGGATCCAGGACCGCCCTTTGGGTCGGAAGGCGGCAGGCGCGGCGTTGTTGTGCTGGTTTCGCACCCTGTCGCTGGGCGCTCGGACGTCCGCGCCAATGGTGCGCGCGCTGGCCGCGAGGGCTCTCGATTGAATGCCTCCAGGGAAGCGCCCAATGCGTGGGAGTCTTTTGGTCGTCTTCTACTCTTGGCGCCTGCTGCGGCTTCGAGGTTCGCGTGGGGCTGCCCGCTAGCTTTGCCTGGCGGTGAATACTAAATTGGTGCAGTTGCAGGTGCAGAGCGGCCACCTGGCGATGAAGCTCCTTGCCCAGGACCCGCCCTGCGCCTTTGCTGGGGCGAACTCTCGGACCAGCCATTCTGTCAAACAGGACTGTCTGATCGAGTGAAGCCTGTGATCTCTGCCGCGTTGGCCGTGGAGTTGCTGTAGTCGACGAACGCGATGCTGAGCGACCTGGGGATGGGCCTATGTTGCCGCCTCGTCCCAACGCGCGTGAGAAGTTTGATGCCACTCAAAGAGAATGGGCTGCCTTGGAGGTGCTCGTTTGCGCGCTGCAGGGGCGGGGAAGAAGCGTCTCCCGCGCGTGGCGCCTCGCCCGCGCGACGTCCGCAGGGCGCCCAGCGCGGGGCGCGAAGTTTTAGCGGATATCCGTGACGTGGCAGTCGAAGCATCTCTGTCTGTCGAGTGCGGCGCCCGCAAGCAGCAGTTGGAGGTGCCGCGCGTGTTCGGCCTGGCAGACGAGCGTTGGGATGGCGTCGCCCATGGTAGCGTGGGGGGCCGCGCCTGAGCTGGCGGGGCGGTCCAGTGAGCTCTCCAGGAAGCCGGGCCGCGGTGGGCCGGTGCTTCCCAAGCGTGAGCCTCTGGTCCGTGGGGAGCTCGCCATTGCATTTGTGTGGTCAAGGGTTGGGAATGTGGAGGAGCGGCTCAGGCACTTTGCCCGCCCCCTGCACGGCGCGGAGCGCCCTGGCGGTTCCGAAGCGTTCTCGGAGCTGAATCCAAACGTTCGAATGGGCATCGAAGCTGGTGGCGTTGATGCTGGCGAGATGGGCCACCTGCGAGCTGTTTCCATTGGTGGCGCTCGGGTCTCCTCTAGTCTTTCGGTGACAGCTCGCGTGCAAACTTGGCCTGCATAAACGTCTGGGGCGTTCGGCCTCGACCGCCCGCGCCCTGGGGGGCACCGAAAATCGCGCAATGGGGTGGGGTGGGGAGTGCATCGAGCCCCCCCCCCCCTCCGCCCGCGAGCCGTCTCGCTCGTTCCCACCCACCCCCGACGCCCAAGTAATGCCCGAAGGGGTCTCGGCGCATTGCTTAGAAGCGCCGCGCGTGCCGCGTGCGCCGCGGGTTCCCGGCGCGCTGGGCACCCTGGGGGCTCGAGCGAATCAGTCGCGCCAGGTGCGGCATGTGCTCCACGTTTATGCGATGTTCCAGCACCCCCGCCGCCCCTGTCAATGGCCCATGCAGAATGGTCGTGGGGCGCCCGCGCGTATTCCAGATGTAAAGGCGAAGTGCATTCTGTATTGTTTAAAAGTGCGGGATGGTTGCCTGCGCGCAGCGAGCAATGCGCTGGCGCCCCCGCCCTTGTCAGAAACCGAGGCAGAGTGGTTGCGGGGCACCCGGGCGCGCTCCAGATGTGGAGGCGGCGTTTTCCCTACCTAGGCTCTGCCTAGAAGGGTTCTTACTCTGTTAGCTAGAAGGGGCCGGGCAATGCTAATCGCCCCGGGCGGTTCCCCCAGTCCCCGCCCCGCGGTTCCCCCAGTCCCCTGGGAGCTTTAGCCTTAGCTTTAGCTTTAGTTTAGCTTTAGCTTTAGCTTAGCTGTAGCTTAGTGTTAGCTTAGCTTTAGCTTAGCTTTAGCTTAACTTCAGCTTAGTGTTAGCTTAACTTTAGCTTAACTTTAGCTTAGCTTCAGCTTAGTGTCAGCTTAGCTTTAGCTTAGTGTTAGCTTAGCTTCAGCTAAGCTGTAGCTTAGCTTTAGCTTAGCTTTAGCTTAGGTTTAACTTAGCTTTAGCTCTAGCTTAGCTTTAGCTTAGCTTTAGCTTAGCTTTAACTTAGCTTTAGCTTTAGCTTAGCTTTAGCTTAGCTTTAGCTTAGCTTTAGCTTAGCTTCAGCTTAGCTTTAGCTTAGCTTTAGCTTCGTGTTAGCTTAGCCTTAGCTTAGCTTTAGCTTAGCTTTAGCTAAGCTTTAGCTTAGCTTCAGCTTAGCTTCAGCTTAGCTTTAGCTTAACTTTAGCTTATCGATCAGCTTAGTGTTAGCTTAGTGTTAGCTTAGCTTTAGCTTAGCTTTAGCTTAGCTTTAGCTTAGCCTTAGCTCAGCTCTAGCTTAGCTTTAGCTTAACTTTAGCTTAACTTTAGCTTAGCTTTAGCTTAGCTTTATCTTAGTTTCAGCTTAGCTTCAGCTTAGCTTCAGCTTAGCTTTAACGTAGCCTTAGCTTAGCTTTAGCTCAGCTTTCGCTTAGCTTCAGCTTAGCTTTAGCTTAGTTTAGCTTAGCTTTAGCTTAGCTTTAGCTTAGCTTTAGCTCTAGCTTAGCTTTAGCTTAGCTCTAGCTTAGCTTTCGCTTAGCTTCAGCTTAGCTTCAGCTTAGCTTTAACTTAGTGTTAGCTTAGCCTTAGCTTAGCCCAGCTGCAGCTTAGCTTTAGCTGAGTTTTAGCTTAGCTTTACTGTTACTACTAGTGCTGCTTTCCTAGGGGCTCCAACTGCTAGGTAGGGTCGCACTGGGATAATTTTGGCTGTTGTTGTTTTTCTTTTGCTTTGTTTTGTGACAGGGGTCGTTGGCTCGCGCGCGGCGAGCAGCGCGCCCGCGCCTCCGCCGTCGCTGCCAAAAGCTAGTGCGAAGAAGTCGCGTGGCGCCCGCGCGTGCTCCAAATGTGGAGGCAACGTGCATTCCGTAATAATCTTTTGACAAGGATGGTTGGCCTGCGCGCGGCGAACAACGTGGCGGCGCCCCCGCTGCCCCTGTCAATAATCAATGCAGAGTGGTCGCGGGGCGCTGGCGCGTGCTCCAGATCTGGAAGCAAACTGTTTTTTTGGCAAACATGGCGGGGCGGGGGGGTCGGCGCCTCTCGGGTTGGCCCGCAGTCGGGCGGGGGAAGGGGCGCTGATTGCTGGGATGGGTGGGGGAGCTTCCGCCGCTCGCTTGGGCGGAGAAGCTACATGCTTCGCTGGGTGGGGCGTTGGTGCCGCCGCCTGGTGTCGTGGTTGGCCCTTGCGGCTTACTGCGCGCGTCGAGCTCAGCCAAGTCGACTTCCAATTCAGGAAGGTGGTGGCTGGCGTTCTCGCGCCTAGGCGGCGCTTGCGGGACAGGCGGTCTCTAATTCAACGTTGATTGGCCAGCTAGTGCCGCCCGGGGCCCGAGCTTCTGCGCCTGCTTGTCTGGGGTCTCTGGGTCAGGGCCAGGCCGAGGTAGGTGTGGCCCTGGGCGCCGCTGTGACGGGGGATCCTGCCGGGTGGGCCCTTCGTTCGGCTTTGCCGCTGCCCGCTGCGCATTTCGTCCTCCGCGTCGAGAGCTGCTGTCTGGCGCCTTCAGGGTGGGCCCTTCGTTTGGCGTTGCCGCGGCCCGTGGCGCCCGTCGCCCTCAGCGACGAGTGCTGCTGTTTGGCCTGGGCGGCGCGCAGTTCCGGCTTGTCCAGCTGGTCTTTGTCTCTGATGCCTCCTCTGGTGAGCAGGATGGCTGATTGGCCGGGCCGTCCGTCGTCGCTGGCGGAGCCGGCCGCTCATGGTCGGTTGTCGGCGTGCTGCAGGGTGGGCTGCTCCTGCGCCGGAGCCGTTTCTTTTCTCGCCTGTGGGGGTGGCGTCGGCCGCGGCCTCGACGGCCGACGCTCGCGCTGCGGTATGTAGTCGCGGCGCTGCAGAGGCGCGGGGGGGGGGGGGCGGCTTCTGGGCCTCGACTCGGCTCCGTGCCTGTCCCTGTTTGCGCTCCACGAAACTGGCGCCGCTATTCAGAGCCAGCGTGGTCTGTCTGGGCGATGGTGGCCCCGGTGATGGCTCTGATGAACCCCTTCGCGCCTGTTCAGTAGGCGGTGAGCAGCGCGGCCGAAGATAACGGGCCTTCCCACGTCGTCGCTGGATCCCGCGAACGTCGAAGATCAGGGATTGCAGGTGGTGGGGGACTGTGTCTTTGCGTGTGAGCTCGACATCCAACCGCCTGGTGGCGTCTTGGTGAGGTCTTCTGGCGATGAATTCCATGGTGCGTTGGGCCCGAACTGTTCGCCGTTGCTCTTCTGTGAAGCCCGAGATGACGTGCTGATGTGGCACGCGGGCGGGCTTTCGAATGCTGGGGTTGACGAGGCCGTCGTCAGGGAGCTAGGGAAGAACGCCATGATGCCGCCTGCCCTGAAGAGCGGGCGATCGAGGTCGAACCTGGGTTCTTCTCTGACAGCGACGTTTCTCCTGGAAGGCTGGTTGTGGGGGTCTGCGTCGAAGCTTGGTGCCCTCTGGAATTCCGCGATGCCTGGCGGCTCCGCATCCGCCCCGGGTTGCTTTGTCTCGGTGTGCGAAACGCGCCTTGGTGGGCCCGCGGGCAGCTGCGCTGCGGTCCTTTGATGACTGAACTTTGGTTAGCTCCTGGTCGGACATCGTGGGCGCTCAGGGAAAACCGCTTCGACGCTCTGGCGGTTGAATCCGCGGGCGTTGGCCCCTTCGACCGAGGCGTGAGAGCAGGCCCAGCTGTTAGCGCCTCTGGTGTGGCACTGTTTGGTGGCCGCCCCAGGAAGCACGGTTGGCGCTTGCACCATTCGCAGTGGTGTACAGTGTGGACAGCTAGCAGAGGAGCGCACCAAGTGTTGGGCGCAGACGGGGCAAGCCGAAAAGGAGCAGTTGCCTATGGGGCAAGCCCATCTGCCATGCAGCTCGTCGTTGGTGGTGGCCCGCCTACGCCACGGGGCGTCGGGGGCCCAACTTTCGTTGGGGGTCCGGACAACCAGGGAAAGACTGATGGCCTGCTCCTGAAGGATGCGTGGACGGAGGAGAGCGTTAACGTTGCCGATGTCGACGAGCACAGGTTTGTCAGCCGCTGGGTGCTTGTCTTTCGCCCATAAGAACTTGCCGTTGGCCACGAAGAGAATCCAGCAATGGAACCTCGAATTGGTCATATCAAGGTGCCCGTAGACGGTGGCGCAGGTACGAGCCATCGTGGGTTTGGTGGTTGTCGGGCGAGTTGAAAAGAGGCCATCGTGGTGCGCATGCGGTGCCAAGTATTTGGCGATCATCCCAGTGAGACACATTGTAGACCCTGGCTGTAGGATCGAGCTGGTGTTCCTCAATGAACCTGTCAATGTCCAACCCAGACTGGCTGCTGTCGACGGTCGAGCAGGTGACTTCCGTATGCAGTTCGGGGCTCTCTCCGCCTGGGAGGTACGGGCTGTCCATGCGCTTCCACGGTGTGAGCTTGCTACTGAAGGCCCTTCTGCACTCCTTGGGCAGGTCCGGCTCCCCTGGCCCGAGGGAGATGAAAGCCCGGGTGCGTTGCTACGGTCAATGTTTGGGGGGGCTCGTCGTGGTGGTTAGCAGATCGCTTGCGCCGCTCGTCCCAACCTAGGTCGCCGCTCTGCTGCGAGCTCCCTTGAGCAGCCTTAGCCTGGGCTTTGGCAGCCAGGCCTCTGCAGAGACGACCAATAGCTTGTTCCGCGGTCGAAACGTGGGATTCGCTGTCGGGCGGCGGTGTAGCTCACGCGCTGGTGCCCGTGAGGTCTGTCTCTTAGACGAACTGTCTTGGAGGGCAGGCGGCAGGGGTGGAGCTGGTGCGCCAGCCGCTGCCTCGGTCCCCGTCCAGATGGATGGATCGTGGTGCGATGCCCAACTCCGCCAGAAAGGAACAGAGAGAAAGAGAGAGAGAGAGAAAGAGAGAGAGAGAGAGAGAGTACGAAGGATGGGGAGGAGGGAGAGGGGAGGATGAGGAGTTGCGGGGAAGGGGGGGGGGAGAGGATAAGAAGGGATGAGGGATCACGGATGATAATGATGCTGATGATGCTGACGACGATGATGGTGCCGTTGTTGATGATGCGGATGATGGTGGTGATGATGATGATGGCGATGCTGATGATCATGATGATGCTGATGCTGATGCTGATTCTGATGATGATGATGCTGATGCTGATGCTGATGCTGATGATGATGATGATGATGATGATGATGATGATGATGATGATGATGATGATGATGATGATGGTGACGATGCTGCTGCTGATGATGATGATGCTGCTGCTACTGGTGACGATGAGGATGATGAGGAAGAGAAGGCGAATCCGGGAGGAAACCCTCTCAATATCCTGCTCTTCATGCTCCTCTCCCCCCTTCACCTCCCCCTCCCTCCACCTTCCCTACTCTTCTTCCTCCTCCCCCTCCTCCTCGTCCTCCTGCTCCTGCTCCTGCTCGTGCTCCTCCTCCTCTCCCTCGGGGGGGGGGGGGAGGACGGAAGGGGAGGAAATGGAAGAGCGCGGGGAAAGAGACAGCGTGCCCCCGGCGCGGATGCCGTCAAAGCGGCTGGCGCGCCCGTCGTCAGCGCCTCCCGGCGTCCACAAGAGGGCGCTACAGACGACCTGGAGGCTTGAGCCGAGAGCCAAGGGAGGCAGCAACACCTCCTCCTCCTCCTCCTCCTCCTCCTCCTCCTCCTCCTCGGCAACATCCCTTTCTTTCTCTCCTCCGTCTCCTCCCCTTCGTCCTCCCTCCCCGCCTACTCCTCTTCCTCCTCCTCCTCCTCCACCTCCTCCTCCTGCTGCTCGTCCTCCTCCTGTTCCATTTTCCATCACCTTCTTGTCCCTCTTCCTTCTCCCTCCTGTTCCTCCTCTTTTTCCTCCTCCTCCTCCTCCTCCTCCTCCCCTTTCTCCAACCTCGCCGCCTTCCTTCTCCCTCCTCCTCCTCCTCCTCTTCCTCGTCCTCTTCGTTCTTCTCCTCCTCCTCCTCCTCCGCCTCCTCCTCCTCCACCCCCGCCTTCATTCTCTCTCCTCCTCCTCCTCCTCCTCCACCACCTCCTCCCTCTCCTCGTCCCTCTCCTCTTCGTCGGTCTTGCTCCCTCCTCCTGCTCCGCCTGCTGCTGCTGCTCCTCCTCCTCCTCCTTCTCCCCCTCTTCCCTCCCCTCCCCCTCCTCTTCCGTCCTCCTTGTTCTCCCGCGGATAGACATGCACCACCAATCCTGCGCCCATGCGGGGCGGGGTTGATGCAAGCGGCGGAATGCCCCAATCACCTGTGGATCGAAACCCGTCTGAAGCAGTGCTTAGAAAAGTGATGGGTGGTAAACTCTGCCAGCAATTTCTTCTACGTCTAGCGTGGCCACCCACATATCCTCTGCTCATTCTTGCGACTTCTCCACAATCGCATGCATGATGTGTATACCATCCGGAGGAGGAGGAAGAGGAGGAGGAGGAAGAGAAGGATCGCTTCCTCCTGCCGAGTCGATCCGACCCCCCTCCACCACCAAGGAGGGGGGGGTCCTGTATTCGCGCCTTGTGCTGTCGCAGCTCCTGCTCCCGCCGCCTTCGGGCGAGGCGGCGGCCGGACACGCGCGGGTGCGCGCCCAGAGGTATGCAAGAGGGCGTGCGGGTGCGCACGCGCGCTGATGGGAGCAGCGGGGAGCGAAGACGACGCTGGCGACGACGACGACGACGCCGAGGGAGGACGACGACGACGACGACGACGACGACGACGACGGCGACGGCGACGGCGACGACGACGACGACGCCGAGGGACGACGACAACGAAGACGACGACGGCGACGGCGACGACGACGACGGCCCGCGGCGGGGCACCGCGCGGCGGCGAGCGGCGCCTGGAGCGCGAGCGGCGGGAGCGGGAGCGGAAGAGGGAGGATTTTCTCCAAGCCTCCTGCGCTGGGTTCTCGTTGTGAACAGGGGGCACGGCGCACGCGTCTCATCCTTTTCCTTCTCCTCCTCGTCGTCGTCGTCCTCCTCCTCCTGCTCCTCCTCCTCCTCCTCCTCCCTCCTTCTCCGCCCGCCTGCTCCTGCCTCCTGCCTCCTACCGTGACCTTTCCTACCACCTAGACCAAACGTCGCGGGCACCTGGGGGGAAGATGGTGAGCGGAGGGCGGAGGCCTTCCGCTCAGATCCCAAGCCTTCTATCGCGTGTCGCGAACGGCATATTCGTATTCGATGTGCAGCTCCTGCCCACACGGACAAGGCAGACCTCATCGACCTTAACAGGGGCCGTGGTAAACCAACACACCGGCACGACCGAGAGAAGTGCAGCCGTGGGTCGAAGCACGCTCCGTTATTCGACCCCTCCAGCTGTCTCTGCCAAAGTCCTGATTCGCATCGGGGGTTGCTGAAGGTACCCATGGCCCAAGGAGGTGCCCCCAGTTTTTTTTTTTTTTTTTTTTTTTTCTTCCCCCCCCAAGGTGCCCCCAGTTTTACACTCAATTTTGAAGCCCCCGGGGCCCCCGAGGCCTCGAGAGAGGGGTGCTCTGGAGGCCGTGGGGGGCGTCCTTGGAACTCCGGGGGCCCTTTGGGCCAGGGGCACCTCTGGCAACACCCGACAGCAGTGTCCTGGTTTAGGGGGGGACCCTGGCTGTCAGGAGTGCATTGCGCTACCGGACGTTGGCCGACGGTGCTGAGGGGGGTAAAGGAAGCAGCGGCGCGCGGCGCCTCGTCTGACCAGCATCGCAGAGAGGCTTTTGAGGGACATCTTGTCGGCCTCCTCTTCCTCCTCCTCCTCCTCCTCCTCCTACCTGTCGCGTGGGAGTGCAGCCATCGCGCTACCACCGGAAACGTTGGATAATTAACGAAGGGGCTTTCCTGGCCACGGGGGGCCCAGGCCACGAAGAGTTTCCATGACCCAAACCCTGCGCCCTAAGAATCGGCCCGAAATCAAGAGCCCCTCATGAACTTAAGGTGGTCCTTAGATCAACAGTTCGATTTAGGCCCTCATGAGAATCCTCATAGAGACAGCATCGATACCATAATGATCAGGCGCGTCGGACATTGTGCATAAGTGTAAGGTGTAAGGGATCGGCAGGAGTTTGTTCCTGCCTGGAGCGTTCTGGGCGCAGGTTATCCCACCTGTGAATATCGCACTGGATACCATGAGCTTGGGCCAAACGCCAGCGGAGGAGCGACCGCAGTGGTTAAAGCGCATCTAACCTCTAGCCCCCCAGAGGGCTACCTCCGAGAGCGGTCCCGTCCTTAGAGCGAGCGCATTTCACGGGAGCTTGCCTTGGGAACACTCGGCGGCGCGTTTGAACCTGGGCCCCGCCCCCCGGACATTCGGCGCCGTCGAACAGAACCAGGGGAACTCCCCTCCCCCTTCTCCCCTCCACCTCTCCGACCCCGCCACCCCCGCAAGGGGGGGGGTTCGACCTCCCCCCCGCCCCCCCCCCGGCGCAAGGGGGGGGTTCGACCCCGTGGGGAGGCGGCGGCTGGCAGCGCCGACGGCGGCGACGATGACCAGCACGAAGACGACGACGACGACGACAAGGTCTCTGAATGGCGGAATATTGACACGCCAGACTTCAAATATCAAAACTCTTCGCGCTGCGTCGCGTGCCTCCAGCGCCTTCCGTCGTCGCCGTCGTCGTCTCCGTCGTCGTCGTCGTCGTCGTCGTGGTCGTGGTCGTCGTCGTCGTCGACGTCATCAAGGTCGTCCTCGTCGTCGCCGTCGCCGTCGCCGTCGCCGTCGTCGTCGTCGTCGTCGTCGTCGTCGTCGTCGTCGTCGTCGTCGTCGTCGTTGTCGGCGTCGTCGTCGTTGTTGTCGCCGTGCTCGTCGTCGTCGCCGTCGTCGCCGTTGCCGTCGCTGTCGCCGTCGTCGTCGTCGCGGTCGTCGTCGTCGTCGTCGTCGTCGTCGTTTTCTTCGTCGTCGTCGTGACCGTCGTCGTCGCAATCGTCGTCGTCGTCGCCGGGTGCCTCCATTCCCAAAACCGTTCCTGCCCATGTCCCTGCCCCTGCTCCTGCTCCTGTGGTGGCTGCCGCTCCCACGGTGTTACAGGGGAGAGAAGCCCTCTCCTCCTCCTGCCCCTCCGCCCCTCCCCTTTCCTCCTCCTCCTCCTCCTCGTCCTCCTCCTCCTCCACGTCCTCCTTCCTCCTCCTCCTCCTCCTCCTCCTCCTGCTCCTCTTCCTCCTCCCCTCCTCCTCCTCCTCCTTCTTCCTCCCTCCTCCTCCTCCTCCTCCGTCTCCTCCACCTCATCCTTCCTCATTCCTCCTTCTTCCTTCCTCCCTCCTCTTCCTTCCTCCCTCCTCCTCCTTTTCCTCCCTCCTCCTCATCCTCCCGCTCTTCTTCCTCCTCCTCTTCGTCGTCATCCGCGTCCTCCTCCTCCCCTCCCTCTCCTCCTCCTCCTCCTCCTCCTCGTCCTCCTCGTCCTCCTCGTCCTTTCCTTCCTCCCTTCCTCTTTCTCTCCTCCTCCCTCCGCCAACTTCTTCCCCTCCTCCTCCTCCTCCTCCTCCTCCTCCTCCTCCTCCTCCTCATTTGCGTCCTCCTCCTCCGCCGCCTCCTCCTGCAAGTCTTCTTTATCTTCCTACTACTTCTTCCTTCCTCCTCTACCTCCTTCCTGCCTCGTTCCTCCTCCTCCTCCTCCTCCTCCTCCTCGTTAGAACCCGCTGCCCAGGGGCCGTCGTCGACGAATTTTGCTGGGCTTGCAAGGCCAGGACACGCTTGCCAGCGATCTGCCACGCCACACGCTGGACCGTCGGAGCTCGAGTGGTCAGGACCCACCGGCCAGTGGTTGACGTCGCCGAATTTTGCTGAGCTGGGGAGGTCAGAACCCGCTGGGCAGCGGGCAGCGTCGCCACGTACCGATGACTCCCGCATTGGGCAGATGGGCCACGGGCCGAATCCCCTGGAGGAGGGCAAGGCCTCGACGCTCAGGCTGTTCCTCAAGGAGCGTGGCTGCCTCGCCTCGTCGACGGCCAGTGGCCCCAGAGCCGCAAGTACGAGACCGGTATCGCGGTGGACGACTCATGCTTGCTGTGCGGTGAGGTCGGCACGCTCTTCCACAGGCATTGCTCGTGCGCTGGGTGGCCGCCCGAGCTGCACCTGCCCGACAAGATGCGAGGGCTCATGGAGAAGGCCGACCTGCCCGATGTGAAGTGCCTGCTGGAGCGTGTGATGTGGCCTGCGCCGCAAGGGATCGCCAAGCCCAGCAAGATGCCCGACATCTGCTGGCCCGGCGAGTGCGAGGGCTACTTCCCGTCGGGCGAGCTGTTCATTGACGGCTCCCAGTTCGAGGGCGACTACGGGAAGTGCACCAGCATTGCTTGGGCCGTCATCGCGCTGGAGCAGGAGGCCGACGTCTTCTTGTGTGGCGCGTCTGGGATGCTGCGTGAGCCGCACGTCGACATCAACGTCCGCGAGCTCATGGCGCTCATCATGGTCCTCAGGTTCGCCGTTCCGCCCGTTATCGTGGTCGTGGACAGCGGCTTCGTGAGCCGCGGTCTGACGGAGCTCGGGCCTCGGCGCACCACTGCGCACGGTGCGTCCTGGGCTCACATGTGGCGCGAGGTCTGGCGGCTGCTGGACGAGTTCGGTGGCTTGTGCGATGGCGGGCTCTCGGTCAGGAAGGTGCCTGCACATCAGTTCAGGCGAGCGGTCGTCGTCGAGGGCAAGATCACCTACAGAGATTGGCTCGGCAATCGCTACGCTGATCGTGCGGCGAAGTCGGCGGCTGAGGCAGGTCGTATCGCACATGCTGGACGCCAACGTCTCATCATGGCGGGCAAGATGGTCGAAGGTGTTGGCATGTGGGTGGTTGCCGTGTGCGGCGTGATGGGCGGCAAGGACACCACGCACAGGGTCGCCAAAGCCAACCGCCCAGCCCCGAAAGCAGTAACAGCAGGCGAGCCCGTGGCGACGCTCGTCTGCGACTGGATGGGCCCCGAGGGCAAGCGTTGGTGCAGCCGCTGCGGGTGGGTGGAGCGCGCCAGCGAGTGCCCTGGCTCGATCGCTGCGGCGGCGCTCAGCCACAACGCGGCGCTGAAGCAGGCTGGCAAGGGCGTGCGCATGCTGGTCAAGCTCATGCTCCAACGCGAGGCGGACCTCGTGCGCGAGATGCCCGTGGTGATGTGCGCTGCCTGCGGGGTGATGGGCTCGGCGAGGGTGTCTAGCTTCACTGCGGCCTGTGACCACCCCTCTGCCAAGGGGAAGGCCGCCATCGCCAGGCTCGCCAAGAAACTGGCGCCAACGGTCCCAAGCAAACTCGCGGTGTCCATCGAGCCGCTGACTGGCTGATGGCTGCGTGCGGAGCCCGCGGGGCCGTCGCACGCAACGCACGCTGAGCGTGCGGGCGCTTGCGCATGCTGGCGTGAGAGCTCGCTGCCGCACGTGGGGCGCGTGGCGCGCGGGAGTGCGGGGATGGGGGCGGCACCGCCCCTGCTGAGACTCGCTCATCATCCTCCACGTCTCCCTCCTCCTCGTCCTCCTCCTCCTTCTCCTCCTCCTCCTCCTCCTCCTTCCTCCCTCCTCCTCCTCCTCCTCCTCCTCCTCCTCCTCCTACTTCTCTCCTCCTCCTCCTCCTCCTCCTCCTCCTCCTCCA
>CAUYUJ010018131.1:6710-28519 GCA_963575745.1 Prorocentrum cordatum
GGGGACGGGGGCGCAGGGGGGGAGCGGTGGGGGGGCCACGGTCGGTCAGAATAAGGGGAGAGGGGCGCAGAAGAGGAGCGGGGGGAGTGGCCCACGGTCGGGCGGAAGAAGGGGACGGGGGCGCAAGGGGGGAGCGGGGGGGGGCCCACGGTCGGTCGGAATAAGCGGAGGGGGGCGCAAGGGGGGAGCGGAGGGGGTGGCCCACGGTCGGTCGGAATAAGGGGAGGGGGGCGCAGGGAGGGAGCGGGGGGGGTGGCCCACGGTCGGTCGGAATAATGGGAAGGGGGCGCAGGGGAGAAGCGGGGGGGGTGGCCCACGGTCGGTCGGAATAAGGGGAGGGGGGCGCAGGGGGGGAGGGGGAGGGGCCAGCACGACCACCAGCACGATCACCAGCACAACGGCCAGCAACACGACCGCGAGCACGACCACCAGCACGACCACCAACACGACCACCAGCACCTCCAGCACGGCCAGCCACCAGCACGACCACCAGCAGAACCACCAGCACGACCACCAGCACGACCACCAGCACCTCCACCAGAACGGCCACCAACACGACCGCCAGCACGACCACCAGCACAAGCACCGGCACGCCCAGCCACCAGCACGACCACCAGCACAACCACCAGCACGACCACCAGCACGATCACCAGCACGACCACCAGCACCTCCACCAGAACGGCCACCAACACGACCGCCAGCACGACCACCAGCACAAACACCAGCACGACCACCAGCACGACCACCAGCACGACCACCAGCACGACCAGCCACCAGCACCTCCAGCACGGCCAGCCACCAGCACGACCAAGCACGACCACCAACACGACCACCAGCACCTCCAGCACGGCCAGCCACCAGCACGACCACCAGCACAACCACCAGCACGACCACCAGCACGACCACCAGCACGATCACCAGCACCTCCACCAGAACGGCCACCAACACGACCGCCAGCACGATCACCAGCACAACCACCAACGCGACCAGCCACCAGCACGACCACCAGCACAACCGCCAGCACGACCACCAGCACGACCACCAGCCCAGCACGACCACCAGCACGACCACCAGCACGACCACCAGCACACGACCACCAGCACCTCCACCAGAACGGCCACCAACACGACCGACCACCAGCACGACCGAGCCACCAGCACGACCACCAGCACGACCACCAGCACGACCAGCCACCAGCACCTCCAGCACGGCCAGCCACCAGCACGACCAAGCACGACCACCAACACGATCACCAGCACCTCGACCACGACCACCAGCACGACCACCAGCCACCAGCACGACCACCAGCACAACCGCCAGCACGACCACCAGCACGACCACCAGCCCAGCACGACCACCAGCACGACCACCAGCACGACCACCAGCACGACCAGCCAGCAGCACGACCACCAGCTCGACCACCAGCACCTTCCCAGCACGACCACCAGCACAAGTACCAGCACGACCACCAGCACGACTGCCAGCACCTCCACCAGAACGGCCAGCAGCACGACCACCAGCACGACCACCAGCACGTCCACCAACCACGACCACCAGCACGGCCGCCAGCACAACCACCAGCACGACCGCATTATGGGCACACGGTCGGTCGAAATAAAGCAGTGCGAGATCACACCGGTAGGTATGATGATAAGTGCGGAGCATTAATTAGCCTTGCCCCCCCAGGAGGCCAACATGGGGCCAAAACCCTAGTGGCTTTCTCGTCGAGGCCGTTTTGGACGCTCTGACACCTCGCGGCCCCCCCCTCCAGGTCCATTGGGAGGGGGTAGGGGGAGGGGTCAAGACCCCCTCCCCGCCCGCAAGCCGTCCCGCTCACTCCCACCCGCCCTCCCAACACATACGTAGCACCCGAGTCTGGCCCGAGCCTCAGCATATTCGGCAGTCGTCTTTGGACGGGCAGCTACTGGGGGCCAATCCGCCGCCGCCGCCGCCGCCGCCGCCGCCGCCGCCGCCGCCGCCGCCGCCGCCGCCGCCGCCGCCCCCCGCTGCCAGACCGCCGCCGCCCCCGCAGCCGCTGCCGCCACCGCCACCGCCGCCGCCGCCGCCGCCGCCGCCGCCGCGCGGCCGCCGCCACCGCCGCCCGCCGCCGCCGCCGCGGCCGCCGCCGCCGCCGCCGCCGCGCCCCGCCGCCGCCGCCGCCGCCGCAGCCCGCAGCCGCCGCACTGCCGCCGCAGCCGCCGCAGCCGCCGCCGCCGCCGCCAAGTGTACTCTGTATTGTTTTTTGACAGGGATGGTGGGGGGGGGGCCGCATCGGGTTGGCTGCGCATGTTCCGAATTTGGAGGCAGAGTGTGTGTGTTGTATTGTTTTTTACAAGGGATGGTGGGGGGGAGGTCCCTGGTTGGCCCCCAGTCGCCTTGGGGAAGGGGTGTTTATTAATAGGGGACAGTGATAAACCCTTCCCCGAAGGGGAAGACGGAGGGATGGACGAGGAAACGCTTTAAACCACCGACGCCCAGAGGGCTGGTGGGATTATCATAGGGGGGGCCATGATGTCTCCCCCGATTTCATGGCGCCTCTTTTCATTTCAATGCGTCCCTGGCCCCGGCATGGGCCGCGCACGTGCCGCCAGCCATGATTTGCACGCCCCTCTCGTGGACGCCCCGCTCTTGGGCGCCCCTGGGCCTTGAGGCGGGGGTCGATGCAAACGGGGGTCAGCCGGAGCGCCCGATGTTGCAGTATCCTGCAGGGCCAGGGTCGCATTGACCCGGGCTTGGGCGCAGGATCCTGCAGGATCGTGCAGGATCCTTGGCACTGGCCCGGGCGTGGGTGCAGGACCTCGCAGGATCTCGCGGGATTCTGCAAGGCCTGACTGACCCGGGTCTGGATTGTCAGGAGGAAAAGAAACACACAGACACAATCAATCTTCGATTCCCCAGAAAATATGGGAAAACATGGGAAGTGGGGGGGAAGACGAAAACCCAGAAAATATTGGCGAATGTGGGGAATCCTTTTATTTGTGTCTATTTATTTGTGTGTCCCAGTTCCGATTCAGTAAGGCCTGACTGACCCGGGTCCTTGGATTGACCTGGGTCAGGAGATCCCCGCTTCCGCGTCGGGGCCCGTGGAGAGATGGGGCTCTCCTGGGGGCGGGCGGGAGCCCAATCTGCCTCGGTGCCCCAGCGCCTGCCTACAGTGCCGTTTCTAATACATGCTCCGCGCGCGGACCATGTATTAAAAATAAAGGGTTGTTTAATCAACACAAGGATGAGTTTATGTATTAATTTATTCATCAATTAATCATGTGTAATAAATCCCATATGTATAAAAATCAATGTATCAAAAGCTGCCCTGTGCTTCACGTCTCTACCCGCTTCTTCCGACCGGCGGGTAAGTTCTAGGCCTCCCGGATGGGGCCGGAGCAGATGGGGTCGGAGGAGCGCGCCGCATCGCCGATGCAACGACGATGCGGCTCGATGTGGCGCCCGTGTTTCCCCACGCCGCCGTCGCCGATGCATCGCCGACGTCGACGATGCATCGCCGATGCATCGCCGATGCATCGCCGTGGCGGGCTGTTCTTCAAGCCCAGTGCTTTTTTGAGGGTTGGGGGCGACGTCGGGGTGGATTCGTTCATAGTTTTTTCCCCGCTTCCCCGGGGAAGCAACGACACATGTATACACCAGGATCCCGTATACATCGGGGGCGGCAAAGGGGATGATGACTAAGGGGGGTGGATATCATGGCGTGGGCCATGATGTTTCCCCAGATCTCATGGCGCCTCTTCTTATTTCATTACGTCCCTGGCCCCCCCTTTGGGCTGCGCACATGCCGCCGGCCATGATTTGCCCCCCCCCCCCCCCCTCTTGGACGCACCCCTCTTGGCCACCCCCCGAATACACCAGGAGCCGCTTTCCCGTTCGATTTCCAGCGCGGGGCCGGAAAAAGCGGCGGTGTGTAGAATTCGGCTCCTGACGATCTGCTTCAGCGCCCTCCTGCTTCGTGACTCTGCCCCCTTCTCTCGGAGGTCCGCGCGGAGTTTTTGGATCGGCGCCTCCAGCGCCGCCCCTGGTGACGAACGAACAACACACACCCATACCCATAGGGGGCTCGTTGGGAGGAGGACTGGCTATGGGTATGGGTGCGGGTTGTCGGACCCTGGGGAACGCTCCCGTTCGAGCGGGGACCCCCATCCGACAACACGTACCCATAGCCCTCTCCGATCCCTTTATGGGTATGGGCGTGTGTTGTTGGTTCGTCACCTGGCGCGCCACGCGCTCGGCTCGGGAGCCTTGAGACAGGGGTTAATGCAAGCAGGGGTCAGTCAGAGCGCCGGACCTTGCAGGATCCTGCAGGGCCAGGGTTGCATTGACCCAGGTCTGGGTGCAGGATCCTGCAGGATCCTGCAGGATCTTGCAAGGCCTGATTGACCCGGGTCTGGATTGACCTGGGTCAGAAGATCCCCGAGCTTCCTCCGCGCGGCCAGGGCTGGAACATGCCGAGCCGGGGCCGGAAGAACGCCGAGGGCTTCGGCTTCGTTGTCATCGATGGCAAGGAGCAGAATAAGTCCCCCTCCTGACTCCTAGGGGGGGAGCGGGAGTGGGATATGGTGGAGGGGGAAGGAGGGCGGAGGAAGAGGCTGAGGAGGATTGTTTTCCCCCAATTCGGTTTGTCTGAGGGGTTCGTATTTTCCCAAATTAGGCTTGCCTAAGGGGTTCTTACTTGGTTGAAGGTTGGTAATGTCACTTTGAGCGTTGCTCGGAGGTTTCTCGGGTTCCCCGCCCCTGGTGCCTCCTATTGGTACTTAGCCCGTTTCCCGGAGGTTCCTCAGGCTCCTCGGGTTCCCCGCCCCCGGTACCTCCCATTTTTCCACGGGCTGTTGGGTTTTCCGCCCCCGATGTCTCCTGTTGTCACGTTGCCCGTTTCCCAGAGGTTTCTCGGGTTCTCCGGGTTCCACGGGCTCCCCGCCCCCGGTGCCTCTTGTTGTTGTGCGCAGGGTGTGACAAGTTGTCGTCATCAGTTGCAGGGTGGTCTCTTGGGACAGCCTGGTTTCGAAAGCCTCCCGCCCTCCAGAAGTTGCGGTTGGAGCTTCCGGTTAGGCTCAAGTCGGGCCTGTCCCTCTTCAGGAGGAGTATTCAAAAATGGTAAAACATGGTTTGGGGACGATTTTGGAGTATTTTTTTGTCTGTTTTTGGGTATTCTTCGAGTATCTTAGATTTTTCGCCCCAAATCTGCCTGTAGGGGGACATGCCCAACCTAAGGGTACAGTCAACCATGATAGTAAGGACGGGGCAACTTTCCAAGGGCTACCCTTGCATCCCTGCACTGCCCCTTCGGCATTCGGCATACTTCGGCATTCTGCCGCGCTCCGCACGGAAAACGTCGACATGGCGTTCCAAGGCCCTTGCATCCTTACCGCGCATCCTTACTATCCTGGTCGAGTGTAGGCCGTCTCCAGGATGAATATCCAAACAGGTGGAAAAATTGTATGCGGACGATTTTGGAGCATTTTTTTGATTCTGTTTTTTGGGGCATTCTACGAGTATTTTTAGATTCGTCGCCCAAGATCTGCCTGTAGGGGGACATGCCCGACCTAAGGGTAGGCCGTCCCTCTATAAGAGAATATACACAAATAGTCCGAAAATAGTCTGGGGACGATGTCTTGACTATTGGTGGGCATGTTCGGAGTATTTTTTGATAATTTTTTAGCTTTCGCCCAAATCCCCCTGCATGGGGGGCATGTCCGACCTTAAGGGCAGGCCGTCTCGGGCGAAGGCCCTCTTCTCATGAGCGTCGCTCATCCTCCCCCCGTGCAGCGGCAGGCCGTCCTGCCCTGCACGTCGGGTACGGCGCGGCGAGGGGGAGCTGCTCTGCAGTCGGGCCTGTCCCTCTGCAGGGGGGATGTTCAAAAATAACAAAAGAATAGCCAGGGGATTTGGTTTTTGCTATTTTTGAGCTTTTTTTGGGGGGGGGGGGTAGTTAATTTTTCGCCCAAAGCCCTCCTTTAGGGGGACAGGCCCGACTTAAGCTAATCATAGGGAGGAGCAAGGTTGAGGAGGAGGAGGAGGAGCAATGTTGAGGAGGAGGAGGGGAGCAAAGGGGAGAAGGGGTGGTGGGAATTTAGGGAGGAGGTGTGTATGGGGAGAGAACTATCGAGACGTGTGTTGGCAGAGGCTGGACCTCCGTCTTCGCGGCCGTCGCTGTCATCGTAGTCGTCGCCGTCGTCGCCGTCGTTCCCTTTTTTGTCTGTGCGGCGCATGCGTATGTTGGCCTTTGCGGCTGCTCTCAGGTCCACAGACCTCTTCCTGTACGCGGACTCCATCGTGGACGCGAAGCTGCGCAGCCAGGACGGGGCTGAAGAGGCGGAGTATGAGAAGGACGAGAGGATGAGGATGATGATAAGGATGATGGTAACGATGATAAGGATGATGCTGATAATGCTGGTGATGATGATTCTGATGGTGGTGTTGTGTGGTGTGATGAGGGTGGTGATGATGGTGATGCTGATGATGATGATGGTACTGATGACGACGAGGATAACGGTGATAATGATGATGCTGATGATGCCGATTATGCTGATGTGGATGTTGATGTTGATGATGATGATGACGATGACGATGATGATGATGATGATGATGCTGATGGAGGTGATGATGATGATTATGATGATGATGATGATGACGATGCTAATGATGATGCTGATGGTGATGATGGTGCTGGTGATGATGCTGATGACGACTATAATGCTGATGACAATGATGATGCTGATGATGACGATGATATTCTGATGATGATGGCGTTTATGAAATTACTGATGGTGCTGCTCTTGATGCTGATGCTTACACTGATTATATTGGCGATGGTGTTGCTGCTGATGATGTTGCTGATGATGATGCTGATGCTGTTGATGATGATGATGGTGATGGTGGTGATGGTGATGATAATGATGATGATGACGATGAGTTTGATGGCGCTGGTGCTGCTGATGATGTGATTCTGCTGCTGCTGAGAATACTGATGATGATGACGATGATGATGCTGATGACGATGATGATGATGATGCTGATGACGATGATGATGCTGCTGTTGATGATGATGCTCTTGATGCTGCTGCTGATGATGATGATGATAATGATGATGATGATGATGATGATGATGATGATGATGATGATGATGATGATGATGCTGATGATTGTGGTGGTGGTGGTGGTGGTGGTGATGACGATGCTGCTGATGATTATTCTGCTGATGATGATGATGCTGTTGCTGACGCTGATGCTGATGCTGTTGCTGATGCTGATGCTGCTGATGATGATGGTGATGCTGCTGATGATGCTCTTGCTGATGCTGCTGCTGATGATGTTGATGCTGCTGATGATGTTGATGCTGCTGATGAGGATGCTGATGCTGATGATGACGATGACGATGACGATGACGATGATGGTGCTGCTGCTGCTGATGATGATGATGATGATGACGATGATGATGGTGATGGTGATGAGGAGGATGATAGTGATGATGATGATGATGATGATGATGATGATGCTGATGCTGATGCTGATGCTGATGCTGATGCTGATGCTGATGCTGATGCTGATGCTGCTGCTGCTGATGTTGATGATGATGCTGATGATGATGATGCTGATGATGATGAGGATGATGATGAGGATGATGATGCTGCTGCTGATGCTGATGATGATGATGATGATGATGATGATGATGATGATGATGATGATGATGATGCAGATGCAGATGCAGATGGAGATGCTGATGCTGATGCTGATGCTGATGCTGATGTTGTTGCTGATGCTGCTGCTGCTATCGCTGATTATGGTGAGGAGGAGGAGGAGGAGGAGGAGGACGACGACGACGACGACGACGACGGCGGCGATGGCGTCGATGGCGGCGTCGGCGGCGGCGTTGGGCGGGGCTGGAGGCCAAGCTGTTCGGCCTCAAGCAGGGCCTGCGCGTCAGCTTCCTCATCGAGGAGCGAGAGGAGGAGGAGGAAAGGAGGGAGGGAGGGAGGGAGGGAGGACGGGAGGGAGGACGGAAGATGCAAGGTCTCCCACGAGGGCGCGAAGGTATTCGCGCTTCGCGCTTCGCGGTCCTCGTTCCTTCTCCCCCTCCTCCTCGTCCTCCTTTTCTCCCTTTGGGGGGGCGGCGCGAGAGCGCGAAGTTATTCGAGCTTCGCGCTTCGCGGAGCGCGAAGCGCGAAGTTGGGAGCCCTAGAAGATGAGGGTGGACGCGGGAGGACGAGGAGATGGGATTAGGTGGATGTTGGCAGTGCATTTTTAACCCCAGGCGTTGTCGTGCGATTTCGGGTCCTGGGGCCATCGCATATTGATCCCTGCGTCAAAAATATGTGGTCTAGGGCGTTGGTAGTGAGTTTTTGCGATGTTCGGACGGGGCCAGGACGAGGATAATCCGTTCCAGAACGCTCCAGAGCGATCTCAGAGCGTTCCGGAGCGCTCTGAGAAGGCCGCGGCGCCCGAAACATCCTCCAGAACCGCCGGACCTCAGAGATTTTCGTCCTGGCTTCGTCTTCGGTGTTGCCTGTTCTCCGCAGCGCCGCCTTCGTGGTGCTCTTCTTCCTCCCGTGCCTCTTCCGCATCATCCGGTGGCACAACGTTGCTCATCGCCTTCGTGGTGCTCCTCTCCCTTCTGGACGTCGACCTGGTCAAGTGGCACGTCCTTCGCTGCAGTGCTTGAGGCTGGTGTTCGCGACGTGCTGCTGACGGCAACACCACATGACTCGCACTCCGGATCTTCGCCTCTGGTTCCTGTCCGCGGCGTACCTTTTCTTGTGCAAGCTCTTCGGCACCGCCTGCACCCCGGGTTCCGCCCGCTCCGGCCGCCTGAGGCCCCGCCCGCCTATGCCCTGTCTCCCTAATTAAAGCTTTGCGTAGCCCGCCTAGCTTTTAGCGGAAGGGGCTCGCTCTCGCCCCGCCGACCAAAAACTGTTCTCCGCAGCGCTTGATCTCAGGGGGGGGAGAAGGAAAAGGAGGAGGAGGAGGTCTACCTCGCCCTCCTCTTCACATTCCCCTGCGCTCACGGGTCCCTGAGAGGCACCACTGCGCTCACGGATCAAGGCACCACTGCGCTCACGGATCCCTGGGAGGCCTTTTTTGGGTTGTGCCGTGTTATTCAAGAGACTTGTTCCATTCCGCCGGCCCCCAGAAGAGGCGGGGAGTCCACAGTTGAGGCGTCGTGGGCTTCTGTGGCGTGGGCGTCGTGGGTTATCTGGGGACTTGTGGGCGCCTTGGGAGCTGTCCCCCTCGAAGCTGGTTCAAGGCACCGCTGCCCTCAGGGATCCCTGGGTGGCCTCCCTGGATTGTCCTGGGGTGTCCCACGCCGTGTTCGTCTCCTTTTTCACCACCCACCAAACCACCCCAACCAAACCCGAAGGCCCCAGTTTGCCCGCCATTCCCAGTGTGGGGGGGGGGCGTCGGGGAGCACTGACAAAAACATGTGGAACCCGTAAGACCCCCCCAACCCGAAATTAGGGTCGTTGGGTTGGGTTTGGGGGGTTTGGTAGATGGTCCCCCTCGCCCACATCGCGCTCAAGGCTGTGCGGCCTTTGCGGACCCCTCTCCCAGAGATCTTTGCCCTGGGCACCGTCGACAAGTGTGTACCCCCGGAGGCCACCGGCAATGAACTGCCACGGAAAAGCTGCACACAGCCTGGAGCAAAGGACTCAAGCCTATGCCCTCGGACCGAAGATCCTCGGGTACGCGAAATTAGCGAAGGACCGAAGCCGATGCCCCCGCCCACCCCCTCGTTTTCCCGATCCTCCCGATCCCTCTCCCTCTCCTCCGCCACAGTCTCCGCTCTTCTGGCTCCCCCTCTCCGCCTCCGCGCCGTCCTCCCCCTTCCTCCGCCCGGCGGCACCGGGCGGCGGCGTGGCGAGACCTCTCGGCATGACCTCGAACGTACCTCGATCCGTACTCCAGATTTCGTAATAAAAGGGAGGGGGTCTGGACCCTCCAAGACAAGCCATTTCAGACCTCCCCCGTGGGAGAACCCTCCAAAACATCGTCCCCAGAGCCCCCAGGCCCTCCAAGATAGCCTGGAAGAGACCCCCCCCCGAAATGAGACCCCCCTCCCTTTCTTACGAAATCTGGAGTGCCCGAATGTACAGATCTGGCATGACAAGTGGACTGGTGCTCCGTCGGTTTCCTGCGTCGCTCAAGATTCGTACAGCCATGCCCGCAGGCGCTGCGCGCGCGGCCCCGGGTGCGGCTTCGAGGCCAGAGGCGCAGGCAGGCAGCGGTGCAGACAGGCAGAGGGCAGCCGAAGGGCAGGCAGCGACGACGACGACGACGCCGACGCCGCCGACGACGCTGACGACGTTTCCGACGACGACGACGACGATTGCAACGGCGCCCCGCGCCCGCCTGATGGTGACTGCTGTGACTTGCCAGCACGTGCTGCGCGGCGAGTGGCAAGAGCTGCAGCCGTTGCTGGAGCAGGGCCCAAGGGTTGGTGGAACACCCGACATTGTTCTTGGGCGAGTCCCACCAGAAGATCCGCAGGCCACCATCCCTCGATGTCGAGAGCTCGCAGGGTATAGGATGCCTGCTTCACCGCGAGGTCCCCGACGGAGGAGGCGGAGCGCCGGGTCGCACGCGGCCGCTAAGTGTGCCGCGAGCGCGTCGTGGTTGTCGGCCTCGTCGGCCTGTCGGTGACGGATCAGTGCCGGTGATGGAGCGGTTCGGGTATGGCCAAGGCCCCAGGTAAGGGGAGCCGTTTACAGGGGGCGCGTGCCAAGAAACCCGTTGGGTTTTTCCAGGGTGCCTTGGGTTTCTTGGATTCTGATGGGCTCCCAATCATTTTCGATCGACACATGTGGATTTTCACTGAACAAATCGCGTATTTCAGGGTTGGGTTTTTTGCGGAGGTTTCTTGTGGCCGGGCCCCCACTGCAGTGAAAGGGCCCTGAAGCTAAAACAGATGCTGGGATCACCGGGCCAGGTCTGAGGGCAGTTCCGGTCAGTGGCATGGAGCGAGGGAGGTGCCCCCCCCCCAGCACACAGTAAGCATCACACGAACAACAGTTTCTTCAAAGGTAGCCCCAGCTGTTGGATGTGGTGCAAGTGTTGACAGCGTGGTGGTAGGATCTCAATTGTTCATGCAGCAGTGGTCCCATATGGAGACGAGCTCCGAGCATCTTTGCCACTGTCAGGAAGGCTAATGGCGCAAGTTCTCTCAGCAATGCCGAGAAGTTGCTCCAGGGGTGGCATTATCGGAGGCCTAGGGGTTGGCACCAACACTAGTATCGGAAGTGGCCTCCACCGAGGGAATCAATAGGACCCCAATCGCAGTGGTGGTCGTGGTGGTTGTAAATTTCGGGCGTCTCAGGTCGCCGACAGATCACCACAATCAGCATCAAGATCCAGAACCATTTTCTTTTGGTGGAAGCCCCCCCCAAGGGAGGAACATCCTGGAGGCCTCGCGCGGCACGCCATAGTTGCACGCGCGGTCCAGTCCACGCGGCCGCCCCGCCAGAGAAAGGACGACGTCCGTGCGGCGATGCTCCGACGTGAATCCGATGCAGATACGGCGTGACTCCGACGTGCATTCGACGTGGGTCCGACGTACAGTCGGGGCGCTGAAGAAGGAACCCTTTTCACTGGGGAGGGGCTCGATGTTCCTTAGTTGTTCCACACCTTGCCGAAGGTTTCCCCTCAGTTTTCGATGGGAAGTCGAAGTTTAACTTACGAAAAAAGGGGCCCCGTTCCCTATCCAGGGTTCCTTAGGTCAACGCCTCGACTGTAGAGTGGGTCTCAAGCTGCCGCGCAAGGCTTCGGGGACCTTCCTTATACGGCACCCCGGCCCTCTGTGCTGGTGCTGTTGCTCAGAGGAGGAGCATCGGCCACCGCCGCCGCGAGCCCATCTGTGAGGGACCAGCCCCGGGGCGGTAGCACGCCCGAGCGTCATCTCGCCTTGGGGTGCCCTCGCGGGCGCGCCGCCGCCCAGGGGTCAGTTCCCCCCATGTGATTCGGTGGCGAGCGAGGAGGGCGGCGGGGCTCCTCTTCGAAGCCTCCGCGCCTTCTGAGTCTTCGGGGAAGGCCCAGAACACGTTCTTAGAGGCCCAGGGGCCTCCGAGTTTTTCGAGGCGGACTTCTCCTTCCCGCTTCCCCCCCTCGCTCGCCGCCGAGAGCTGCTGCCAACTTCCGGACCCAAGCATTGGGACGGCGTCTTCTTCTTTTGGCCTGGCCTCGTTCCTCGCCCCCCCCCCCGCGGCGCTGCAGTGCGCTCCGGCGCCACGCGGGCGTGGGAGGAGAAGGAGGAGGAGGAGGAGGAGGAGGAGGAGGAGGAGGAGGAGGAGGAGGGAGGAGGAGGAGGAGGAGGAGGAGGAGGGAGGAGCGAGCAGGAGGAGGAGGAGGCGGAGGAGGAGGAGGAGGCGGAGCAGGAGGAGGAGGAGGAGGAAGAGGCGGAGAAGCAGGAGGAGGAGAAGCAGGAGGAGGAGGAGGAGGAGGAGGAGGAGGAGGAGGAGGAGGAGGAGAAGGAGTTCGAGAACGAGGAGGGGGAGAGGGTCAGAGGAGGAAAAGGTATCCATACCGCTACCTTTCTCTCGTTTTCCTGTTTTCAAGCCTCCTTGGCGGCCTTCGTCGCCACCGCTGGATTCGCCTCGAAATCCTGGCTAGAATGCGCCCGGGAGGGGTCTAGGGAGAAGCGGTATCGGTACCTTTTGGCCCCGGAGAGGGAGAGAATAGGGAGGAGGGATCTTGTTTGTCTGTGCCCCGCCATGTGTCGCCGACAGACTGTGCCAGCTGCGGGAGGGAGGGAGCGAGGGATGAAGCAAGGGAGTTTTATGGAGTTCTATAGGAGCTGCAGCCGACGTGGCAGAATCCTTTACCAAAGCACTAACGATGGAGAGAGGACCTCCAGCCTCCTGCCCCTCCGCTCCCTTCCCAACGGGAGGAGGAGGAGGAGGAGGAGGAGGAGGAGGAGGAGGAGGAGGAGAGCGAGGAGGAGGAGGAGGAGGAGGAAGAGGAGGAGGAGGAGGAGGAGGAGGAGGAGGAGGAGGAGGAGGAGGAGAGGGAGGAGAGGGAGGAGAGGGAGGAGAAGGAGGAGGAGGAGGGGGAGGAGAGGAGGAGGAAGCAGCGGAGGCGGAGGAGGAGGAGGAGGAGCGGAAGGAGGCGGAGGAGGCGGAGAGGCGGAGGAGGCGGATGAGGAGGAGGAGGAGGGGAGGAGGAGGAGGAGGGGAGGAGGAAGGAGGCGGAGGCGGAGGCGGAGGGCGGGGCGGAGGCGGAGGCGGGAGGACGAGGAGGAGGAGGGGGGGAGGAGGAAGGAGGCGGAGGAGGAGGAGGGGAGGAGGAGGAGGAGAGGAGCAGGAGAGAAGGAGGAGAGGGAGGAGGAGGAGGCGGAGGCGGAGGCGGAGGCGAGGCGGAGGCCGGAGGCGGAGGACGAGGAGGAGGAGGGGGGAGGAGGAGGAGGAGGATGGAGGAGGAGGAGGAGGAGGAGGAGGAGGAGGCGGAGCGGAGGAGGAGGAGGAGGAGGAGGAGGAGGAGGAGGAGGAGGAAGGGGAATAATAATAATATTATCAGTAATACTAATACGAATAATACTGATACGATTAATAATACTACCAATCGTACTCATGATAATAAGCAGCAGCTGAAGCATAAGCAGACACATAATCATAACCATACTCATAAGCAACATAATAACAATACTAATACTAACACCAAAAATAATACTAATAATAACACTAATAGTACTACTGGTAATAATGATAATGCTAATACTAAGTTTAATACTAATAAGAAGAAAAAAGAATAATACGAAAACGAAGACTACTAAGAAGACGCATAGTACGAATAATACGAGTAATCATAATACTAGTAAGAATAATCAGAAGACTAACAATACGAAACATGCTACTAATACGAATGATCATAACACGAAGAAGAATACTACTATACATACGAATAGAAATACTAATAATAAGACTAATACTAAGAATACGAATAAACACAATAATAATACTAGTAACAAGAATACTAATAATACTGCTAGTGATAATAACAATAGCAATAACAATACTAACACTATCAATAATAATACTACTGCTAATAATAATAAGATTAATGATGCCACTAATACTCGTATTACTAATCACAGTTGTACGAATAATAGTTTTATAATAGTAACACTAATAGTACCAACAAGAATAATCATCATAGTAGTATAACAATACTAATAAGAATGATAATACTATTAAGAATAAGAGGAGGAGGAGGAGGAGGAGGAGGAGGAGGAGGAGGAGGAGGAGGAGGAGGAGGAGGAGGAGGAGGAGAGGAGGAGGAGGCGGAGGAGGGCGGAGGCGGAGGAGGAGGAGGAGGAGGAGGAGGAGGAGGAGGAGGAGTAGCAGGAGGCGGAGGAGCGAAGGAGGAGGAAGGAGGAGCGAGGAGGGAGGAGGACGAGGAGGAGGAGGAGGAGGAGGTCCCTCCATCCCTGCAGCCCGATGCCCCCTCCTTGCTGCAGGAGCCGATGGCCCACCACGAGAGCGGCAAGGCCGTTGACGTGCGACCTCTCGACGGCGACGGAGGCAGGGCCCAGCGCCCCGGCGCTCCTGCCGAGCGGGGGGCGCGAGGAGGGGAGAGGGAGCAAACGAGGGAGGGAGGGAGGGCCTCCTCCTCCTCCTAGGCCCTCCTCCTCCTTCCTCTCCCTCCTATCCTCCTCCTCCTCTCCCCTCTCCCTCCTCCTCCTCTCCTCTCCCTCCTCTCTCCTCCTCCTCCTCCTCCTCCTCCCTCCCTCCTCCTCCTCCTCCTCCTCTCCGCATCCTCCGCCTCCTCCTCCTCCTCCTCCTCTCCATCCTCTTGCTCCTCTTTTTTTTTTTGTTTTGCCGCTGCGCGGATGCCGCCTCCGCCTCCTCCTCCTCCTCCTCCTCCGCCTCCTCCTTCTCGCTCTCCCTAGGGTGCCGTTTGAGGGAATCGAGCCCTGCCCCGCCGAGCGCATTGCAGAATCGTGCCCGAGGTAGTAAGTATTGCGCCCCATACCCGCAGGCTTCGGGGGGCAGGGGGACTTGGGGACCCGCCACCAGCGAAGCACGGGCAGGGAAGCAGCGGAGCCACACATCCGATACCGTAACGTGCGCCGTCTCTGCGTCTTCTGATGGATTTGTTTTATGCCGCATTTGATCCTGAGATCTCGTGATCTGCAAGTGTGACATCCAACCAGAGAAGACGACAACGTATTCGACGCACCCACGCAAAACAAATGCCAGGTTGCCAGGATGGACATTTTCAGAGGCTTATCGTTATCACCCCCGCCAGGATTCGTGCAGAGACCAGAAGATCAGCGCTGCGCCGTCGGTGGTGGTCATGTGGACCGCGTTGCTAGTTCTGCTCTGCTCCCCCTGCTTGCTTCCGCTGTTCGCTCGCTCGCTATCATCCTCCTGTCCCGCTCCCGATTTGAATTGATGTTTGCTGTTCGGCTCCACCTGGTTTGCCCTGGGGGGCTTCACTCTTTTCTTTTAAACCACGACTTTTTATGTACCACTGATGATTCCGTACGTGTTGGTAGATTCGCGGGCCCAATCGGGTTCGTAATTGGCTGGTCACCCGAGTTCGAGTCCTTGCCAGTCGCCGGCCTAAGCTGCAAGGTCCGCAAACTCGCCCGTGAGCCCGCTGGCGCAATGACGCCTCCTCCTCCTCGTCCTCCTCGTCTTCCTCGTCTTCCTCGTCCTCCTCGTCGTCCTCGTCGTCGTCGTCGTCGTCGTCGTCCTCATCCTTCTCCTCCTCGTGTCCTCCCACTCCTCCTCGGTGTCCTCCTCCTCCTCTTTTCCCTTTTCCTCCAGGTCCTCATCCCTCTCCTCCACGTCCTCCTCGTTCTCCTCCTCGTCCTTCTCGTCTTCCTTATCGTCCTCCTCCTCTTCCTCCTCGCCCTCTACGTCTATCCTCTTCCATTTCTCCTCCTCCTCGTCATTCTCCTCCTGCTCCTCTTCCTTCCCGTCCTCGTCCTCCTCCTCCTTCTCCTCGTCCTCGTCATCCTCTTTTTCGTCGTCCTTGTCCTCCTCTTCTCGTCCTCTTCCTCCTTCTCCTTCTCCTTCTCCTCATCCCCCTTTCCTTCTTCTTCCTCCTCCTCCTCCCCTTCCTCCTCTTCCTGTTCGTCCTCGTCCTCGTCCTCGTCTTCCTCCTCGTCATCTTGATCCTCTTCCTCCTCCTGTTCATCCTCTTTTTTCTCCTCCTCCTGCTGTTCGTCGTCCCCCTTCTCCAAGGGGCCAGGCCTTCCGACGCC
This sequence comes from Prorocentrum cordatum, assembly GCA_963575745.1. NCBI lineage: Eukaryota > Dinophyceae > Prorocentrales > Prorocentraceae > Prorocentrum > Prorocentrum cordatum. Next base: position 22,912 of record CAUYUJ010018131.1, read on the forward strand.
CCCCTGAGGGAACGAGTGGAGGGAACGCGAGAATGAGAAAGAGAGAGAGAGAGATAAAGAGAGACAGAAAGAGAGAGAGAGAGAGACATAGAAAAAGAGAGGCAGAAAGAGAGAGAGAGAGCGAGAGAGACATACGGAGGAGGAGGAGGAGGAGGAGGAGGAGGAGGAGGAGGAGGACGAGGACGAGGAAGACGAGGAAGGCGAGGAGGGCGAGGAGGGGGAGGAGGAGGAGGAGGGGGAGGAGGAGGAGGAGGAGAAGGAGGAGGAGGAGGAGGGGGAGGACGAGGAGGAGGAGGAGGACGCAGAGGAGGAGGAGGAGGGAGGAGGAGGAGGACGAGGAGGAGGAGGACGAGGAGGAGGAGAAAGAGGAGGAGGAGGAGGAGGAAGAAGAAGAAAAAGAGGACGAGGACCCTTTCCCCAGGGCTGTTTTTTCATCCCGAGCCGTTCTTGGACGCTCCCGGGGCCTGGCGAGGGCCCCCTTTGGCCAAAAGTGGCCGCAAACCTCCGTTTTGCACGACGCGGCCATGTCTCGGCTGATGCTTTCCAGATGTTGGAGAGGTTTGGGACCGAGGCCCAAGGCCTCCCAGATGGGTTCGGAGTAGATGTGGTCGGAGTGCCGAGCCGCATCGCCGATGCATCGCCGACGCATCGTCGATGCATCGGTGATGCGGCTCGATGTGGGGCCCAACTTTCTCCATGCTGGCGTCGCTGGTGTACCGCCGACGTCGCCGTTGCATCGCCGATGCGTTTTTGATGCATCGCCGATGTATCGGTGATGCGGCGCGATCCTCCGACCCCAACTACTCTCAAGCAGTGGCGGAGCGTCCTGGCGTGCCTGTAGGCCCACCAAGCAATGTTCTAAGAACCCTTGGTGTGTTTTTATGAAAGGTTCTTCGAACATGTCTGGCTGGGGCTGTCTTGTTGTAACAAACCAGGTGTCTGCTCTAAGCACGTCGATTATGTTCCTGGGGCATGTCTGGGCTCTACGAGCATGTAGTGGCTGGCCTCTAGGAATGCCGGGTCGGTCTGTCCCTACTCCATATTCGGATCCCATCCAGGCCTAGACTCTAGACATCCGACGCCTCGATTTCTTCGAGACACGGGCCCTCGACCTCCCGACCGCTCCCCCAGGACCCGCTCTTCTTCCCGAGCCGTTCTGTGACGCTCCCGAGGCCCGGCGAGGGCCCCGAGAGGCCGAAAGCAACGACAAAGCTCCGTCTCGATTTTCCGGAGACGCCCGAGGTCTGGGGGGTGGGGCCTCCACTTACCAGCCTCGAACTTATCCCTATCCCTAAGATTGACACGGCAAACGGCGATGACAATCCTAGGGGCTCGCCCTCAAAAACTACGGGAATCCCTAATATTGCATCGTGACGAGGAGATGCCCAGCATAGGGATAAGGATATGTTCCAGGCTGGTCAACAACATGAGACGAGGAACGACGGAGCCAGCCCCCGGCGTGTGTACAGAAGTGCACGGCTTGTCAGGGTCCTCCCTCCGAGCTCTGGATCATAGTTGTGTCGCGCTTGGATGCTGGCGGAGCATACACCTTAGGCGATGCTTAAGAAAACCTAAGTTTTCGGCCAGAGTCTCGATTATTCTTAACGTTTCAATGTAAATCCTAAGATTTTGATGGAAATGTTGGGTTTTTATTCAAGTTCTGAGACCATGAATTTCTTAACCCATGATTTCTTAAGCATTTCGCGTGGTGTAGTTGTGCCCAGCATAGGGATAGGGATCTGTTCCAGGCTGGGGCCTCCACGAGGCGCCCTCGCTCCGCGCGGCCCCGGCCCGAGCGGGGCCGCCGGGCGCCGCCGCCGGCCCCCCCGCCGCGGGGCGCGCCGCCGCGGCCGATGGCGGGCGGCCCCGTGGCAGCGCCGCCGAGCGCCCCGGCGCGGCCCCCGGGCGGCCTTCGCGGGGGGCCTTCGGTGGTGCACGCCGCCGCCGCCGCCGCCGCCAGCGTCGTCGTCGTCGTCGTCGTCGTCGTCGTCGTCGTCGTCGTCGTCGTCGTCGTTGTTCTCGTCCTCGTCGTCGTCGTCGTCGTCGTCGTCGTCGTCGTCGTGGTGGTGGTGGTGGTGGTGGTGGAAGTCGCGTTTTGGGAAGGCGTCTTGTGGTCGTGGTCGTCGTCTTGCCTGCCGTCGTGGAGGAGGAGGGGCGGGGGACGGGCCCGTGAGAAGAGGGAGATTAGAACATGAGGAGGGGGAGGGGGGGGACAGGAGAGGGGGGTAGGGGATGGAGGAGGATGGGGAGGAGGGTCCAGACATACGTTTTTGGTTGTTGTTTTTCCCAGCCATCCTGTGGTATTGGGCCCTCGTTTTGAAGAGACGGTCCCCGCGTTCCTCCTCTCCTCCTCCCCCTGCTCCTCCTCCCCCTCCTCCCCTCCCTCCTCCTCCTTCCATGCGTTTCACCCACCCAGCACAGCGTTTCGTGGCCCCACACACCAGTACAGCATTTCGTGGCCCCATAGGGAGCTCCACGGAAGGTCCCAGTGGCCCTGCCCACAGCGTCCGCCACCGCCCAGAACGGCCCTTCTTCCTTGCGTTTCGTGGTCCCACAGGGAGCTCCACCGGAGGTCCCAGTGGCACCGCCCGCATGCGTCCGCCACCACCCAGTACAGCCATTGCTCCCTGCGTGTCGCCCACCCAGTACAGCGCTTCGTGGCCCCATAGGGAGCTCCACGGAAGGTCCCAATGGCACCGCCCGCATGCGTCCGCCACCACCCAGCACAGCCTTTGCTCCCTGCGTTTCCCCCACCCAGTACAGCGTTTCGTGGCCCCATGAGGAGCTCCACCGAAGGTCTCGCTCCTTGCGTTTCACCCACCCAGTACAACGCTTCGTGGCCCCATAGCGGGCTCCACCGAAGGTCCCAGTGGGACCGCCCGCATGCGTCCGCCACCACCCAGTACAGCCATTGCTCCCTTCGTTTCACCCAGCCAGTACAGCGCTTCGTGGCCCCATAGGGAGCTCCACCGAATGTCCCAATGGCACCGCCCGCATGCGTCCGCCACCACCCAGCACAGCCCGTGCTCCATGCGTTCCAACCACCCAGTGCAGCGTTTCGTGGTCCCACAGGGAGCTCCACCGGAGGTCCCAGTGGCACCGCCCGCATGCGTCCGCCACCACCCAGTACAGCCTTTGCTCCCTGCGTTTCACCCACCCAGTACAGCGTTTCGTGGCCCCATAGGGAGCTCCACGGAAGGTCCCAGTGGCACCGCCTGCATGCGTCCGCCACCACCCAACACGGCCCTTGCTCCCTGCGTTTCACACACTCTATACAGCGCTTCGTGGCCCCATGGGGAGCGCCACCGAAGAAGATATTCACAATTGCGGTACTCACAACTGCATATGGTTGCGTCTTTCGCCAGGCTAATTGTTTTTCCTAACCATCCTGTGGTGTTGGGTCCTCGTTTTGAAGAGACGGTGGCCCGCGTCTCCCCTTCTCCTCCTCCTCCTCTCCCTCTCCCATTTCGGTACCTCTCCTCCCCCTCCACCCTTCTCCGTCCCCTCACCCTCCTCCACTATCTCCCTGCGTTTCACCCACCCAGTACAGCGTTCCGTGGCCCCATAGGGAGGTCCACTGAAGGCTCCAGTGGCTGCGTTCGCATGGCGGCCCCGCCCCATTTCGGCGCACCCCTCACGAGGATCGTGGCCCCATAGGGAGCTCCACCGAAGGCCCCAGTGGCAGCGTTCGCATGGCGGCCCCGCCGCATTTCGGCACACCCCTCACGAGGATTGTGGCCCCATAGGGAGCTCCACCGAAGGCCCCAGTGGCAGCGTTCGCATGGCGGCCACGGGCCATTTTGGCGCACCCCTCACGAGGATAGTGGCCCCATAGGGAGCTCCACAGAGGTCTCCAGTGGCAGCGTTCGCATGGTGGCCCCGCTCCATTTTGGCGCACCCCTCACGAGGATCGTGGCCCCATAGGAGCTCCACCGAAGGCTCAGTGGCTGCGGTTCGCATGCCGGCCCCGCCCTATTTCGGCACACCCCGCACGAGGATCGTGGCCCCATAGGGAGACCACCGAAGGCGCCAGTGGTCAGCGTTTCGCATGGCGGCCACGCCTATGTTGGCGCACCCCTCACGAGGATCGTGGCCCCATAGGGGCTCCATCGAAGCCCCAGTGGCAGGGTTCGAATGGCGGCCTAGGGCCATTTTTCGGCACACCCCTCACGAGGATCGTGGCCCCATAGGGAGCTCCACAGAAGGCCCCAGTGGCAGCGTTCGCATGGCGGCCCCGCCCCATTTTTGCGCGCCCCTCACGAGGATCGTGGCCCCATAGGGAGCTCCACCGAAGGCCCCAGTGGCAGCGTTCGCATGGCGGCCCCGCCCCATTTCGGCGCACCCCTCACGAGGATCGTGGCCCCATAGGGAGCTCCACCGAAGGCGCCAGTGGCAGCATTCGCATGGCGGCCCCGGGCCATTTCGGCACACCCCTCACGAGGATCGTGGCCCCAAGGGAGCTCCACCGAAGGCCCCAGTGGCTGCGTTCGCATGGTGGCCCCGCCCCATTTCGGCACACCCCTCACGAGGATCGTGGCCCCATCGGGAGCTCCACCGAAGGCCCCAGTGGCAGCGTTCGCATGGCGGGCTGGGCCATTTCGGCACACCCTCACGAGGATCGTGGCCCCATAAGGGAGCTCCACCGAAGGCGCCAGTGGCAGCGTTCGCATGGCGGCCCCGCCCCATTTCGGCACACCCCTCACGAGGATCGTGGCCCCATAGGGAGCTCCATCGAAGGCCCCAGTGGCAGGTTTCGCATGGCGGCCTCGGGCCATTTCGGCACACCCCTCACGAGGATCGTGGCCCCATAGGGAGCTCCACCGAAGGCCCCCAGTGGCAGGGTTTGCATGGCGGCCTCGGGCCATTTCGGCGCACCCCTCACGAGGATCGTGGCCCCATAAGGAGCTCCACCGAAGGCGCCAATGGCAGTCTCCCTCATGGCTCTCAGAACCCTTTCCTGTTTCTGCTCTTCGGTCAGGGGGGCGCCGTCCTCGTGGTCGTCGGCGCCCGCGAAGACGGCCACAAACGTGTCCCTGAGCATGTCGGGCTCCGGCGGGAAGCCGTGGCCACATAGGGAGCGCGGGCGAAGATTGTATTCACAATTGCTGTATCCACAATTGCATATGGTTGGGTCCTTCGCCAGGCTAATTGTTTGATTGTTTTCAAATGCGGGGTCCTTGGAAGTCCCGACCCCTTTCCCAGGGCCAGCTTTGCACCCTGAGTCGCTGGCTGACGGCCCCGGATGCCTGGCGAGGGCCCCTGGAACCCGAAAACAGCAAAAGGCTTCCTGTCGTGAGTCATTCCGTGCGTTGGTTTTCGGGTCGTACCTTGCCTCTGGCGGCCGTTTGGAGCGATCCAGGCACCCCGGAACGCCCTAGGCGAACCGCAGCTGCTGGAGAGCACCCCGAGGCGGGAAAACCGCCGAGAACCCCTGAAACTTGAACCTCGCCTCCCGGAGCCTGGAACCCCGCAGCCCGATGCCTCGAAGCCCGAAGCCCGCAGAAGCTGAGCCGCCCGAGGGCCTCGACCCCACGAGGCCCGAAGCTGCGAGACCTCGAGCCCATAAGGGCTCGAACCTGGAAGCCCCGGGGGCTTCGAGCCTCCGAAG
>CAUYUJ010018131.1:28619-123619 GCA_963575745.1 Prorocentrum cordatum
TCCTCCTCCTCCTCCTCCTCCTGCTCCTCCTCCTCCTCCTCCTCCTCCTCCTTCTCCTTCTCCGCCTCCTCCTCCTCCTTCTCCCCCGCCTCCTCCTCCTCCTCCTTTTTCGACGTTGCGCGGACTTCGGGCCGATGCCTGAAGCGTTAGTGAAGGTGCAAGATCATATAATCGCCGACCTAAGCGAAACAACAAACACATTAGGCCGCGGACGGGTGCAGAGGCAGCAGTGCCAAGAGAAAAAGCAACGAGTAGTGGCCCGCAAGGGCGAGAGTATCCCAGTCCGCAGCGACAGGTGAGGGGAGGTACGAGGCAAACAATAAACGTTGGAAGCATAATTTGATCAGGAGGAGGAACGAGCAGGGATCAAACTACACGTGCATTGTGACGGCTTCGTGGGCAGGTGCCACACGTAGGCCAGGCCGCCAGAGTGGCCTCCTCCGCCCAAGCCCACATGAACACAATCAGTCCCCCACCCCTTCCATACGTTGGTCCAGGCAAGCCGTGTCTAGATACATGCGATTGCAACACGGGGGCAGAGGAGGCGACGCTAGGAGACAGAGCGGGAAAGGAGCAACCGGTAAGGGCAGTGAGTTTTTCATGAACGGTGTCTGTGACGCGTAGAATCTGAAGAGCCGAGTCGAACGAGCTGGCCGCGCCCTCTGCCAGGGCGTGCCTGCGGGTCTGCAAGTTGGTGCGGCCACGCCCGTTGATCCTGGGGGTCCCGAGCTGAAGAATGAATGTTAAATCTCCTTCGCTCCGGCCTCCCACACACCTCAGCATACCCGCCCATCCCATGTAGATCCTCCCACCACCACAGCCGAGCTCGTCTAAGGTCGTGCTGAGGGAGCTGTCGCAAGCTGAAAAGGCCGGCCTGTGAGCAGAAGGTGAATGTATGCGAAGGCTGGCCTGTGATGAAATTACGGTTTGGCGAAAGAGCTGACCAGCCTCGAGCTGGCAGGAGGCCATCGCAAACCATAGGCTGGCTATGATGTAGGCTGGCCAGGGCATTGGCTCGCCTAGTAGAGGAAGCTTCCTCCTCCTCCTCCTCCTCCTCCTCCTCCTCCTCCGCCTCCACCACCTCAAGATACCTCCCACACCGTACACTTTCCAAGCGCTACTGCCCCCCCCCCAGCTCCATCGTATACAAGGTAGGATTTGAACAGCAAAGAGAGGTTAAACATAGGCATTCCTTGGGCTGCTACCCGTGTCGAGCACACGCACCTGCCGAAAATATGTGCGCCTGAGCAGAGGAGAGCTCGTGAGAGCAGCTGGAATTCGCACCGGCCTCCCTGCCTGCTCAAGATCCCCCTCCCGCCACCCAGTGTCAACGGTCGGACAGCGTGCTGCCGAACGTCATAATGTCGGCGCCACCCCAACATACTTGTACTGTATGTGCGCCCCCCCCCCAGGGGGCGACGCGCGCACCGAGAACTCTTCTAGTACATGCGTGGTGGCGGGCGCTTTCTGGCCACACCGCTCGGGACGCGATCTGCTGCACGATGGGTAGACCATGTCTCTTCGGGTCGGGCGCGCGCCTCCGGGGAGGACATCTGGCATCGGGCATGTCTCCGTGCGCCCCACAGGCAGGGGATGGCAGCAGGAAGACGCCACCCGCCACCCCGCGTCGGCGGTCAGAGAGCGTGCTGCCGAACGTCATAGTGTCGCAGGCCTAGGGGTTGACGCCAACACCAGAGTCGGCGGTGTGCCTCCACCGAGGGAAGAAGATTCCGCTCTCGGTGATGGTGGTGATGTTCTGGCTGCCGAGTTGACCGACACATGATCACCAACACCGAAATCTAGGATCAGCTTCCCTCTGTGGAGGCAACCCCTTGTGTCGGTGCTGGTGCTCATTTCCGGGCCTCCAATAATGGGCCACGCGTAGACAGGGATAGCAGCAGGAAGACACCTCGTCCCCGTCCGACTCGGAGACCAGGGTCAGGGGCTTACAGTGCTCGCTGGTTCTCGTGTGCAGGAGTCGGGCGGTGGCAGGCGCTGTCGCTCCTCGATGGGGCCGTCTTGCGCCGTCGACGCTGCTGCCCAGCTGCTAGGATGTCAGGTGGCGGAGGCAAGAGGCGCGCCTCGTGCACGTAGGCACGGGCGGCGCCAGCGCAGGCAGCGGCGGCCCAGGGAAGAGGCCGGGGGAACAGGCGCAGGGCCGGGCCGGGGCCAGATAGGGGCACGTGGGCACGAGGCCCCCCACAGGCCCTCCACGACAGGCCGCCTGAAGTCGGGCCTGGCCTCCTACAGGAGGGATATGCAAAAGTAGTCAAAGCATAATCCGGGGATGGTTTTTGGGCTACTTTTTGAACACTTTGGGATATGTTCTGGGTATGTTTTATTTGTTGTCCAACAAAAAGTCAAAAATAGTCAGGAGGGATATTCAAACGTAGTCAAACAATAGTCTGGGGACTATTTTTGGACTATTTTTTGAACATTCTGGAATATGTTTTGGGTCTTTGTGATTTGTCGTCCAAAATCCCCCTGTAGGAGGGCAGACCCGACTTCAAGCAGGGAACCGCGCCCGAGGGGGGGACGGGGGGGAGAGACCAAAGGCTTGGCGGAGCGGGAGAGGAGAGAGGTGAGGGGAGGGGACGAACGACTGCAGGAGGGGCCTGGGGTAACACGCGAAGCGCGTAAACGGGGGGTATTAGCTGTGACGAGTGCAGCAAGGAAATATCCGCATGTGGCTGGAGAGTGCAGACCCACAGAGTCTGCACACTAGGTAGGTGCAAGAGGCGCATGAGAGACGAAGCACCTGAGTGGCTTGGGTGCCAGCAGCTGCAAGAGTAGGGGGGGAGGAGCCGATCAGTAATCCCTGTTCTTGTAGTCCTTGTAGTTCTTGCGATGGCTGATGTGGAGGTTGCGTGGTCGTAGGCAGCTCCTAGTATTCGGTATCATTTGTGAAGCGGTACCCGAAGCACTGGAAGTCCAGGTGGTGGGAGATGGGAGGTCGTAGAGGTCCGAGTATTCCAATCCCCCCCATCTTGTGGCTCTTGCATGCTGCCGCGGAGGATCGTCTGTGTGTGGATCTTGTGCTACCCCCAGTCGTCTCCACCATCTGCCTGTCTGGTGTGGAACCTTGGCTTAGGTGTTGGTGGTACTTTGTGTTCTGGCACTGGGAACTTCGGCTTGGGCATAGTCGGCGCTGCCATTGCCGTGTAATTTCCTGTCGCTGCCGTAGTTCCGCATTGCGTGTGTTGCGTTGTCGTTTCCTTGAAGTATTGGTGGAATTGCTGTTGGTGGTACTGTACATTGTCCAGGTGCTGCAGGACTCTCTGATCGTTGTCGTCTTCGACATAGTGTGTTTCGATGTTATCGGTGTTTTGGGGTATCAGTGTTTAGCCTGTCTGACTCTCTTTGTGGATCGTCGGTGCTTTTGGTCGGAAGTAGATTTGCAAAATAGCATATGTCTGTGGTGCTAGCTCTGCTGTAGGTATTCCGGTGAGTCATCGTTGTGCCGTTGTTGCTTTGGGAGGTGGACAGATCACGGGGATTTTGATTCTTGGCGGGGATGGGTGGATTGGGCTGCGAATCATTCGGGCGGTATTGGGTTGCTGCGTGGTAGGTGTTTTATTGTCTGTTGCTTGTTGGGCAGGCGTGGTAGTGGCTTGCTGTTGTGTAGCAGGGTCTACCTGTCGTGTTGGTTGTGGTGAGTCTTCTGGAAGTTGGTTGCTGCTTGTGGGGCTTGAGGCGGATGTGGGAAGTTGTGGTCAATGTGTAGCGTGTCGATTGATTTGTGTATTTGTTGTGAGAGCGGTGTTGTGCCGTGTATGCGTATTGCCCAGCCGTATGTCATTTCTTCGTCGTAGTCGTGGCATGGGTGCAGCCATTTTGATACCGTGATGATGCCTTGCTTGGTTGTGTTGTTCATTGTTGTTGTAGGTGCGCTGACCATGGAGGTGAGGCGTCTGTTTGTGAGGTTGACTGCTAATCTGAAGTCCTCGTTGTGTAAGGACTGCGTCGCAATGTCCTGTATGCTTCGACTGGCAGTAGTCGTTGTTGATCGTCTGGTCGTGGTCGCCGTGGAGGAAGGTGTGAATCTGCCGGCTTGGCGTCCTTGAGTATTACGTATTTCGTCGTCTCAGTGGGCGGGAGCTTGAACGTTGAGAGTCGAGTCGCGTGTGGGTCAGGCTTGAGTGGTGGGTGCGGTAAGGCGTGCTGGTCATTGTTGCGGATGAAGTACTCGCCAATGTATTTGTCGAAGTACCTGTGCCTCCAGGCAGTATGAGGTGGTCGTTTGGAACTCTGTAAGTGTACAGTCAGGCTCCTGAACTAAGGTCTAGTTTGGCTTCGGAAAGGGGCTCGGTGGTTCCGTGGGTCTGCTGGCGTTCCCTAGCCATTGCGCTACCCCTCGGCGTTCCTCGGGTCATGGCGCGCGCGCAATCGATTCGCCGAACGGGGCGGACGATCTAAGGAACGTGGCCCCGAATAGGGGCTGGGCTCCCCGGGTGGGGGATGGGCCCCCCATGGGTCCTTCGTTGGAGTCGCGGGGCGGCCTTCGGGGCTCTCGTCAGCCGTGCGCCCAGCTTGCGACAATGGCCCTGCCGTTCCTTGCGCGGCGCGGTTTGAGGCTCACGTGAATACCCAGGCAGATCAGTGGTCGCGTCAGGGCCCAGTTCCTCACGCGAGCCCCTCGGTTCCTTGCGATCGATGCAGGTCCAAAGTTGGCCAGAGGGGGCCGTCGGGGCTCTCTCTCTCCTCACTCGTGCGTCCAGTGTGGTATATGAACAAAAGCCCAGCCGTTCCTTGCGCGGCGCTCGCCAGTGGCGTTCCTGTTGCGTGCCGCGGGCATCCGTGCCTTAGGTCTCGGCAGAGGGGGGGTCTTTGTCAAAACGAGAGGCAACGATGAGGGAACGCTTCCGAAAAGGGGCTCGGCCGTTCCTTACATATTTATTAGTTAATCATGAAAAAAGTGGTTTCGTTCCTTATTTAGCGTTCCTTCTGACACGGGCCTGAATGTAGGTGTTGTTGGTAGTATTGTAGTAGATTGCGCAGTGCCGATTGTCGTCATCGCTGTCGTCGTCCGCGTAGTTGCTCCTGGCACTGTATGCTGTCCAGCCTGGTGGGCAGTGCACATCGTGTCCCTGGCTTGGTGGTAGGGATGCCAGTGTATTCGTCGCCGCTGCTATCACAGTAAGCGTCCTCGTCGTCCGTGAGTCGTTCGGTTATGGTTCGTAGTACTGCTGTGATGCCTTCGTCGCCCCAGGGGTTGGTTACTGCGGGCTGCTGTGGTGCGTATGTTGGAGCTGCGGCAGGTGTCTGCAGCTTCGGTTTGAGTGGAGGCGTAGGCTCGTGGGCTGGTGGTGCTGGCGGTCGGTCTTGCTTGCACTCCGGTTTGGTTCTGAAGTCGAGTTGGGTTATGCATTGATGTGGTGTTGGTGGGAAAGTGTGCCCCGAACAGCACTTGCACAGTCTGTCCTGGTAGTCGTATTCTATGTGCTCCCTTGACTCGCGTTGCTCCAGCGGCTGCTGCGTCCAGTCGTAGTGCAAAGTGTCGCTGTCGATGTTTGTCAGAACTTCGCCATGTCTTTGGGAGGCCTGTCGACAAAAGTCGTACTTAATGGGTCTAGTATGTGCATCGTAGTTGCAGCATGTGTGTCGATTCGCCAGTGGTGAAAACGGGTCGCATCTGTTGGCTTGGGTGTATCTTCGCGGCAGGTATGGGTGATAGCCCATCGATAGTTGGTGGCCGGGTGGGTTTGCCAGGCGTTGGTGGTAGTGCTCGTTGGCGTATTGATGGTGGTTGTGGTTGTCTCACCATATTTGTCCATTCGTTGAGCATCTTTGTCATGTACCTTGGTGCCTCTCTTAGTTCCACGTGTTTGGATTGATCGTACGCTGTTGGTGGCGTGATCTGCCTGTGGGAGCTGTCGACACTTGTGTGGCTCAAGGCGGGTGTAGTGCTGCTGCTCCCGATGTGTGGAGAGCGTCTGCCAGTAGGTTGGTGAGAGGAGTAATAGCTCTAGTCACTGTGATGTTCTCGCTGTTGGTCACTGGCTGTGCTGTTCTCCGTGGTCTTTTATTTAGTGTGTATGTTGCTGTATTCGTCTAGTGCGAAATGGTATCGCTGGGGGTGCTGCTGGTTGTAGATGTGGTGTAATGCTTCTTTGAGGTTTTTCTCGGTGCCGTCTTTGCTGTAGCGCTGCTGCTTGATGCGGATCTTGTCGTTGTCGATGTCGTCGGAAGTTTTATCCCACGTAAGGTCGAAGATGCACTGTCGTCGTAGCTCGTGGTCCTCCGTGCCGCCTGGTATGAATGGCTTTCCGTCGCGCCTGTATTGTGCGTACCGGTAGAAGGGTATGGCCTCTTCTTCTTCTTCTTCTTCTTCTTTTTATTAGTATCATTATTATTATCACTAGTCTTCTTCTTCTTTTTCTTCTTCTTCTTCTTCCTCCCCCCTTCTCCTCCTCCTCCTCCTCCTTCTCCTCCTCCTCCTCCTCCTGCTCCTCCTCCTCGTCCTCCTCCTGCTCCTCCTCCTCCTGCTCCTCCTCCTCCTCCTCCTCCTCCTCCTCCTCCTCCTCCTCCTCCTCCTCCTCCTCCTCCTCCTCCTCCTCCTCCTCCCCCCCCTCCTCCTCGCCCTCCTCCTGGCCCTCGGTGGGGGCGCCTGGGGGACCTGGGGGCCTCCCGCGTCCAGGAGGTGGAGCTTCGCAGCGGACCTCTCGAGGAGCAGGAAGCGGCATGAGCACGCCCGTCGGTCGTCGAGGGCAGGTCGTTTTGGATGCCCAGGCCCCAATCTGCTTCGGGCGCCGTCTTACGTCAAGAGTCGAGCGGTCTTCCCCTTCTCCCTCCTCTTCAGGGGGCGGGTGGGGAGCCCGACCTGCTCTCAGCGCCTTCCTGCTTTCTGCTTCGACCCACCTCTCCCGACCGGGAGGGTCCAGCGCCGATCCAAGGCCTCGTCGCGGAGTTCCGACAGGTTCTGTTTACGCCGCTGTTTGGTCCGCCAAGATTTGCTCTCGATTTCCAGGCGATCGCAAACAGGGCGTGGATTAGCGACGGGTCCCGTTTCCATGAGAAATCGCGGATTTCCGCCGCCGAACGAGGCGGCACCGACCGCATTTTGGGGAGGGCACCCCCCCCGATCCATGGATTTGGCGACCGCGCGCCAAATCCATGGATCGCTAATCCATGTTTGCGCGCCCCCGAGCAAAAGCTCGGGGGTGGACAGAGCCCCCACCCTGGCACGTCGATTAGTGAATTGTCCGTTTTCGGTGGTCGAGAGGGCGCCTCGGCCGTCTCTTTCCAGTCTTGCGCCCGCCAGGTTTGGGCCCGAGGTCGTTTTCACTGAATTACGTTTTGCTAAAGGGGGTTATGTCCATCCCCGAAAAGCGCCTGACGTTTCTTTGCCTGGCTTCTGTCCTGTGACGCTCGCAGGCAGGTCGAGCCGACAGCGCAGACAGTTGGGGCCTAGGGCTCTGGTCGTGGTGTCTTTCTGTGCCGATGTTTCCCCCCCCCCCCCCCCTCCCCCCCGAGCCGTCGGATCTCAGGGTACAGTCAACCCGCATGGTCAGGGTGGGTCACTTTCCCAAGGGTACCCTTGCATCCTTGCCTCCTCGGTCCATCCTCGACCGCCTTCGTTGGCCGCGCCCCGCTCGGGAAGCCTCGAAGAATCCGCGTCCAGGGCCCCCGCATCCTGCTCGCGCATCCTCGTGATACGGGCGGACTGCATGTCGATGTTTTCCCCGAGCCGTCGGCTCTTAGGGTACCCCCCATCGCAGGCGTAGGGGTTGACACCAACACCAATATCGGTGGTGCGCCTCCTCCGAGGGAAGAAGACCCCGACCTCGGTGGTGGTGGTACCATTCTGGCTTCCAGGGTGACCGAAACATTGCCACCAGCACCGAAATCGAGGATCAGCTTCCCCCTGTGGGGGCAAACCCCTGTGCTGGTGTTGGTGCCAATTTCCAGGCCTCCAACATTTTGCTCAAGGAGTTGTGTCGGCTGGGCCCGCCCCGTGTACTGTGATCGGAGGAGGAGGAGGAGGAGGAGGAGGAGGAGGAGGAGGAGGAGGAGGAGGAGGAGGAGGAGGAGGAGGAGGAGGAGGAGGAGGAGTTGGTGTTGGTGCCCATTTCCAGGCCTCCAGCCCCAGAGCCGCGCACGGCTTAAAGAGCAGCTCGTGGCGGCAGCGTCTCTTCCGGGGGCCGCGTGCGCGGCCTCCGGGGCCCTCGCCGGGGCCCGCGGCCGCCCACGAGGAGCGCTTCGGGAGGAGGGGGCGGGCCCGGCCGGCCGCGCGCCGAGGGGGGGCCGGGAGGGGGAGGGCAGGCGGAGGGGGGAAGGCGCCTCGAAGGACTCGAGACGGAGGCTTTCGCGGGGTTTGTGTCAAGTCGGGCCTGTCCCTCTGCAGGAGGTTTTTTTCCAAATAGTCGTACGTGTATATATATAGAATAAGCTATGTTTGAGCATGTCCGGAGTATTTATTTGATTTCATTATTCTTCGTCCGAAATCCGCCTGTAGGGGACATGCCCGACCTGAGGTTGGCGGCCTCTCGCGGCCCTTGCAGGGCCTCGGGACCGTCGAGAAGCGATTCGGGATGAGAACGCGGCCCCAGGGAATGGGTCGAGACCTCTGGGGGTCGACGTGATGAAACAAATCAGGACGTCGGGGGAGGGAGGGAAGGCTTCTTAAAAGCACCCCTGCTTCCTGGCGGGCGCGGGCCTCACCCATAGATGCTAGGCCGGCGCCTTCTGAGAGGCAGCCTCCCGCCAAGAAGCCTTCCCCCCTCCCTCCCTCCCCCTTTGTGCGCGTCGCCAGCCTGGGGAACGGGTCGCGACTTCCAGGGCCCCCCTGCGCGGAAGACGCCCAGTCGCCCTGCCGTGCCGCTCCAGGGCGACGCACCTCGCCCTTTGAGTGCTCTGCGCTCCCCCCTCCCCTCTGTCCCTCGCCGCCGCCCGCGTGTGCCCTTCCCCCCCCCGCCTCCTTGCCGCCAGGCAGGTAGCGCTCGCCTTCTCCCGGCCGCTCGAGCGCGCGTGCGGACTGCCACTGCCGCGCTGCGACGTGAAGAGCCTGGGCCTCGAATCAAGACGCAGGTTTCTCTTGTCGTCGTCGGCCCCGCGGAACCGTCAAAGAAGGACGATGTGGGGCGAAACGTTGGACCACGGGAAGGGGGGGTACAGATCGGGTGTTGCTAGAAACGCCCCGGGCCCAAGAGCTGCCCCCAGGATGTCCAAGGAGGCCCCCACGGCCTCCAGTTCGACCCTCACGAGGCCCAGAGGGCCCCAGGGGCCCCCAAATTGAAGGAAAAGCCGGCGGCACCCTGGGCCGTGGGCACCTTCAGCAACCCCCGACCAGAGCTTCGTGGGGGACCCCGCCACAGCGCGCCAGCGACGCCCGCGGGGGCCCCGCCAGCCTCCCGCGCCCGGGCACAGGTGGAGCACCTCGTGGCCGCGCACGAGCAGGCGGTGCAGCACGTGTGCAGGACTCGAGGAAGGGAGAGCGGCACAGACGTACCCGTCGGTCGTTGAGAGCAGGTTTTTTTTTTGGGGGGGGGGACGCCCAGATCCCATCCCCCCCCTCCTCCTCCTCCTCCTCCTCCTCCTCCTCGTTCTCCCCCTCCTCCTCCTCCTTTTCCTCCTCTTCGTCCTCCTCGAGGGCGCAATCCTCACCACCCGCGTGCTCCAAGCCGAGAACACGCTGAACCCAGCATCCGTGGCGTCGGCCCGGGTGCATGCGGAAAAGGTGGAGGGGAAGGGCTGGCAACACGGGATGGGGCAACCGTCCCGCACGGTGAGGATGGCGGTATTGGAAGCCATGTGCGGGTGGCCGCAGCTCCAGCAAGATCAGACCGTGAAAGAGGAGTTGGCCGTGCTCCAGGCGTTCACCCAGAGGGTGGCTCGAGAGCCGATGCCGGTGGCGAGCGAATCTATCCGTTACTGGAGAGCCAAGAGTACGTACCAGAAGGAGGGTCAGGCTCCGCGGGTGCGTCACACGTCTTCGTGAACAGCTATTGCACGGCAGGCGGGTTTTGCATCCCCATGAATATCGTCATCACCAAGCTTTCGGTGACTGTGGGCAGCGAGCCGAAAGCGGTAGCACCCCCCAGGGACACCCAAGAGCGCAAAGTGCAGAGCAGCCTTTAGAAGATGTTCAGCTGCCGCAAGCACCGCAGGGGTATATGTGAGACCTACTACGATCAGGAGGGGAAAAAACACATAGACACAATTAATCGCCCACTCCTAGGAAAATATGGGAAAATATGGGAAGTGGGGGGGGGAAGACAAAAACCCAGAACATATGAGAAAATATGGGGAATCCTTTTATTTGTGTGTATTTATTTGTGTGCCCTGGGGCCCCTTCATACGAGCATCACAAAGCGCGATAGAGTACGATAGACGGGCGTCTGCAAACTCCTGCGCAGTAGCAGTGCGCGCGCGTGGTCGACGAGGCCGCCGCAGGAGGAGGGGGACGCGCGGCCGATGATGCCCAGGCAGATTCCGCCGGTGCTGAGGAGAGCGTTTCCGCCACTGCTTAGGAGCACGTCTCCGCCAGAGCTTGGGAGAACGCGCTTGCCATGCCATACTTCAGGTTACACGCATTGACATCCATGTATGTTTTGTCCGTGTGTTGTGTGTGGAAGTTTTGGCACCACTCTTCTTTGCCCCTTCCTTCCTTTCAGGTACTGCTTCTGGCGCTCTGCTTCTTCCTCCGCCTTTGTGCCGAGTCGTCCGTGACTGCTGGTGCGCATTCCAAACTGCGTTTTTGATTATGGCAGGACAGCGGCTTCCCGACCCGTTGCGTACCCAGTGGAGAGTCCCCGTGGCTGGGCTTTGAGCTTGCTGAGGAGGGGGGGCTCCGCTCCTTCTTAACAGCGCGCCAGGGCTACGGCAGGTCCTGTGCGCACGGCGGTCGTCCGTTGCTTCGAGGAGCTTTCAGAGACCATGTGCTGTTCCGCCGCCGTCGCCGCCGCCGCCTCCTCTTCCTCCTCGTCCTCCTCGTCCTCCTCCTCTTCTTCCTCCTCGTCCTCCTCCCCCTCCCCCTCCTCCTTCTCCTTCTCCTCCTCCTCCTCCTCCCCTTCCTCCTCGTCCTCCTCCTTCTCCTCGTCCTCCGCCTCCCCCCCCTCCTCCTCCTCCTCCTCCTCCTCCTCCTCCTCCTCCTCCTCCTCCTCCTCCTCCTCCTCCTCCTCGCCCTCCTCCTCGCCCTCCTCCTCGCCCTCGGTGGGGGTGCCCAGGGGGCCTGGGCCCTCCCGCGCCCGGGAGGCGGAGCAGGAAACGGCGTGAGTGCGCCCGCCGGTTTCGAACATTTTTTTGTTGGAAGCCCAGATCCCCATCTAGTCTAGCCGTCGCCCTACACCAATGATGTCGAGCGGTCTCCCCTCGCCCCTCCTCTTCAATGGGCGGGCGGAATCCCCGCCCACTGAGGCGGCGCAGACATAGCCCTGAAATCTGGGCGCTGTCATGTTCCCAGAGATCCGACGCTCCAAACAAAACTTGGAGCGGGGTGGGTTGGGCTGCTTTCGGTTTCCGGGGGTCCTCGCCGGGCCTCGGGGCCTTCCAAAAGCGACCTGGGGCGAGAAACCAGCCTTAGAGGGAAGTGGTCCAGACCTCCGGGGCCCGCGCATCGAAAAAATTGGACCAGCCGGATGTCTGGAATCTCGCACCCGTTTTTTTTAGTCCGTTTCGGGCTCCGATCCATTTCGACAAATGCCTCGGCGGGTTGGGGTTGAAGGCTTTGGACCAGACTTCCAACGTGCACAGGACTCGAGCAACGGTCTTGTTCCCAAGATTCGTTTGGCTCCTGAATGGGAATTGTTGCTGGTTTTCTTTTTCCTCCTTTTCCAAGCTCTACGCCCCCTCCTCCTCCCCATGCCCTGACCAGCCGGCGCAGAGTTTCACCTATTTGTAATTTCGGTCGTTCGAGTCTGATTGTTTGTTCACGCGTTGGACGGCGCGTGGCATGTGACGGAGTGGCACGCGCGCCGACAATCGGCCTGGATGACAAGGTTGGCGTAGCGACAAGATTGAAACTTTACCGACAATCACGACAGGAGCCTTGGACCAAATTTTTCAAGTAAGGGATCGAAGACATAACAACATGCTTGATTTACCCCACAATTTTTCGCTCGAATGTGAGGATAATAGCTAGAAGGCCCAGTCGATCTAATCAGTATCCTGATTTGGTTCGTGGGTTATACGGCAAAATCAAGTCTGGGGCAATTCAAGTGTGTAGTCGACTTCCTACTCGAATCTTTCTTCGGTACTTCTCGAGCTGGATCGAGCTGTGATGGTCCTGGGGGCCGAACGTTTAACGAACCCGCCCGCTGTGAAGACATCGCAGCGCCAGGATCTCAACGTGATGGTCCCGGGACCCTTGGATTTTTTTGGGCGGCCCGGGGGCCCGGCGAGGCCCCCCCGAGGCCAAACACGACAAGCACAGCGCCGTCTTTTTTTGTCGCTACGTTGGAGGCGCCGTTTTCTCTTCTCTGAGGTCATCGTCGGCGTCGGCGTCGGCGCCGGCGTCAGCGTCGTCGTCGTCGTCGTCGTCGTCGTCGACGTCCTGGGGCCCCCGGAGGCCGTTGCAGGTGCTGTCTTTTCTGCTGCCGAGGATGCACGAGTCCGAGCTGGCCGGCCTGCGCTCGCAGGCGGCCCAGAGGCGGCGTGAACGGGCGCACCGGCTGGAGCAGGACTTCGAGGCGCAGAGGCGGCCCCTGGAGCAACCGCGCACGACGACGACGAGGACGACGACGACGAGGAGGAGGAGGAGGAGGAGGACGAGGACTACGTCGACGACCAGGACGACGACTACGACGACGAGGATGAGGACTACGAGGCCGACAACGACGACGAGGACGACGACGAGGAGGAGGACGATAACGAAGAGGACGACGACGAGGAGTACGACGACGAGGACCACGGCGAGGACGGCGACCAGGACGAGGACGACGAGGACGACGACGAGGGCGACGACGACGATGACTTCGAGGACGACGACCAGGACGACGACGACGATAGAGACGCCGACGACAAGGACGAGGATGAAGACGGGGACGACGACGGCGACGAGGCCGACGACGACGATGCCGACGACGACGAAGACGACGACTACGAGGACGACAACGACGACGAGGGCGACGACGAGGATGACGTCGACGAAGGGGACGACGACGAGAAGGACGACGACGAGGACCACGGCGAGGACGGCGACAAGGCCGAGGACGGCGGGGACGACGACGACCTCGAGGACGACGACGACCTCGAGGACGACGACGAGAACGACGACGACGATAGAGACGACGACAACAAGGACGAGGATGAAGCCGAGGCCGACGACGACGACGAGGACGGCGACGACGTTCATGACGAGGCCGACGACGAGGACGACGACCATGAGGACGATGACGACGACGATGACGAGGGCGACGACGAGGCCGACGACGACGAGGACAACGAGGACCAGGAGGACGACTCCGAGGACGACGAGGACGACAACGCCGACGAGGTCGACGACGAGGAGGAGGACGACGACGAGGACGAAGACGACGAAGACGATGGCGACGAGGATGATGACGTCGAGGAGGAGGAGGACGACGACGACGACAAGGGCGACGACGAGGACGGCGACGAGGACGAGGACGAGGACGTCGACGACGGCGAGGACGACTACGAGGACGACGACCAGGACGACGACGACCACGTGTACGACGACGAGGACGAGACGACGCCGAGGACGACGACGGGGACGACGACGACTACGAGGACCTCGACGACGACGCCGACGTGGGCGACGACGAGGACGAAGACGACGAAGACGATGGCGACGAGGATGATGACGTCGAGGAGGAGGAGGACGACGACGACGACAAGGGCGACGACGAGGACGGCGACGAGGACGAGGACGAGGACGTTGACGACGGCGAGGACGACGACGAGGACGACGACCAGGATGACGACGACCACGTGTACGACGACGAGGACGAGACAACGCCGAGGACGACGACGGGGAGGGACGACGACGACTACGAGGACCTCGACGACGACGCCGACGTGGGCGACGACGAGGACCATGACGGCGACAACGACGAGGATGACGACGACAGCGAGGACGACGACGAGGACGACGACAAGGACGACCCCGACGAAGACAAGAACGATGACGACGACGACGAGGATTGCGACGACGACGACGACGACGCGAGGACGACGACGACGACGACGTCGCGGACCACGACTTGGACGACTACGCCGATGACCACGACGACGACGACGACTACAACGAGGGCGGCGATGACGACGACGACGACGACGACTACGACGTTGACAACGACGATGACGACGACGACGACGACGGGGACGACGACGCCGAGGATGACGACGACGAGGTCGCGGACGACGACGACCACCAGGACGCCACGAGGACGACGACGACGACCAGGAGGACGACGCCGACGCCGACGAGGACGATGACGACGAGGACGGCGACGAGGATTACGACGCCGTGGACGGATGACGACGGCGACGACGAGAACGACGACGACGAGGACGACGGCGAGGGCGACGACGACGACGAGGATAACGACGAAGGCAACGAGGACCGAGACGAGGACGCCGGCGAGGACGACGACGACGAGGACGACAACCTAGGACGTCGACGAGGACGACGACAAGAACCATGCGAGGACGACGAGGACGACGACGAGAACGACGACGCCGAGGACGACGATGACGACGAGAACAACCACAACGACGAGGATCACGGCGGCGACGAGGAGGAAGACGACGACTATGAGGACGAGGACGCCGACAAGGACGACGAGGAGGACCAGGATGACGACCAGGAGGAGTATGAGGAGAACGGCGACGACGACGAGGACGACGACGATGAAGACGACGACGACGAGAGCGCGGAGGACGACTAGGAAGACGACGATGACGATGAAGACGAGGACGACAAGGAGGAGGACGACGTCGACGACGACGACGGCCATGACGAGGGCGGCGACGATGACATTGAGGACGGACGACGATGACACCGTCGACGACGACGACGATGAAGACGAAGACGACTACGACCAGGACGACGACGACGAGATCGACGCCGACGAGGACGGCCACGACAAGGGTGCCGACGACGATTACGATGGCGACGAGGACAACGACGAGGACGACGACGACGAGGACGAAGACGACGAGGGCCACAAGGACGACGACGACGACCATATCAACCACTAAGACGTCCACGAGGAGGACGGTGACGACTGCGAGGGTGACGACGACAGCGACGTCGATGATGACGACGACGATGACGACAGGGACGAGGACGACGAGGACGACGACGACGCGGACGACGACGAGCAGGACGACGACGACGAGCAGGGCGACGGCGACGACGACGAGGACGACGAGCTCAACATCAACGACGAGGATCACGATGACGACGACGAGCAGGGCGAGGTCGACGTTGCGACGACGACGACGAAGAAGACGACGACGACGAGGACGGCGACGGCGTCGAGGACGGCGACGACAGGGACGACGCCAACGACGAGGATGACGACGACGACGACGCCGAGGACGACGAGGACGACACCGTCGATGACGACGATGACGATGACAACGGCGACGACTTCGACGACGACGACGGTAAGGGCGGCGACCAGGACGACGACGACACCGACGAGGACAGGGACGATGCCGACACGACGAGGGCGGGGCCGACGACGACGACGAGGGCAAGAGCGAGGACGACGGCGACAACGACGAGGACGAGGAGGAGGGCGACGACAAGGGCGACGACGAGGGCAAGGGCGAGGACGACGGCGACAACGACGAGGATGAGGAGGAGGGCGACGACGAGGACGACGACGAGGACGAAGAGGACGACTTCGAGGATGTGGACGACGACGAGGAAGAGGAGGACTAGGACGACAACGACGACAGCGACGACGAGGACGACGACAACGACGGAAACGACGACGATGACGACCAGGACGACGACGACGACGACGAGGATGAAGACGACGACAACAACGACGGCGACGAGGACGACCAAGGCGAGGACGACGACGACGAGGACGATGACACCGACGACGACGGGGACGTCGACGAGGACGATGACGACGATGACGACGAGGATGACGGCGAGGACGAGGACGAGGACGAGGAGGACGACGAAGACGACTAGCACGACGACGACGATGAGGACGAAGACGCCGACAAGGACGACGACGACGAGGACCAAGAGGACGACCAGGAGGAGGATGAGGAGGACGGCGACGACGACGAGGACGACGACGACGATGAATACGACGACGACAACGACGATAAGGCGGAGGACGACTAGGAAGGCGAGGATGACGACGGCGAAGACGATGACGACAAGGAGGATGCAGACGACGTCGACGACGACGACGACGGCTAGGACGAGGGCGGCGACGATGACGACGACCGCGACGACGACCAAGGCGAGGAGGAGGACGACGACGACGATAACGACGACGACAAGGACTACGACGACGACGACTGCGACGAGGATGACGACGAGGAGGACGACGACGAGGACGAGGACGGCGACGACGACGAGGACGACGAAGACCACGAGGACGACGATGAGGACCAGGACGACGACAAGGAGAAGGAGAACGAGAACGACGACGAGGACGACGACGAGGTCGACCACGAGGACGACGACGACGACCAGCAAGCGGAGTACGACGACTAGGACGACCATGAGGACAAGGAGGAGGAGAACGACGTCGACGATGACTATGACGGCGAGGAAGAGGGCGACGACGATGATGACGACGATGACGAAGGCGAGGACGACGACGACGACGACGACGACGAGGAGGACCATGACGACGACGACGGCGACGAGGACGACGACGACAATGAGGAGGACGGCGACGAGGACGAGGACGAGGACGAGGACGAGGACGAGGACGACAACGACGACGATGAGGCCGACACTGTCGACGACGACAATGACGACGACGACGAGGACGACGAGGTGGACCACGACGACAACGACGACTATGACGACGACAACGGCGACGACGACGACGAGGCGGACCCTGGAGCAGTCCACCGCGCACATGGGCTTCGAGCTGGAGCAGCAGCTTTGGGGAAAAGGCACCGCCATGAGGTCGGCGAGGCCGCCTGAGGTGTCTGCGAGGCTCGGGGTGCTCGCGCATGTCCGTGGCTCGGCGGCGAGCGAGGGCGGGAATTGAGAAGGAGAAGGCCTTCTCAGAAGGCGGCGGGGCTTCTCAGAAGCCCTCGCGCCTTCTGAGAAGTTTTTTCGTTCTTCGGGGAAGGCTTAGAAAACTTCTCAGAAGTCCGGGGGACTTCCGAGCCTTCTGAGAAGGTACGCCCTTTCTCACTTCCCCCCCTGGCTCGCCGCCTGGTGGCTTTCTCGGCGTTCTCCCCGCGTCGGGGTGCCCTCTGTGGCGTCTGCGCCCCGCCCGGCGCGTGCTGGGCTCTGCCCGGATCGTCCCGCTCGGTTGACCAGAGGCCCGAGAGCCATATGGTCTGCCGGGCGGGGCTACCGACACAGCTGCCCCTCCTGCGTCCTCGTCCGTTGGAGCCTCCTGGAAAGCCCTCGCCGCCACGGCTGGAGTTCGCCTGGGAGATGCCCTCGTCGCCACGCCTGGCCTCGCCAGGAACTGTGTGTCAGAGCGCACCGTGGGCCAGGTCTGGGGAGCCGCGGCCTAAGGATTTCCTAAGGATTCCCATGGAGCGTTCAGAATCATCATCTCATCATCATATCATCATCATCATCATCATCATCTACATCATCATCATCATCATCATCAGCATCCATCAGCATCATCACATCAGCATCAGCATCAGCATCACATCAGCATCACATCAGCATCAGCAGCATCAGCATCAGCATCAGCATCAGCATCAGCATCATCTGCATCAGCATCAGCATCAGCATCAGCATCAGCATCAGCATCAGCATCAGCATCAGCATCATCATCATCATCAGCAGCAGCAGCATCAGCATCAGCATCAGCATCAACATCATCATCATCATCATCATTATTATTATTATTTTCAGCAGCATCTAATCATCATCATCATCATCATCATCATCATCATCATCATCATCATCATCATCATCATCATCATCATCATCATCATCAGCACCATCATCAGCATCATCATCAGCAGCATCACCGTCATCGCCATCATCTTCATCACCCTGCTGAGATGTCTGGGTAAAGGTTCATCTTCCCCCTGGGACCCGAACTCTCTGACCCCATGGGGGTTCATACCAGGGGTCGGACCTCCGTCGCGGCGCGACGGCGAGGCGAGGTGGACCCCGCGTCGGGGGGGTACCCCCCGCGCTTCTCGAGAAGCCCCGAGCCCAGAGTGCCTTCAGGCCCCCCCAGGAGCAGGAGCGCAGGGACCGCGCCGACGCGGCGGACGCCTGCGCCGGCATCCGGCAACAGGTCTGCCGCAGTTCCTCGGCCTCCGGCGGGGCCCCTCGCCGCCGCGCCTGGACGCAGCTCGGGGGGGCAGCCGGCGCGCCGTGTACGGGACGTGAAAACGACCACAGCCACCGCTTTTCTTTTGTTGCCGCCTTCCAGCCAGCAGAAACAAAGCAGTGGTTGTGGTCATTTTCGTTACGCGTGGCACCAGGGAAATGACCACAACCGCTGCTTCTTGTTCGGCCGGCTGGAAGGCGGCGCAGACAAGATCCAGTGGCTGGTCATTTTCCCGTCCCGCGCTGCCACGAGCGGCGGACACGCGCTTCCCCAGACGCGATCGCGCCGTGGCAGAACTGTCAGGACGGGACCGGAAGGCTTCTGGCCACCTCTTCGGCCTCCCCAGACAGCGGGCGTCTCGACAAAAAATCGAGGCAAAGGTTTTTACTTTTTTTCGGCTTCTCGGGGCCCTCACTGGGCCTCGGGACCCTCACAGAACGACTCGGGATGAAAAGCCGGCCCTGGGGAAGCGGGCGGGAGGTCGGGGGCCCGGGTCTCGAAAAAAACGCGACGTTGGATGTCTGGGTCGGGGGGCCCTCGCCGGGCCCCGGGGTCGTCAACAACAGGACGAAAAGCTGGCCCCGGGGAACCCAGACATCCGACGCCTCGATCCTTCCGAGACACGGGCCCCCGACCTCCCGCCCGCTTCCCCACCACCGGTTTTTCATCCCGGCTCGTTCTTTGACGGTCCCGAGACCCGGCGAGGGCCCCGGGAGGCCGAAAACGACGAAGAGCTTCCGTCGCGATTTGTTATATATATATAGAGAGAGAGAGAGAGAGAGAGAGAGAGAGAGAGCCCGATGTCTGGGAACGGGCCTGGACTTCTAGGGACGCCGTCCTGGAAACATCAGGACGCCGCCTTCGCGAGACAGGGCTCCGCGCGGGGAGAACGAGGAGGAGTTGGAGGAGGAGGAGGAGGAGGAGGAGGAGGAGGAGGAGCAGGAGGAAAACGAGGAGGAGGAGGAGGAGGAGGAGGAGGAGGAGGAGGAGGAGGAGGAGGAGCAGGAGGAGGAGGAGGAGGAGGAGGCGGAGGAGGAGGAGGAGGAGGAGGAGGGGAGGGGAGGAGGGGGAGGGGGAGGAGGAGGAGGAGGAGGAGGAGGAGGAGGAGGAGGAGGAGGAGGAGGAGGAGGAGGAGGAAAATATGTCTGAGCCCGCATACCCACGCCCTCGCGGCCTGGGGAGCCCGGGGCGCGGCCTCCCGCGGGTGCGCGGCCGAGCGGCGGCGACCCGCGCGGGGGGCGCCCGCGCGCAGAACGCCCCGGAGCCTTAAGTCGGGCCTGTCCCTCCACAGTGGGTTTTTCGACGAGAAATAAAGAATACCCCCGAAATAGTCCAAAAATAATGCAAACATAGTCTGGGGACTATTTTTTAGTTTTTTTGACCCTTTTGGGGCATTTTCGGGGCATTTTTTATTTATTTCTCGTCGAAAATGCCCCTGTAGGGGGACAGGCCCGACATAACCGGAGCCTTACGTCGGGCCTGGCCCTCTGCAGGAGGAATACTTCGGGGTGGGTAGACCTACCCTGACGCGTCGATTAGCGAATTGGCCGTTTTCCGCGGCCTGGACAGCCCGGGGCGCGGTCTCCCGCGGGTGCGCGGCCGAGCGGCGGCGATCCGCGCGGGGGGCACCCGCGCACAGAGCGCCCCGTGGCCTGACGTCGGGCCTGGCCCTCGGCAGGAGGAATCTTTCGGGGTGGGTAGACTTCTGTCGGGCGTGTCCCCCTACAGGGAGATTTTCGACGAGAAGCAAAAAATACCTCCAAAATACCCCCCAGACTATTTTTGGATGATTTTTGGATTATTTTTGGGGCAAAAATAGTCCCCAGACTATTTTTGGATTATTTCTGGATTATTTTTGGGGTATTTTCCATTTTTCGTCGAAATCCCCCTGTAGGGGGACAGGCCCGACTTAAGGGTAGACCTACCCTGACACGTCGAGTAGCGAACTGGCCGCTTTCGGTTCGCGAGGGGGCGTTGCGGCCGTCATTTTTGCGGGTCCAGGTCCGTCGGTTTCGGTCCCAGGCCGTTTCCACTAAAGGGAGGCCGCCGAATATTCATTTTTTTCGAAAATAGTCACGGGATGATTTTTTGACTACTTTCTATGTTTCGTCCAAGATCCGCCTGTACGTGGACACGCCCCTCGACCTCACCGTGGCCGCGGGGTCGCGGATGATCAAGGGAGGAAGCAACAGCCGGACCCGATGATTGGCGTTTGCTAAACGGCTTTGGGCGTTCACTGAACCGCCCTGACCTGTTTGCTTCCGCCTGTGGGTGCGCCTGCTGAAGACGGCTCCGCGTCTCGCCTCTGCCCCGCTCGATTCTCCTTCTCTGTGGGTGCGCTCACCACAAAACGGCTTCGCGTGTCGGGGTGATTCTTATCGGTCTGGATGTCGCAGTCCTAGAGATTGACACCAACACCAAGATCGGCGGTGTGCTTCCACCGAGGGAAGGCGATCCCGATCTCGGTGATGGTGGTAATATTCTGGCTTCCAAGGTGACCGAAATATGACCACCAACACCGAAATCTAAGATCATCATCTCCCTGTGGAGGCAAACCCCTGTGCTGGTGTTGGTGCCAATTTCCAGGCCTCCAACATTTTGCTCAAGGAGTTGTGTCGGCTGGGCCCGCCCCGTGTACTGTGATCGGAGGAGGAGGAGGAGGAGGAGGAGGAGGAGGAGGAGGAGGAGGAGGAGGAGGAGGAGGAGGAGGAGGAGGAGGAGGAGGAGGAGGAGGAGGAGGAGGAGTGAGGAGGAGGAGGAGGAGGAGAGGAGGAGGAGGAGGAGGAGGAGGAGAGGAGGAGGAGGAGGAGGGGGGGGAGGAGGAGGGGGAGGAGGAGGAGGAGGGGAGGAGGAAAAGGAGGAGGAGGAGGTGCTGGTGTTGGTGCCAAATTTCCAGGCCTCCAGGGATGTCCCGCCCTCGAGGAATCAGGGGCCCGGCCCGCGGGGCCCCCGGCGGGGTGCGGAGGCCTCTGCTCGCGCACGGGCGTGGGCCCCCCGGGGAGGGCGTCCCCGGAGGAGCCCGGCCCCGAGAGCGCCCGCGGACGCGCGGGACTCGCCTCGGGTCGGGCGCGCTTCCCCCCTACATCGGGGGCGGAAAAGAGGGGGGGTGATGACTGGGGGGGGGGAGAAAAAGATACGGATACGTGTTGTCCCCCTTCGTTTTCGGCCTTTCCTGGTCCTCCTGGGGAATCCTCGTTGTCACCGCTGGATTCGCCTCGAAATTCTGGTCAGAACGCACCCCAAGAGAGGTCCGGGGACTACATCGGGGGCGGAAAAGAGGGGGGTGATGACTAGGGGGGGGGGGGGAGCGTAAGACCCGGGTTTGCCAGGGCTCGGGTTCGCCATCGTTTTTGACGACCGCGCCCCGGATTTTGACGAAGGGGAGTTTCGTGGGAGGTCTTCAGCGGGAGGCCTCGTCAGAATGCAGGCTCGGCCTCGTAATTTTTTTGACGACCCCGTCGGGGATTTCCGAGTCCCCTGTACCCAGGTCTTACGTCCCCCTGATAGGGGGGGTGGATTTCATGGCGCGGGCCATGATTTTTCTTCAGATCTCGTGGCGCCTCTTCTTGTTTCATGACGTCCCTGGCCCCCCCGCTGGGCCGCGCACATGCCGCCGGTCATGATTTGCACCCCCCCCTCTTGGACACCCCCCTCTTGGCCGCTCCCGACTACAGGCCGACTTTCGGCGAAAGACGAAAAATGCATCAACAACAATGCAACAATATTTGCGAATGCAACGATGTTTGGACTAAGTCCAAACATCCTCCCCCTTTTTTTAATTTATGTTTATTTGTTTATTTTTATATTTATAAAGAAGTATTCCTCCTGTAGGGGGGCGGACCCGACGTAAGGCTCGCCCCGTGCCGAGAGAAGTCAGGAGGGAAAGAGACACACAGGCACAATCGATCGTCGACTCCCAGGAAACTTGTGGGGAACATATGGGACGTGGGGGGGGGGGGAAGACGGAAACCCAGAAAAAACGTGGGGAACTATGGGGAATCCTGCTATTCGTTTCTGCTTATTTTGTGCGTCCCCCTGGGCCCCTTCAAGCAGGTCGAGGCGATGCGCGGGACGCTCGACGAGATGCTCCGGCGGGAGGGCCAGGCGGAGCGCGACGCGGCCCAGGCCCGCGAGGAGGCGGCGGCGAAGGAGGCGGAGGCGGCCGCGCTGCAGGGCGAGGCTCGGGGGAGGGAGAGGTGCCGCCCTCCAGTCGGGCATAGCATAACATCTGGGGAAAGATCTGGCGCCATAACATCTGGGGAAATGAGAAGAGGCGCCATAACATCTGGGGAAAGGTCATGGCCCCCGCCATGAGATCCCCCCTCGCAGCCATCACCCCCCGCTTTGCCGCCCCCGAAATTACTGACCGGCTCCCCTCAAACGGGGTCCTGGCTATACCCGACTAGAGTTATGTCGGGCGTGTCACCCTACAGGGGGATCTTCGACGAAAAATAAGCGATACACCAAATATAGTCCAAAAATAGTCCAAAGATAGTCTGGGGAATTTATTTTGAGTATTTTTTGGCCATTTTGGGGCATTTTCGGGGTATTTTTTTGGAAACTGTTCGCCGAAAATCCCCCTGTATGGGGGACACGCCCGACATAAGTATAGCCAGGACCCCGGTTAAGGGGAGCCGGTTAGTGATTTCGGGGGCGGCAAAGAGGGGGGTGATGACTAGGGGGGAGGGTGGATATCATGGCGGGGGCCATGATATTTCCCCAGATGTTGTGGCGCCTTTTCTCATTTCATTGCGTCCCTGGCCCCCCCCTTGGGCCGCGCACATGCCGCCAGCAGTGATTTGCACCCCCCCCCCTCGTGGACGCCCCCCTCTCGGCCGCTCCCGATGATTGGGCCCCGAAGCCCAGAATATGGACTGGAATCACTAAACCAGGTTTGCCGTGGCTGGTGTGTTTCGGGCGACGGCAGTCCCGGTCAGTGGAACGGGGCGGGGGGGGCATCCCCCAGTACACATCACTAAACCAGGTCCCACTAAACCCAGTTCTGCCAACGCCCGACCTAGGCCTCCTCGATGGGGTCGGAGTAGATGGGGTCGGAGGATCGCTCCGCATCGCCGATGCATCGGCGATGCGGGTCGATGTGGAGCCCGATTTGCTCCACGTCGGCATCGCCGATGCATCGCCGACGTCGACGATGCGTCGCCAGTGCATCCCCGATGCATCGCCGATACATCGCCGATGCATCGTCGATGTATCGGCGATGCGGCGCGATCCTTCGACCCCATCTACTCCGACCCCATCTAGGAGGCCTCTATACCCTTACGTCGGGCATGTCCCCAGACATCGGGCGTCTCGAATCATCGAGACGGAGGTTTTTCGTCGTTCTCGCTGAGCCTCGACCGTCAAAAAGCGGCTCGGGATGAGAAGCCGGTCCCAGGGAAGTGGTCCGGAAGTCGGGGCCCATGTCTCGAACAAAATCGAGACGTCGGATGTTTGGGACCCTTACGTCGGGCATGTCCCTCTGCAGGAGGAAGGTCCAGAAAGAGTTCCAAACATTGTCTGGGGACGACGTCTCCAGTATTTTCGACGGCTGTTGGATCTGTTTGGGTTGCTTTGATATCTCTTCCAAAAGCCGTCTGTGGGAGGACGTGCCCGACCCAAAACTGCCCCTCCCTCTCGTCTGCCCCTCCTTGGGCCTCCTCCTCCTCCTCCTCCTCCTCCCCTTCCTCCTCCTCCTCCTCCTCCTCCTCCGCCTCCTCCTCCTCCTCCTCCTCCTCGTCCTCCTCCTCCTCCTC
Source organism: Prorocentrum cordatum (assembly GCA_963575745.1). NCBI lineage: Eukaryota > Dinophyceae > Prorocentrales > Prorocentraceae > Prorocentrum > Prorocentrum cordatum. The sequence goes on from CAUYUJ010018131.1 coordinate 52,795, forward strand.
CTCCTCCTCCTCCTCCTCCTCCTCCTCCTCCCGTCGGCGGCCGTCTTGGAGGGCGGCGGGGCTCCTCGGGGGCTCCCCCGCCCTCCGAGAGGCTCTCGCTGCGTCGTCGGGCCCGCGGCCCCCGGCCCCCGGCGCCGTGTTTTTTTTTCACGGCGCGCCCCCCGGAGGTCCGGGCCCATTCTTCGGGGCAGGGCTTTGCATCCTCCTTCCTCCTCCTCCTCCTCCTCCTCCTTCATCCTCCTCCTCCTTCATCCTCCTTCCTCCTCCTCCTTCCTCCTCCTCCTCCTCCTCCTCCTCCTCCTCCTCCTCCCTCCTCCTCCTCCTCCTCCTGAGGAGGAGTCGTCTGTTGGCTCATCCTGTAAGGCCCCCCCAGGGGCCGAGAACAGCGCAAAACCTCCCGTCGTGATCTCGTCATGAGGCGAGGGGGTCGATGGCGGGAAGGCTTCGACGCCTTCGCAGAAGGCCGGGGGACTTCCGAGCCTTCTGAGACTTGGCATCGCTCGGACGTGCGCATTTTTCCTTCGGCGAGGGCCATCGAGGAGCATCCTTGATCATTTGGCAAGAAATAAAAAGAAGCCACACACGAAACCGAAAAAAAACACAGGAGATGGACGTCCGAGCGATGGCCAGGAGAAGGCCTTCTCCTTCTCTCTTCCCCCCCCCGAGGCTCTCCGCCGATCGTGGGCTTCCCGGGTGGGGGCCCGTCGTCGCCACGGCCGGATCCACCTCCAAGCCCTATAGGCAGAGCTCTGGGCCTCCTCTAGATCTACCAGCCTCGAGCTTATCCCTATCCCTGAGATCGACACGCCCAAAGGCGATGACAATCTTAGGAATTCGCCCTCAAAAAATAAGGGAATCCCTAGGATTGGCATGACAATCTTAGGGATTCGCCCTAAGATTGACACGCCAAAAGGCGATGACAGTCTTAGGGATTCGCCCTCAAAAAAAAGGGAATCCCTAAGATTGGCATCGTGATGAGGAGATGCCCAGCATGGGGATAGGGATATGCTCCAGGCTGGAAATGGATGGGGTCGGAGCAGGTGGGGTCGGAGGATGCGGCTCGATGCGGAGCTCGATTGTCTCCACGCCGACGTCGCCGATGCGTCGCCGGCGTCGGCGGTGCATCGCCGATGCACCGCCGATGCATTGGCGGTGCGGCGCGATCCTCCGACCCCATCTGCTCCCACCCCATCTAGGAGGCCCCTGAGAGCTCGCCCCAGGAGGGGTCTGGGGAGCAGCAGCACCGTCGACGCGCCTGGTGAGGACGCGCGCCTGCATCTAGGGTGCCTTTGTGCCCTTGCGTCTGCTGCCCGACCTTTGCCGTTTTCACTGGTCGCCCGCCGCTAGAAGAATCCCAACTTCGGTCTCCAAGGGTCTTGCGTCCCTACCGCCCGTCCTTCACCCCGGCATCTGGCGGCCCCAATTTTTTCGATGCGTGGACCCCTGAGGTCTGGACCACTTCCCTAGGGCTGGTTCTTCGTCCTGAGTCGTTTTTGGACGGTCCCGAGGCCCAGGGAGGGCCGTTTTTTTAGGGTCCCGAGGCCAGGTAAGGGCCCCTGGAGGCCGAAAATAGCGAAAACCCTCCCGTCGAATTTTCTCATGACTCGAGGGGTTGGGTATATCCCCAGGCATCCGACGTCTCGATTTTTTCGAGACATGGGCCTCCGACCTCCCGACCGCTTCCCCAGGACCGGTCTCATCCCGACTCGTTTCTTGACGGTCCCGAGGCCTGGCGAGGGCCCCGGGAGGCCGAAAACGACGAAAAGCTTCCGTCTCGATTTTTCCGAGAGAGCTCGAATATATATATATATATATATATATATATATATATATATATTGCCCCCCCCCCCCCCTCCGATTTTTTTGGGTCGGTGCTTGGCGTCCCCGTTCGAAGGTGGCCGTGCTGCTGGCGCGCCAGCGGGCCGCCGGCCTGGGCGCGGCGCCGCCGCCCCCGGGCAGCAGCCTCCGGCCCGGCGCGGCGGCGGCGAACGCGGCGCAGGCCGCCGCCGCGGCGGTGCTGGCGGAGGCTCACGTCGGGCATGTCCCTCTCTCGTAGGCTTAAGTCGGGCCTGTCCCCCTACTGGGGGAATTTTCGACGAAAAATAAAAATTATCCCGGCAAAGCAACCTAACAGCGATGTGTAGAAGCATATCTGGAAGCATTATCCTTAAGGTTCAGATCAGAATCCAGTTGTAGAATTCTGCTGTTCTCACAGCCGCAGTCGCATTCGCGATGACAGTCGCAGTGGCAACGGCATTCGCAATCACAGCCTCAGCCTCAGCCTGCCTGAGTATCAGCCTGCCTCACTCTCAGCCTCAGCCTGCCTCAGCCTGCCTCAGCCTCAACCTCAGCCTGCTTCAGCCTCAGCCTCAGTCTGCCTTCAGCCTCAGCCTCAGCCTCAGCCTGCCTCAGCCTCAACCTGCATCAGCCTCTGCGTCTGCCTCAGCCTGCCTCAGCGTCTGCCTCAGCCTGCCTCAGCCTCAGCCTCAGCCTCAGCCTCAGCTGCCTCAGCCTCAGGCTGCCTCAGCCTCAGCCTCAGCCTCAGCCTCAGCCTCAGCCTCAGCCTGCTCAGCCTCAGCCTCAGCCTCAGCCTGCCTCAGCCTCAGCCTGCCTCAGCCTCAGCCTGCCTCAGCCTCAGCCTCAGACTCAGCCTCAGCCTCAGCCTCAGCCTCAGCCTGCTTCAGCCTCAGCCTCAGTCTGCCTTCAGCCTCGGCCTCAGCCTCAGCCTGCCTCAGCCTCAGCCTGCATCAGCCTCAGCCTCTGCCTCAGCCTGCCTCAGCATCAGCCTGCCTCAGCCTCAGCCTCAGCCTGCCTCAGCCTCAGCCTCAGTCTGCTTCAGCCTCAACCTCAGTCTGCCTTCAGCCTCGGCCTCAGCCTCAGCCTGCCTCAGCCTCAGCCTGCCTCAGCCTCAGCCTCAGCCTGCCTCAGCATTCAAAATGTGGCCCGGGAATGGAGTTCTGGGAACTCGAAGAACACGAAGTGGCCTACAGTTGGCTCCGGGCATCCAAAATGTGGCCCAGGAATGGAGTTCTGGGAACTCGAAGATCACGAAGTGGCCTACAGTTGGCTCCGGGCATCCAAAATGTGGCCCGGGAATGGAGTTCTGGGAACTCGAAGACCACGAAGTGGCCTACAGTTGGCTCCGGGCATCCAAAATGTACGCCGGGAATGGAGTTCTAGCAGCGCCAAGAGCGATTTTGCGAGGATGTCCCAGGCGATTTGGGCTTCGGCGGCAGCCGCCCCGGGTCCCGCCCCGACCCCCTGTGGAGTCATCTGCTGCTCTCTTTTGACACCACTAGAAACCTATCAGTCTTCGCTGTTAGGTAAATACCCCAACAATTCATCAAAAATAATATGTGTTGACCTTTTTGGAATATTTTTGGGGTATTTTTTTATTTTTCGTCGAGAATCCCCCTGTAGGGGGACAGGCCCGACATGATCGTAGGCCTAGAGGTTGACACCAACACCAATTTCGGCGGTGTGCTTCCACCGAGGGACAAAGATCCTAGATCTCGGTGAAGGTGGATATATTCTGGCTTCGAAGGTGACCGAAGAATTGCCACGAACACCGACATCCAGGATCACCTTCCCCCTGTGGAGGCAACCCCCTGTGCTGGTGTTGATGCCCATTTCCAGGCCTCCAACTCTACAGGAGGAATCCCAGACATCGGGCTCTCTCGAAAAAATCGAGACGGAGGCTTTTCGTCGTTTTCGGCCTCCCGGGGCCCTCGCCGGGCCTCGGGACCGTCAAAAAACGAGTCGGGATGAGACCGGTCCTGGGGAAGCGTTCGGGAGGTCTGGGACCCATGTCTCGAAAAAACCGAGGCGTCGGATGCCTGGGATACTCAAGTATAGTTAAGAAATTCTCATGGGACGATTTTTCTCGCCTCTTTGGCAATTTTTGTTTTTTTTTTAGGGTAATTTTCATTTTTCTTTTAAAATCCGCCTGTAGGGGGACTTGCCCAACCTGAGCCGAGGCGGGTGGCCGCAGCGGCGGCGCGGGGCTGTCCGCGGAACTCGGCTGCGCGTAACAGTTCGGACGAGGAAAAGGTACACATACCTCTACCCCCTCCGCCCGTTTTCCCTTCCTGGGGCCTCCTGGGAGGCCCTTGTCACCACCGTTGGATTCGCCTCGGAAGCCTGGGCAGATCGCTCCCCAGGACATGTCCAGGGAGTAGCGGTATCGGTACCTGTTGCCGGAGGGCTCCAAAGGGGGCTCTCGGGGAGGGGTTTTCCAGGAGGGCCCCCCCCGGGGCTTCGCACCCCCTGTTTTGACGAGGCTCCGAAGCCCCTAGAGGCCCTGGGGGGCTCTCTGGCCTCCTCCTCCTCCTCCTCCTCCTCTTTCTCCTCCTCCTCCTCCTCCTCCTCCTCCTTTTCCTCCTCCTCCTCCTCCTCCTCCTCCTCCTCCTCCTCCTACTCCCCTCCTCCCCCCTCCTCCTCCTTCTCCCCCTCCCCCCCTAAACCCCCTCTGGAACCTGCTGGTGTTGGGTTCCCCAACGGTGCCAGGGAGCCGACGCACCAATAATTGACATCGAGCGGGCGGCGCTTGTGGTCGATTTTTCGGCCCTGGGGGCCCTCGCTGGGCCTCGGGACCGTCAACAACGGCTCGGCCCGGGAAACAATGAACATACATGATAGACACACATATATACACACATATAGATATAGCATATATATACATACACACAAACATCCATCCATCCATCCATCCATCCATCCATCCATCCATCCATCCATCCATCCATCCATCCATCCATGCATGCATGCATGGATGGATGGATGGATGGATGGATGGATGGTCCCGACGGTGTCGTCCCGATGGTTGTCCCGATGGTTGTCAAGATGGTTGTCCCGATGGTGGTCCCGATGGTTGTCCCGATGGTTGTCCCGATGGAGGTCACGATGGTTGTCCCGATGGTGGTCCCGATGGTTGTCCCGATGGTTGTCCCGATGGTTGTCCCGACGGGCGTTCCTATGGTTGTCCCGATGGTTTTCCCGATGGTTGTCCCGATGGGTGTTCCGATGGTTGTCCCGATGGTTGTCCCGATGGTTGTCCCGATGGCTGTCCCGATGGTTGTCCCGATGGTTGTCCCTATGGTTGTCCCGATGGTTGTCAAGATGGTTTTCCCGATGGGTGTCCCGATGGTTGTCTCGATGGTTGTCCCGATGGTTGCCCCGATAACTGTCCCGATAGCCGTCCCGACGGTTGTCCCCACGGTTGTCCCAATGGTTGTCCCGATGGTTGAGGTCCATAGATAGATAGTTAGATGACGTGCTTGAGGGATCGAATCGATAGGTAGATCGATATATAGAGAGATAGATGTATGTGAATATACGTCTATGTGTATATATAAATATACATACATATATATAGCCCTGTGCACCCACCAAGAACCCCTTTCTCATGATTATATATGATTTTACATATGATTCCTACGAATTTCGGACTCATTTTTGAGGCTCTTTTTTGGGAGACTTTTTGGGCTCCCTTCTACTCAACTCCCTCCGCGTCCAACACAACGCCAATTACTCAACAGACTCCTTCTCCAACACAATACCCGATACTCAACAGGCTCCCTCCCCAAGCTGAACTTGAAAAGAACCTTCTACTCAACTCCCTCCGTCTCCAACGCAACACCCAGTACTCAACAGCCTCCTTCTCCAACACAACACCCGATACTCAACAGGCTCCCTCCCCAAGCTGAACTTGAAAACAACCTTCTACTCAACTCCCTCCGTCTCCAACACAACACCCAGTACTCAACAGCCTCCTTCTCCAACACAACACCCGATACTCAACAGGCTCCCTCCCCAAGCTGAACTTGAAAAGAACCTTCTACTCAACTCCCTCCGTCTCCAACACAACACCCAGTACTCAACAGCCTCCTTCTCCAACACAACACCCGCTACTCAACAGGCTCCCTCCCCAAGCTGCACCAAGAACCCCCCTTTCTCATGATTATATATGAATTTATATATGATTCCTACGATTTTCGGACTCACTTTTGAGGCTCTTTTTTGGAAGACTTGTTGAGCTCCCTTCTACTCAACTCCCTCCGTCTCCAACACAACACCCAGTACTCAACAGCCTCCTTCTCCAACACAACACCCGATACTCAACAGGCTCCCTCCCCAAGCTGAACTTGAAAAGAACCTTCTACTCAACTCCCTCCGTCTCCAACACAACACCCAGTACTCAACAGCCTCCTTCTCCAACACAACACCCGATACTCAACAGGCTCCCAAGCTGAACTTGAAAACAACCTTCTACTCAACTCCCTCCGTCTCCAACACAACACCCAGTACTCAACAGCCTCCTTCTCCAACACAACACCCGCTACTCAACAGGCTCCCTCCGTCTCCAACACACACATGTACTCCAGATCCTACCACTACAACACGACGCGACACCCGAAACTCCAACCGCAGCCGCCCCCCTTTTTTCTTGGCATCTTCCAAGAGAAAAGGGGGGTTCATGGTGGGTGCGCCGGATGTATTAGGTTGACAGCAGCAAGTGGGAGCAGGTGGTGTTTGATGTTTTTCGTGCATTCTTTGCTGGCGGTAGGCGGGGCCCATTGCAAATCCGCCGCCTCCCCCTTGCCCCCCCAACCTCCTTCTCGCACGAAGGGTGGTCCTATCGGTATAGATGTTCCAGCTGTGTGCTCAGTAAGCCCATGCACTCTTTGCATTATGTATGGTTTTTGCTAGCAGCTAGGTCGAGATTGAACACTTTCCATGTCAAATGCTTGCAACGCTTACTTGGTATTCCGCACTCTTTTATTCCGCGTGTGAGCAACGACGACATTTTGCCGCGAGCGTCATCGACACCATTATCTGAGATTCTGAAGGAACGCCCGATAGCTCTGTACAGTCGAGTCGCCAGGTCTCCAGACCTTTCCCTGATCAAAGACATCTTGTGCGATGCGGACGGTATTACAAACAAGTGGGCACGCTGCTGGAAACGAGGGCGCCCGCGACAACAGTGTGCGGCTTCTGTATATGATCTGTCTCAAAACTAACTCCACTTCGCCTGCTCCTTGTCCTCCTCACTGTCCTCCTCCTCTTCCTCCTCCTCCTCCTCTCTTGTTCCCTGCCTCACAGTCATGATGCGTTTGTTTTTCTGCTTCGCAGTCGAGCCTCTGTGTGCATGTACTCTCTCAGCAGGTTGTACTTTATAGATTTCCACGAACAGCTGCCAATCGTGCGCTCCTGTGCCCATGCTGCGCCCTTCTGGATGCTCGGCTCAGCCAGCCAGCCAGGGAAGTGGCCCAGACCTCCAGAGACCACGCCTCGAAACACTTGGAGCAGTCCGATGTCTGGGTTTCCCGAGCGAGGGGGGGCAATGAGCGGGAGAAGGTCTTCTCAGAAAGCGGTGGGGCTTCTCAGAAGCCGTCCGGCCCTCTGAGAAGTTTTTGATGTGTCTTCGGGGAAGGTTAAGACACTTTCTCAGAAGGCCAGGGAGGACTTCCGAGCCTTCTGAGAAGGCCCCCCCGCTTTCACTTCTCCCCGGGCGCGCCGCCGAGGTTTGAGTAGGAAATCGATTGCAGAATTGATGTATCGCAGAATTTCAAGGTATATCGACGATGTGGTCGATGTCCGACCCTCCGACTCGAAGAGTTGCGCCTCGCCGGAGGGGACCTGCCAGGGCGGGCGGTTGTGCTTGCGGGTGGCCTGCAAAGGTGGCGTCCCCTGGAGGTCGGACGTGGCTATAGGACGAGAACAGAGCGTTCCGGCACGCTTTCAGGAGGCCGCGGCGCCAGCGGCAGCTTTCAGAATCGCCCGATCTCAGAGATTCTCGATTTATCTCTATCGTGGCTTCGCCTTACCTTATTAGGGGCCTGGCTTTTGTCCTCGCCCTGGCTTTCGTCCTCGTCCTGGCTTTTACTCTCTGAGGAGGCCGCGCACCCGAGGCCACTCCTGCCCCGGGTCTCTCCCTCTTTGCGTGCACCAGCCGAGGAGCTGCAGCGGGCCATCGCGGGGGCCCGGCAGCTGGAGGCGGAGGTGGGACAGGCGGAGGCGGAACTGGCGGAGCTGGACGACGAGCTGGAGGACCGCCTCCTCGGCCTCGGTCCTCGTTCTCGCCTCCCCCTCCCCCTCCCTGTTCTGATCCTCGTCCTCCTCCCCCCTCCTCCCTCCTCCCTCCTCCCTCCTCCCTCCCTCCTGCGGGTACTGCGGGTACCAAGAGTGTCAGCCATACAGCGCACAGCTGGCACGTGGGCACTGACCCAGAAGATTAGTGCAGAGAAATGAAATCCCCCAGGGCTGTGCCGCTGACCTGCTGGGGGGAATGAATTCTGCACTGCGTCATGGGGAGCTTGCCCTTGAGGAGGGCTCGCTTCTCTTTCGAATTTTCATTCGGCACACACCTCGACCTCAGCTTCTCCTCCCCTCTCCTCCTCCTTCTCCTCCTCCTCCTCCTCCTCCGCCTCTTCCTCCTCCTCCTCCTCCTGCTCCCTCTTCCCTCCTCGTCCTCCTCCCTCCTCATCCTCCTCCTCCTCCTCCTCCTCCTCTGCCTCTTCCTCCTCCTGCTCCCTCTTCCTCCTCCTCCTCCTCCTCCTCCTCCTCCTCCTCCTCCACCTCCTCAACTGGCGCGGCTCCGCGGGCGCGCCGACGTCCCTCTTTCTCCCGGCCCGCCGCTGCCCGCGGCCTCGTCCGCGCGCCGTGCGCGTCGGGGGGCTCGCCTCGCCCGCGAGGCCGCCGGGGCCTCGCCCCGCCCGCTGCGGGCCGCCCCGGGCCCGCCGCCTCCCCGCCCGCCCGCTGCCCCGCCCGCCCCCGCCGCTGCCCCGCCCGCTGCCCCGCCCGCTGCTCCGCCCGCTGCCCTCCCCTGCTGCCTCCCCCGCTGCCTCCCCGCCCGCCCCCTGCCCTGCCCCAAGAGGGCCCCAAGGCGACCCAAGATGGCCTCCAAGACGGCCCTGGAGCACCCCAGGAGGGCCCCAAGTCTCCCCAGCGAGGCCCTCAAGACGGCTTCCGCGCTCAGCGCAGCGCCGGATGAGCCCTGCCCCCCAGCGCTCCTAGGGAGCCGGATGCGAACCCTGCCCCTATCCCCCACGATTTCTGGGGGGGAGGGTGGGGTTCACTTCGCTCGGGAGCTCCCGAGCGAAGTGGACCCCACCCTCCCCCTCAGAAATTGTGCGGGTTAGGGGTAGGGTTCGCATGTGGCCCCCCAGCGCTCCTTCCCGCGCTCCGCGCAGCGCCGGTTGAGCTCGTAACACCGGGAGGTCTTCAGTTTTAATATCCCCCCTTCCCTGCCTTGCCTCCTCCTCCTCCTCCTCCTTCCCCCTCCATCTTCTCCTCGTAGCTGTCGGCGTCGTTGTTCCGCGGCGGGCGCCGCGGGGGACAAATAACGACTTACCGCTATTGGCGGACCATTCGTGTACCACCAGTCCGTGAACTAAAGCCGCCAAACAATGAGTGTGTTATTCCCTATTGGGGTCGGGCTCTAAAGCTTTTCGGGCGGGGCTAGGACGAGGACATATTCGTTCCAGAGCGTTCCGGGACGCCCTCAGAGCGTTTCGGAACGTTCTGAGAAGGCCGCGGCGCCCAAGACATCCTCCGGAGCTGCGGGATCTCAGAGATTCGTGATTTGTCCTCACCCAGTTTCATCCTCGTCCTGGCTTCGTCTTAGCTTTGGATCGGTCGGTCGTCTGTTCATCCCGGCCGCGTGTGCTCAAGACTGTGCGTGTGCGCCCGCAATCACTCGGCAATGGTTTCTGAGAGGGATGGGGGGCCTGCGCGCAGCGGGCCATATGATGGCATTCCCTCCGTCCTTGTAAGCAACACTGCGCAGTGCCTTGGCATCGCTCGGCGAGGACCATCGAGGAGCATTTGGGGCCGTCTTGCGAACACAACTGCACGCACGAAGCCGAAAAGTGCACGGGGAATGGACGTCCGAGCGATGGCGAGGCTTTCAAGTGCGCCGTGTTTTTGCTTTGGGATTGTTTTGGGGACAGGAATGATGGGGGGGCAGTGCCCCGGGTCGGCCGCCGGTCGAGTGTGGGGGGAGGGGTGCTTGTTGATGCGGAGCAGCGCCCCCCCCCCCACCGAGGGGGACTAGTGGGGCGCTGGAAGAGCAGGCTCCCGATCCGCGGACGATGTGTCTGCACCGTGCCGCGTTGGCTTCCCCCGAGGCGCTGTCGACCTTCGACCCAGGGATGGATCACGGCGCATAGTTTGTCGGCCCTGAGGAGCCCCCCAAACTGTGCACCGTGCCACGTTAGAGCCACGGTGCAGGGGCGCCGTTCTCGTGCCTGAAGATCGGGGGCGGCACAGAGGGGGGGGGGGGGGGGGCGACTAGGGGGGGGGGGGGGATATCCCGGCGTGGGCCATATGATAGTTCCCCGGGATCATGGCGCGTCTTCTTACTCCACGACGTCCCCGGCCCGGGCCGCGCACGTGCCGCCGGCCATGCTTTGCGCCCCCCCCCCCCTCTTGGACGCGCCCCTCGGGGCCGCCCCCGACGCCCGAGGAGTGGCCCCGAGGGTCTCTCTTCGGGGGAGGCGCGCGCCGCGCGCACGCCCTGCGCCGAGCCGTGCGTGCCCTGCCGGGCCGGGGCTGCAGGACCCCTGGCTTGGCCCGGCCAGGGGGGCGCCGCGCCAGGGCTCGGCGTCGTGCCGTCCTCGCGTCAGGAGGGGAAAACACACACAGACACAGACACGAGTCGTCGTCGATCCCCAGGAGAATAATATGGGGCAATATGGGAAGTGGGGGGGAAGACAAAACCCCAGGAAGTATGGGAAAATATGGGGGAGTCCAGCTACTCATCGGTCGTTGAAAGTAGGTATTTTTGGATTCCCAGATTCCAATCTACTTTCAGCGCCTTCCTACTTCAAGAGTCGAGTGGTGTTCCCTCTTCCTTCCTCTTCAGGAGGCGTGCGGAAGCCCAATCTATTTCCAACGCCTTCCTACTTCATGTTTCTACCTACTTCTTCCGACCGATGGGTATTTGTGTGTATGCATTTGTGTGTCCCAGGGCCCCTTCAAGGAGGGCGCCACGCCAGGGCTCGGCGTCGTGCCGTCCTCGCGGCGCGGGCCCGGCGGCGCTCGGCCCCCTCCCCTAAGGGAGGAGGAGGAGGAGGAGGAGGGAGAGGAGGAGGAGGAGGAGGAGGCGGCGGAGGGGGGAGGAGGAGGAGGAGGAGGGAGGAGGGGAGGAGGGGAGGAGGAGGGGAGGAGGAGAGGGGGAGGGGGAGGGGAGGGGGAGGGGGAGGAGGAGGAGGAGGAGGAGGAGGAGGAGGAGGAGGAGGAGGAGGAGGAGGAGGAGGAGGCGAGGAGGAGGAGAGGAGGAGGAGGAGGAGGAGGAGGAGGGGAGGAGGAGGAGGAGGAGGAGGAGGAGGAGGAGGGAGGAGGAGGAGGAGGAGGAGGAGGAGGAGGAGGAGGAGGAGGAGGAGGGGGAGGGGTGGGGGAGGGTGACGGGGGAGGGGGAGGTGAGGGAGGGGGGGGAGAGGGGAGGAGGGGAGCAGGAGAGAGGAAGAGGAGGAGGAGGAGGAGGAGGAGTGAGGAGGAGGAGGAGGGGGAGGAGGGGGAGGAGGGGGAGGAGGGGGAGGAGGAGGAGGGGGAGGAGGAGAGGAGGAGGAGGAGGCGGAGGAGGAGGAGGAGGAGGAGGAGGAGGAGGAGGAGGAGGGGAGGAGGGGGAGGAGGGGGGGAGGAGGGGGAGGAGGGGGAGGAGGAGGAGGAGGAGGAGGAGGAGGAGGAGGAGGAGGAGGAGGAGGAGGACGGAGAGGAGGAGGAGGAGGAGGAGGAGGAGGAGGCGGAGGATGAGGAGGGGGAGGGGGAGGGGGAGGGGAGAGGGGGAGGGGGAGGGGGAGGAGGGGGAGTGGGAGGAGGAGGAGGAGGAGGAGGAGGAGGAGGAGGAGGAGGAGGAGGAGGAGGATGAGGAGGAGGACGAGGAGGAGGAGGAGGAGGAGGAGGAGGAGGAGGAGGAGGAGGAGGAGGAGGAGGAGCAGGGTGAAGTCGGTCACGTCCCTCTACACGAGGAGTATCTCAAAGACGGTAAAAAGACCGGTCTGGGGACGGTGCTTCAAGTATTTTTGGCTAGTCCTGAGCAATTTTGGGCAGTTTTGCAGTTTTCGTCCAAAATCCGCCTGTGGGAGGGCACGCCCGACCTAACCCTAGGGGCAGTTCTCGCAGGCCCTGGGGCCCGAAGACGGCCGCGGGGGGCCGAGCTCGCTGACAAAGGCGCCCGGCGGGGCGTTGGCTAGCACATCGATGACGCAGGTCAGCTCGTCAGCGGGCCGCGTGGCTGGCGTCCGCCCGTGCTTCCGGGGGAGCCGGAGAGAGAGAGAGAGAGAGAGAGGACGCCCCTGGAATGGCCACCGTGTTGCTGCTCCTCCTCCTCCCCCGCTCCTGGGCCACGCGGGAGGCCTCCTGTGGTCGCCCGCGGGGCGCTCGTGCGACTTTTGGGGGGCGAGAGAGGGGCCTCGTCGAGGCTCGCGGGCAAGTCGTGGCGGCGGCCTTGCGCCCGCTGCGCGCCCTCTGCGGGCCCGAGAGGAGCGCCTGGGCGTCAGGGGGCCAGCGGGAGCGGCCGCGGTGCGGTGGGGGCCCATGCCCAGCCCCGCTTGCCTCCAGGGGGCCCCAGGTCTCGACGAATTTGCCGCGGCGCCTCGGGGTGGGGCTTCTCGCGGGAGGCTCCTCGTGGGCTGGCCTCCGTTGGATCTTGCTCCTCCCGTCCTCCTCCCCTCCTGCTCCCGTCCTCCTTCCGTCCCCCTCCCGTCCTCCTCTCGTCCTCCTCCTGTCCCCCTCCTCCCTCTCCGGAGTCCACGCGGGCCGACGTGCCGCTCTTCTGCTGCTGCTCCCCGCTCCGCGTCTCCGGCTCCTCCTCCCGGCCCTCGCCCGCCCAGGCTCGCTCCGCGCCCGGCCTCCCCTCGCGCGCGCGCCGCGCGCCGCGCTCCGCGCTCCGGGCTGCCGCTGGCCCCCGCGAGCTCTCATCTCCCTCTCCCCGCTGCTCCCGGCTGCCCTGCCCTCTCGGCATACAGTCGGGGCGCTGAGGAAGGAACCCTTTTCGTTGGGGAGGGGCTCGGTGTTCCTTAGTCGTTTTGTAGTTCGCCTTTGGTTTTGCTTGGGGCTTCGATGGGAAATCGAAGTTTAACTTATGGGAAAAAGGGGCCTCGTTTCTTATTTAGGGTTCCTTAGGTCAACGCCCCGACTGTACAATTCTCGGAGGGTGATAGACCTCCTACCCTGACACGTCGACCAGCGAATTGGCCGTTTTCCGTTCGCGAGAGGGCGTCGCGGCCGTCATTTCTGCGGGTCCAGGTCCGTCGGTTGCCCGTCCCAGGCCGTTTTCACTCAAGGGAGGTTTACGAAAGGGAGGTTTGTCCACTGCCGAAATTACCGATTTTGCCAAACTCGCTGGCCCCAAGCGTATTCCTACTTACATCTTGTGCATGCTTAGTCTGCGAACGAGTGCGAGAGTTTCTCGACCGTGATGGGTTGCCTGAGGAAGCCGAACATGGGTCTTCCCGCCCTCTCCCTCGCTTCCGTCTCGTTCGGGGGCAGCTTTTTTTTTTTGGGGGGGGGGATTCGGCTGATGGGAGTTTGGGTTTGGGGGCGTTTCCGTTGGTTCTCGGCGGTGTTCCGCGCCTCGCCGAGAGCGTTCTAGGGGTGACCTGATCGCCCGCAGCCACGGGGGGCGGGGATCTGCTCAGGAGGGGCACATCGACCTCGATAGGGACCGATAGCCCACCCTGGCAGTGTCGGCGATGTGTTGTCGATTCCAGCTCGATAGTTCCCCTCTGAGTCCCTCCCCCTGAATGTCCCCCCCGTCCACTCGTCCGGGAAACTGCTTGGATGTCGCGTGCCTCGTGGGCCTCGCGCCTTCCTTCCACTCGTCTCGCCTTGATTTGACCCCCCTCCCCCGCGCAGTGGTTCCACAGCCTCGTTTCGAGTGCGGGCTCGTGCGATTCGCCGCCATCGCTCCTCCCGTATCACGCTGCGGCGCGTGCTCCTGGTGGAGACGTGCGGTGCCCGAGGTTGGAGTCACGATGCCCGTAGTCGCTTTGCACTGGCGTTCTAGGAAGCCTCCCACTCCCCCCCGTCCTCCTCCTTCCTCCCCCCCATCAGTGGGAAGTCGCTTGCACATAAGCCGCTCGGATCCGCTTTCTCTGCTCGCCCCGCTGCTGGGGGGGAGACATCGGGCCCGCTGGCTCTCAGCTTGCCTGCTTCCCCCCTCCCTCCCCAGACCTCCGACGTCTCGCGGCCCCCGGGCCCCCGCGGAGGTCTCGACGTCTCGCGGCCCCCTCTGCAGGGGACCGCTCCTTCTCGTCCCGGAGAGCTTTGTGGACGGTGCCGGGGGCCCGGCGGGGTCCCCCCACGGGCCGCAAGCGACGGGGACATTTCCGCCCTGTTTTTGTCGGTGCGTTGGAGGTGTGGGTCCCTCCCTCCCTCCCTCCCTCCCTCCCCATTGCCTCCCTCGGCGGCGAGCGAGGGGGGGAAGTGAGAAGGAGAAGGCCTTCTCAGAAGGCTCGGAAGTCCCCCAGCCTTCCGAGAGGTTTTTTGTAGGCCTTCCCCGAAGGCAATCAAAGAATTTCTCAGAAGGCGCGAGGGCTTCTGAGAAGTCCCGCCGCCTTCTGGTTCAGGCCTTCTCCTTCTCGCTTCCCCCCTTGCTCGCCGCCGACGCCCTCCTCCGCCGCCCACCTCCCACCCCCTTGCGAACAGAAACTTTCAGCGCCGCGCAACTCACGACCTGAGGCCCTGTATGCCCCGGCTTTTTCTTTGTGCGCTCCGCACTGCTCGCAAAAAGTGCCTCCTCGCAGACGTCAGGAAAAAAACAACACCTGCGTGCCTCGATGCAGTGCGTCGCAGGGCCAAGTCGGGCGTGTCCCTCTACTGGAGGAATATTCAGAAATAGGCTGGTGGCGATTTTTCTAACATGTGTCACTGGCTTGGAATCTGTTCGGACTGTTTTGAAGTGTTCTCGCGAAATCCGCCTGTAGGGGCACATGCCCGACCTAAACGTAGTGCGTCGTGGACCCCCTGCGGTGGATCCAGGCCAGCTGCGAGCGGGCAATTATTCCTTCCTCTGCGAGCAGTGGGCCGCGCGCCTGTCTGCTCCCGCGCAGGAGGGGGAGAAGCGCGTGGAGATGCTGGAGGTCGAGGTGGAGGAGGAGCGGCTCCGGGTCCACCAGCTGCAGGGACACCTCCTGCAGCGGGAGTCCGTCGCGAACGCCCTGTAGCGTCCCTCGTGCCCAGCAGCCTCCCTCCTCCTCCCTCCTCCCCCCTCGTCCTCCTCCCCATCCTGCGGAAGGGAAGAAGCACACACAGACACAACTTATCGTCCATTCTCAGGAGAACATGGGAAAACATGGGATGTGGGGGGGGAGACGAAAACCCATAACATATGGGGAAATATTGGGCATCCTGGGATTTATGTGTGTGTGTGTGTTTATGTGTGTGTGTGTGTGTGTGTCCCTGTGCCCCTGCAATCCTCTAGCAGCAGGAGGGGAATGAGGACCAGTGTAAATGAAGACGCATCAACGATGTTGCAATAAACCCTCCCTCCAAGTTCTCGCGCCATATATCCATACTACATATATTTTCATTGCGAGAAGTGCTCCGTTGGACGACAACCGTCTGTGAGTCCTCAACCATGCCAGAACTTCGTTCCTTGCTATTGAGCACCGCGAATCAACGTGACCGTCGCGTCCTTACAATCTTAAGTCGTGCCAGAGCACCATACTTCAATACCGCGAATCAGCGTGCCTGCCGCGTTCTGGCAATCTGTCGTGGCAGAACGCTATGCCTTGGACCTCAAACATCCGAATCCTTGAAACTGTTACAAATTTTGAGACGACTGTGTGCGGCGCTCAGGCGACCACCGCCTTTTGAAAGGAGCCGGTTCCATCTTTCAAACTGCTGCAAACTCTCTAGACGAATGTGTGCGGCGCTGAGCCGACAACCATCTTTTGTGATGAAACTGCCCGCCCTCACCCGTGGAGTTCTTGCACCGTTGTAAGGCGACTGTGCGCGGCGCCGTGGCGAGAGCCACAGTTTTGAAGACTGCCCGCCTTCCATCCGTGAGACTGTTGCACGTTTTTTTTTTTTTTTTTTTGAAAACCGCCCGCACTCCACCCGTGGAACTGTCGCAGCGTCTTGGCTGCGGGCTCCTAGCGTGTGGGGCACTCTCCGGCGCAACGCCCGGGGCCCGCCCGGCCGACGCCCGGGGGCGCGGCGCGGAGGAGCTGCTTCGGTGGGCCGCGGGGTGGGTCCTGAGGGTGCGGATGATACGCGGTGAGTCTATTCTACTAGGGGTGGTGGGCCTGTTTTCCACCACCACCACCATGAGTAGGAGGGGGAGGGGGTCCTCCTCCTCCTCCTCCTCCTCCTCCTCCTCCTCCTCCTCCTTCCCCCCTCCAACTTATGGTGGTGGTGGTGGACAACAGGCCCACCAAGGGGAACCACAAGTGACATAAACATAAAAACTCGGAGGTCCGCGCGGATTTCTCGCATCGGCGCTGGGGCCCCCCGGCGGCGCCTCCGGCGCCGCCCCTGGCCCGCTCCGCGCGCCAGGGAGGGGGGTCCAGCGCCGATCCGAGAAATCCGCGCGGACCTCCGAGTTTCTATGTGTATGCCACTTTCTGTTCCCCTGATTCTACCCCCTGGCACCGAGCCACCATGGGCAGAGCTGCTCTACCTGCTCATCCCGGTCCATGCCTGGGCCTTCCCGGCCGCGCCGACCACTCTCCCAAGCACAACCAGCGCCTTTTGTCAGGAGCGAAAGAAGGACGTATATGTACATGAATCCACGCTGGTTTCGAGAGCACGCATAGCACAAATGTTCGTATAACGCGGCCGGTCTCGCGAATCGAGGGGCCGTGTTCATGTACATAGCTGGGCGCGTACGTCCTTTGTGGGCTCCCTATTTTGGGGCGTCGAACAGATCCGCGCATGCCTGCAGTCTGCTGGCGCTGCCCGCGCGGGAGTCGACGCGCTGTCGCCGACGGGGGGCCAGCGTGTGAGGAGCCACCTCGCGCCAGGAGGCCTCGGCAGGTTCCGCTGGCAGGGCCAACGCTGAGGAGGGGAAAAAACAGACTGACACAATTAATCGCCGACTCCCAGGAAAATATTGGAAAATGTGGGAAGTGGGGGGGAAGACGGAAACCCTGAAAATATGGAAAACGATGGGGATTTGTTTTATTTGTGTGTATTTATGTGTGTGTCCTGGGGCCCCTTCAAACACCCCCGCCCGCAGCCCCCACGGCGGGCCCGTGGCCAAGCAGAGCACCCCGAGCTGCTGTGATGCCGCCCGTCGGCCCAAGCGCAGCACCCACAGTGGCCCCCAGGTCGTGTCTTGGGAGCAGGCCGCGCCCGAGAGGAGACCGCCGAGTCCTGCACCCAGCATTGGGTGGGCCCCCCGCAGTCGGGAGGGAGGCCCCCCCTCTCGCGCCTGCTGGCGCGCCGAGGCCCCACGGACTTTCCACAGCGGGATCTCCTGCAGCGCTTCTCCGCTCTCAGCCTGGACTTCGGCCTGGACGATGGAGTGGCCGCGGAGCTCCCAGGGGGACCCAAGGGGACGCCAGAACGTCCCTGGGAGCAGGATGAGGAGGCGGCGGGGCTGGCGCAGGAGGAGGCGGAACCATGGCCCCCCCACGGCCTTGGCACTCCCCTCGGAAGGGCGCTCCCCCGCCTCCTGGCAAGCCACTGGGAGCCCTGGTAAACCCGCCCTCGAATTCGATGCCACCCGCGCCAGGCATTCCTCAGGAGGGGAAAAAACACACACAGGCACAATGAATTGTCAATTCCCCAGAAAATATGGGAAACTATGGGAAGTGGGGGGAAGACAGAAACCCAGAAAATATGGGAAAATAGGGGGAATCGTTTTATTTGTGTGTATTTATTTGTGTGTCCCAGTTCCCCTTCAATTCCATGAGAATCAGGGTGCTCAAGGGACTCGAACGCGGCATGAGCACGTCCGTGCGACAAGACACAGTCCCTGACAGTTCTTCTGCAGCCAGAGAACCGCAAGGGCCAGTGCGGAGGGATATCCCAGAGCCCGGTCCCTTTCTTTTCGAATGCATTTGTTATTGTGAAGCCCCTAATCCAGCAGCCATCATGATCGCTATGGGCATCTCTCTCGGACTGGTGGGATTTGACCTGACAGACGTTGACCTTTGTGGGTCTATGCCAGCCCACCAGTCCACCCAGAAGTGAGGCCGCGGATTGCTATGCGAGAGGCCAGTTCCTGCATTTTGCGCATATTGCACCGTGCCATCTCAATCGCTGTGCACCTCGAGCGGGTCATCTTCGTTTACTCAGAGTGCAGGCTCAATATATAACATGCGTAGTCCTCTTCGTCCCTAACATCATGATTTGGGGAGAACCACAGAGAGTCTACTCCGTACATGCCAGCGACGAGCTGGCTTGCGCGATCTACGGCCACAACGGCTCATCCAGCCCTGTTCAGCACAGGCTTTGCTAAACGCACTCCCATCAAGGACAACCCTGACCGAGAACCTCCAACCAGGAGACACTCGCGAAACGCAACCAGTTTTCCTCTGGGACTTCCTTGCGGGGGAAAAGCACAATCGGGACTGGACCAGGGACAGCGCACAAACATTTCGGCGACGTATTCGCTAATGCCTCGCGCAAACGCAGCAGCTAGCTTCACATGCGGCGGGCAAACATCACGTCGAACCTCAACGAGCCTGGGGCACCCGTGTGTCCCTCTGCGACACGGTGCGCACACTTGACATGAGCGGCCTTGCCGTGAACGTGGAGTCGAGCTTGGGGTCAATGAGGGCCTCCAGCAGTCGAACGAATGGCAGCACACATGTGAGAGGTCCAGCCTGCCGAGGAACCCTTGCCTAGAGCAGCCTGCCGCGGACGCCTTCAAGAGGCGAGGTCCACGCGCCCGCAATCCGACGAGGAGCCGCCACGTCCGAGGCCGCACGCGCGGACTCTCGGGCAAGCTCCATGGGAATGGCGGGGACCAGGTGAGGTCAAACTCTCCGTGTTTGGGATCTCGACAGACAGTTGCACTGGGCAGCGTGGCCCCAATGCGGGCCAGGGAACGAAACGCCGCCTGGAGAAGGGGTGGGGAATGAGCAGGAGGAGGAAGATGATGAGGAGGAGGAGGAGGAGTTCGAGGAGCAGGACGAGCAAGCGGGAGGAGGGGAGGAGGGAGGAGGGAGGAGGAATGATGATGATGACGATGATGATGTTGATGCTGATGATGATGCAGATGATGATCCTGATGATGATGCTGATGGTGGTGATGATGATGCTGATTAGTATGATTATGATGATGATGGTTACGATGAGGATGAGGATGATTATGATGCTGACGATGCGGATGCTGATGATGATGATGCTGATGCTGATGATGATGATGATGATGATGATTATGATGATGATGATGGTAATGATACCGATGAGGATGTTTGTGCTGATGATGGTGCTGATGATGATGCTGCTGCTGATCATGATGATATCGATAATGACGTCAACGACGACGAATCCAATGCGGTTGACGATGCTGATAACGATGATGATGCTGATGCGGATGCCGATGATGATGCTGATATTGCTGCTGACGACGATGACGATGATTCTGATCATGTTGATGATGATGATGATGCTGATGCTGATGATGATGATGATGATGATGATGATGATGCTGATGATGCCGATGATGCTGATGATCATGCTGCTGTTGATGCTGACGATGTTACTGGTAATGATGATGCTGATGCTGATAGTGGTGATGGTGATGATACTGGTGGTACTGCTGTCGGTGGTGGTGGTGATGCTGATGCTGATGCTGGTACTGTTGTCGGTGGTGATGGTGATGAAACTGGTGGTTGTAGTGATGCTGCTGCTGATGACGACGATGACGATGCCGACGATGCTGACGATGTCGATGATGATACTGATCATGACGATGATGACGATGATGCTGCAGATCATGATGAGGATGCTGAAGCTGATGATGATGGTGATGCTGATGATGATGCAGATGAGGATGCAGCTGCTGATGATGATGATGCTGATGATGATGTTGACGCTGACGCTGACGCTGATGCAGATGATGATACTGATGGTGATGGCGATGCCGATGATGATGCGGCTGGAGATGACGCTGCTGATGATGATGATGATGACGAGGTTGATGATTCTGCTGCTGATGATGCTGATGATGATGGTGGTGGTGATGCTGGCGATGATGATGATGATGACGATGATGATGATGAGGATGATGATGATGACGATGATGATGATGATGATGATGATGATGTTGATGATGATGATGATGCTGCTGATGTCGCGGATGATGCGGGTGATGCTGCTGCTGATGATGATGCTGATGCTGCTGACACTGATCATGATGATGCTGCAGATGATGATGGCGATGCATGACGGTGATGATGGTGATGGTGATGATGAGGAGGAGGATGGTGATTATTCTGTCCATGAAGAAGACGCCGAAGATGATGTTGCTGCTGAGGAGGATGACGACGGTGGTGATGACGACGACGACGACGACGATGATGATGATGCTGATGCTGATGATGATGATGATGATGATGATGATGATGATGATGATGATGATGATGATGATGACGGTTGTGGTGATGATGCTGATTGTGGTGATGTTGATTTCGATGATGGTGTTGATGATGATGTAGATGATGATGATGATGATGATGATGATGATGATGATGATGATGAGGAGGATGAGGATGAGGATGAGGATAAGGATGAGGATGAGGATGAATATGAGGGTGAGGGTGAGGATGAGGATGCTGGTGATGTTGTTGATGATTATGTTGAATGTGAGGAGCAGGAGAAGGAATAGGAGTAGGATTCGGGATCATGATACGGACACTGATGATGGTGATGCTGATTTTGCTGCTGATGATGAGGGGGATGGCGATGGTGATGGTGCTACTGCTGGCAATGCTGATGATGGTGGTGGTGATGATCATGGCTACTGTTCACAACGAGGGACAGGTGGATGAGGTCATAGGAGAGAGCCAAATCTTGCGCTCGTGGCATACCCGACGTCCTACCTTTAACCTCTCATCCTTTCCGCTATAATAATTTTGCATCCGCTGATTCGAGTGTCAAAGAGGACATTGGTCCCTAACATTAGATGCGCAAGCAGACATCGAGCCCTTGTACATTAGAGGAGGAGGTAGTGGATGAGATAGAGGACTAGCAGGGGGAACGGGAGGACGAAAGGGAAGGAGGAGGAGGAGGTGGAGGAGGAGGAGACGGAGGATGAGAAGAACGAGCAGGAGGAACAGGAGGACCACGGGGAGGCAGACGAGGGGAAAGGAGGGGAGCGGCAACGACAAGGAAGGATTCGTATCCAAGAATGTGGCCTTTGCTTGGGCGCTTACCCTTCTCTTCCTCCTCCTGTCTAATATCTCCTCATCCTCCTCTTCCTGTCTCATCTCTCATCTGTCCTTCTCCTCCTCCTCCTCCTCTTCCTCCTGTCCCATCTCTCATATGTCCTCCTCCTCCTGTCTCCTCTCTCATCTGTCCTCCTCCTCCTCCTTCTGCTCCTTCTCCTCCTCCATCTCCTCCTGTCTCATCTCTCATGTGTCCTCCCCCTCCTCCTCCTCCTCGTCCTCCTCCTCCTCCTCCTCCCTCTCTCCTCTTCGCCGTGCCGACCGAGCTGGCTAAGACAGCCCGGCTCGCAGCACGGAAGCCCGACGTGGGGGACCAAAGAGGCAGGCAATTGGGTCGCGCCGCGCCATCTCCCTCCACCCCTGGCTGCGGATTCTGGCTGCTGCTGCTTCGCCCCCTCCCCCTCGTCCTTCTCGTCCTCCTCGTTCTCCTCGTCCTCGTCCTCCGCGTCCTCGTCCTCGTCCTCCTCGTCCTCGTCCTCGTCCTCTGTCTCCTCCTCCTCCTCCCTCCTCTCCTCCTCTCCTCCTCCTCCTCCTCCTCCTCCCCCCCTCCTCCTGCTCCTCCTCCTCCTGCTCCTGCTCCTCCTGCTCCTCCTCCTCCTGCTCCTCCTCCTCCTCCTCCTCCTCATTTCCCCCCCTCCTGTCGTCCTCCCCATCCTCCATCATCCACTCCCTCCTCCACCCCTGGCTGCAGATTCTCGCTGCTGCTGCTTCGCCCCCTCCTCGAAGCAAAACTGTGAGCTGGTGGTGAGTCGCCGTTTGTTTATTGTTTCGCCGATCGGCGCTAGCTCCCGCCCCCCCCCCCCCCCCCCCCCCACCCTCGTAGACCAGGTGCTGTCTGCTCTTGGCGGCTGCTTTGGGCGACTGGTCAGGGTCCCCTCTCCCAGTCTGCCTGCGCGACCTGTAGAATCAGATTGACTCAGCGCCGGCCCAGACCCAGACCCCCCCCCCTCCCCCACCCTTCGTCCAACTGTCGAACCCCAGAATCAAAACACGCCTACTTGTCGCTAAGCCGTCAACCTCATCACCGCGGGGGTCCTCGCAGAGCTCTCTGCATTTTATGCTGTTGCACAAGAAAAGATCAGGAAGCGCAGGGAATCCAACCACATAGCATCCGAGATCACTATCCATAGTGGAAACTGACTTTCCATCTTGAACATGATGTATGATGTCAGTTCCTAGAAGGATTTTGATAGACATAGTGCAGCTACCGCCATGGAGCTAGTATGCTGTTCCCCCTCCTCGAAACAACATCATGAACATAAGCTGTCTCGGATTTCTCGGATCGGCGCTGGGGTCGCCCCTGGCGGAGGGGTGCCCAGCACCGATCCGAGAAGTTCGCGTGAAAGGTTTATGCAGTTTCGCCCTTTCCCTCCTTCTGCTCCGCCATGCCAGTCGCTACGAGCGTCTGGGTTGTTGCCTCGGCGAAGCCCTCTTTCTGGGGGACCTTTCGCCCCACGCGAAGGCTTGGAGTCGTGGGCTCCTCCTTCCTCTCAGCTGTTAGCTGGTCTTGTGGTATGCCCTGCTTGTTCGGCTGCGTGTGGGCGCGTGGGTGTCCTGGCGGTCCCCGAGGACGCCCGCAGGCCCGCCGCACACCCCGTCCCGCTCCGCCCGGGCTGCGCGTCTCGCCCCATGCGGGCCCTCCGCAGGCGGCGCTTGCGGCACCAGGCCTCGATCCGCCAAGCTCGCTCTTCCCAGACCACCTCGCGTCGTGAAAAAATCACGACGGAAGGTTTTTCACTATTTTCGCCCTCTGGAGGTCCTCACCGGGCCGCGGGAGCGTCAAAAAACGACTCAGGATGGAAAACCGGTCCCGGGGAAAGGGTCCAGACCTTTGGGGGTCGCGTCATGAAAAAATCATGACGTCGGGGGTCTGGGTTTGTGGGCCCCGGAAACGGCAGGGCCGTTTTTTCACCGCTTCCAGAAACAATGTCCCTTGAAAACGGAGACGGCAAACAAAAAACCGGCGACCGGAAACGGGACAAAAACGGCTCCAGGATTGGAGCCGGAGCCGGAACCGGTCAAAAAGCGGCGACGGAACCGGTAAAAAAACGGCGTCGTAACCGGCAAAAAAAAAGGCAAAACGGAACCGGTAAAAAAACGGCCCTGTCGTTTCCAGGGCCCACTAAGAACTCACTCGTCTTCCCGGAGGACGGGCAGCCCCTGTTCGGGTTTCTTCACGCGTTTCGCCCCCTAGGGGCTCTTCGGGCCAGATTGCCTACGGTGCAGCATCCACGAGCATCGTCGACGATGGGACCAGAGGGGGGGGCGGAGAGACGCAGCGTACAGTGGGGGTTTCGAGGAGTCCCTGGGCCCACCCACCCTGCCGGCCTATCGAGGCCAATTCGTTCACGTGAAGTAGCCGCAAAGGATTCCTCTGCACTCCCATCTCCGGTCGTGGAAAAGTCACGCCGGGAGTTTTTTTTATGTTCGGCTTCTGGGGGCCGTTGCAGGGCCTCGGGCTGTCAACAAACGATTCGAAACCGGTCCAGGGAAACGGGTCGGTACCTCGGGAGGTCGACGTTCAGGAAACATCATACCGTCGGGGGTGAGGGTAGGTTTCGACAACGTTGGGTCTCGAGGCTCGAGGTCAGCGGCTTCTGGACGTCGTCGTCGGCTCTCGACGGCTTCCATCCTCCGGATGCTCTCCAGCAGCTGTGTCCCGCCCAGAGCGTTCCAGCCCTGTCGAAACCGATAGTAAGGACCGGCGGCGAGCGAGGGGGAAAGTGAGAAGGATAATGCCTTCTCAGAAGGCGGCGGGACTTCTCAGAAGCCCTCGCGCATTCCGAGAAATGGTTTTCTCGTCTTCGTGGAAGGCTTCGAAGCCTTCCCAGAATGCAGGCCGGGAGGCTTCCGAACCTTCTGAGACGGCCGTCTGTTTCTCACTTCCCCCCCTCGCTCGCCGCCGAAAGGATGGGTCAGATGGGTAGCCCTCCCAAGGGTACCACCCTTGCCTTTTCGGTCCATCCTTGACCCCTTTCGGTGGCCGCGCTCCGCTCGACGAGTTCCCGCACGGGCGCCCAAGGGGCTTGCATCCTCATCCTGGGATGCAGCTCCTGGGAGGTATACTTCTGCATCGGCGCTGGTATTTTCGGGTCGATACCCGGCTGAATCTGGGCTAGTCTAGTTTAGTCTGGCTTGATCTTGTTTCATCCCGCTGAATCCGGCTTAGTTTGGGCTTAATTCGGCTTTATTCTGGGTTTCATCGCCCGTAAATCGTTCGAGCGAAGACCTCCCAGAAGTCGTATCCTAACTTATCGCGCATCCTCACTCTCAGTTTTGATTGTACTGCCCCTCTTGTGTCGCATCTTTGGGGGACCTCGCCTGTCCTCCGAAGTGGTGTCCTTCCTTGCGCCCGAAGCGGGCTCGATGCGGACTCGACGCGGATTCGGCGCGGATTCGGCACGGATTCGACACGCATGCGACGAGTCCGACGTGGACTCGACACCGATTCTATGCGGATAGGGCCGTGACGGGACAGACAGGGTCTCCCGATCGGGCGAAGAGAACTATGCACATGCACCGATCCTGGCAAGGCCCATCCTTGACCCAGGATCGGTGCATATGCCTTCCTGGCCAAGGTAGGAGGGCGTATGCACCGATCCTGGGCTCAGGATGAACCTGGCCAGAATCGGTGTATGTGCATAGCTCTTTTTCCTCTATCCCGAGGATGCCACACGACGCTCCGCTGCTGCGCGCCCGCCCGCCCGCCCCGCCCCCCGCCCCCCTGGCCCCCCCCCAAGCCGGCGCGGCCCGCGCAGGCGGCGGCGGCGGCCGCGGCAGGGACCCGCCCCCCCCCCCTCCCCGACCCGCCGCTCGGCTGCTCTGCGCTGCTCCGTCTGGGAAGGGAGGGGAAGGTGCGGCGAGGTCGAGAGTTTTTGCTCGCGGCTCAATTGGTCGGAGAGTTTCTCCGGGTCTTGTGGGGGGCTTTCCTGTTGGTTCTCCGCGGGCTTCCGGCCTCGGGGTGCCTCCCAGCAGCTGCGCCGCGCCGACAGCGTTCCGGGGGTGCCCGGATCGCCCCGAACGGCCGCTGCAGCGAGCCGAGCGATGGTCCCCAAACCCTACCCTCGCAGATCAACGGGTCGGGTAACTCGACGCCCTGCCCCCTGGGCTCCCTCGGAGGGGGCCAGAGGGGCAGGGCCCCAGACGTCCGCCGGCCTGCTTTCTTCCCTCCGCGGCCCCAGGAGGGCCCGGCGGCTTCCATGGGGTATAGCCCGTCCTCCCGGATCAGCGTGTGAGGGTCGCAGGGCCGAGAGAGCGCGCCAGAGTCGAGAGAAAGAGCACCCGGATGGAAGCACCGCCGATTCCCAGGGGACGTAGGGGGAGATGTGGGGAGTGGAGGGGCGACGAGACCCCAGAAGATATGGCAGCTGTGGGTCAGGCGATCGCGAACACGGATCAAGGGGGCGTGGACTGGTGACGTGTCCCGTTTCCATGGGGGATCTCGGATCTCCGCCGCCGAACGAGGCGGCACCGGCCGCATGCTGGGGGCGCGCCAGGTCCATGGATCGCTCGTCCATGCTTACGCGCCCCCGAGTGGGGCATCCTGGGATCTGGTGGCATTCGTTTGTGCGCTCCTGGGCGCCTCGCTGGTCGGAGGCCTGGGGCCCCACCGCCGAGCGCTGGCCCTGCGAGAGCGGCGGTGGTCGGCGGCGCGCCTGTGGTGGTTCCCTTGTTCAAGCCGGCTGCGGCTGCGTTGGCAGCCCTGGCCGCGGCCCGCGGCCGTGGCCGCGTCTGTCGGCCACGCGCAGAGGGGGGTATAGGGGGAGGGGGGAAGGCTTCCTAGAAGCACCCCTGCTTCTTAGAAGGCGCGGGCCTTATGTATTAAGGCCGCCGCCTTCTAAGAAGCAGCCTCCTTCTGAGAAGCCTTCCCCCCTCCCTCCACCCCCTTTTGCGCGCCGCCAAGTCTGGGCGGGGGGCACTGGCACTGCGATCTCCTGTTGATGGCTCTCTTCCTGCAGCTGCGGCTGCGGCTGCGGCTGCGGTCTCGGGGGGGGGGGGGGGAAGTGCGAAGGGGCGGGCATTCCATAAGGCCCGGTAGCCCCCCGGCCTTCCGAGAGGTGCTCCGGGGGCCCGCCCCGAAGACGCGGCGTACGTCTCGAGAGGCGCGAGAGGGCCTCTGAGGAGCCTCAGCCGCCCGCCGAGCAGGCCCACTCCTGCTCCCTGCCCCCCTCGCTCGCCGCCGAGGGGAGGAGGAGTGGGGAGGCACCCTGCTCGAGCGCCGCGCAGGTGCACGAGGTAGGCGGCTTGCGGGCGAGCGGCATCGAGGAGGATAGACCTGTTGCGCGCCTCGGGGACGTGCGAGGAGTGGAGAGGCTCCCTGTGGCTCCGCCATGCTTCCTGGACCCGGACAGTCCCCCGGCCTCCCGAGGAGTCTCCGAGGCCCTCCCCGAAGGCACAGAGCACTTCCCCGAAGGCGCGGGGGCTTCCGAGAAGCCCCGCCGCCTTCTGAGCAGGCCGTCTCCTTCTCACTTTACCCCCTCGCTCGCCGCCGGTCCTTACTATCGGTTTCGACAGTGCTGGAACGCTCTGGGCGGGACACAGCTGCTGGAGAGCATCCCGAGGATGGAAGCCGTCGAGAGCCTACGACGACGTCCAGAAGCCGCTGACCTCGAGCCTCGAGACCCAACGTTGTCGAAACCTACCCTCGCCCCCGACGGTATGCTTTGTTCCTGAACGTTGGCGTCGAACGTGCGCACTGCGCGGCCGTTCGTATCGCGAGGCTGTCCTCGTGGACCAGGGGGCCGTGATCCTGTGCGTGGTTGGGCGCGTACGTCCTCTGCGGGCTCCCCACCCTCGGGCCCTCACTCGCCGTCATCGTCGCCGTCGCCGTCGCCGTCGCTGTCACCGTCGTCGCTGTCGCCGTCGCCGTCGCCGTCGCCGCCGTCGCCGTCGCCGTCGCCGTCATCGCCGTCGCCGTCGTCGACCATCCGCCTCTCCCTCCAGCTCCTCTCGCCGTGCGTTTTCCAGTCAGCCCGCATAGCAAGGATGGGCACCCTTCCCAAGGGTTCCCTTGCATCCTTCCCTCCTCGGCCCATCCTCGGCGACTTTCGCTGGCCAGCCTCGCTCGAAACGCATTGACATGGCCCGCCACGGCGCTTGCATCCTTACCGCGCATCCTTTTGATACGGGTTGACTGTACGGCAGGTTCGTGCGGCAATGGCCCGCTGGCGAGGCCGGCGAAGGCGTTCAAGGTTGAGTTCTGCGATGCTGAAGCACCGAGGGACACGGTGACGCCACTGGACCTGACGGAATTCAGCCTGGAAAGATCCGGAAGCCGCGATCGATTCAGGATTGAAAGCTCGACGCGGTGTCAAAAACCTTTGCGCGCGCCGACGCCGCACGAATCTACCGTTACGCCGGGCCTGCCCCCTACAGGCCGATTTTGGCAGACAAATTCTAAGAATAGCCAAAACTTGTTCAAACATAATCAAAACATGCCAAGACGATCGTCCCCAGACAATTTATTGTTCACTTCTGAATATTCCTCCTGTAGAGGGACACGCCCGACTTGAACCTGCCGTACGCGCAGAGTGCCCCCCATCAGGAGGCGGAGGAGGAGGAGATCAGGAGGCGGAGGAGGAGGAGGAGGAGCAGGAGGAGCAGGAGGAGGAGGAGGAGGAGGAGGAGGAGGAGGAGGAGGAGGGGGAGGGGGAGTAGGAGGAGGGGAGGAGGAGGAGGAGGAGGGGAGGAGGGGGTGGAGGAGGAGGAGGGGGAGGGGGAGGAGGAGGAGGAGGAGGAGGAAGGAGGAGGTAGGAGGAGAGAGAGAGGAGGAGGAGGAGGAGAAGGAGGAGGAGGGGGGAGGAGGAGGAGGAGAGGAGGAGGGAGGAGGTAAGGAGGAGGAGGAGGAGGAGGAGGGGAGGGAGAGAGGCCCGGTGGGCAGGGCAGCCGAGGCCCTTGCCTCGCCCTTCGGCCCCCCCGCCGCTGGCGCGCGGCGCGCGGAGCGCCTTTGCCCCCCCGCGGCAAGGCCGCAGCCAGCCCCGGCGCCGCTCCCCGAGCCCCCGCCGGCCCAGCAGTCCCGTTTGGGGGGGCTCCTCCTCCTCCCTCCTCCTCCTCCTCCTCCCCCTTCCTCCTCCCCATCCTCCTCCTCCTCCTCCTCCTCCTCCTTCCTCCTCCCCTCCCCCCCCCCCCCTCCTGCTCCTCCTCCTCCCTCCTCCCTCCTCCTCCTCCTCCTCCTCCTCCTCCTCCTCCCCCTCCTCCTCCTCCTCCTCCTCCTCCCTCCTCCTCCTCTCCTGCCTCCTCCTCCTCCTCCTCTCCTCCCCTCCTCCTCCCTCCGCCCTCCTCCTCCTCCTCTCCTGCCTCCTCCTCCTCCTCCTCCTCCTCCTCCTTCTCCTCCTCCTCCTTCCTCCTCCTCCTCCTCCTCCTCCTCCTCTCTCCTCCTCCTCATCCTCCTCCTCCTCCTCCTCCACCCCTCCTCCCCTCCTCCTCCTCCTCCTCCTCCTCCTCCTCCTCCTCCTCCTCCTCCCGGGACGACCACCGCTGGTACGGAAAGAATCGGTACAATGCCCAACAACAGTTCCTGTTCATTTTGAACAGGACTCGCTGTCCGCGCCGCCGCGGCCTGTGTTCATTTAAGAAGGCCGCCTGCCCAACAGCGGCCTCTGTTGGTTTGGGACAACATGTGTTGCTCGGCATTGCACACAGTTTTTCCGTACCCATTTCGGGCGTGCAAATCCTCTTCTACAAGTAAGCAATACGAATACCACTCTCCTCAATCCCCTGGTGGCGTCCGGGGAATGGCCGGCCCCCTCGGCCTACGTACGTTTTTTTTTTAGACAGGATTCCCGGGAAACGGGCTTTCTTTCTACCTGACAGCGAAGACTGATAGGTTTCTAATGGTCTCAAAAAAACATCTTGACTCCTCAGGGGGGTCTGGGCAGATGCCGGACGGGTGCCGGGGAGAATCCGCGGAAGTCGTTTTAAACAAACAGTTACACACTTCGAGGTCTTCGAGGTCCCAGAACTCCATTCCCGGGCCACATTCTGAATGCCCAGAGCCAACTGTAGGCCACTTCGTGGTCTTCGAGGTCCCAGAACTCCATTCCCGGGCCACATTTTGAATGCCTGGAGCCAATTGTAGGCCACTTCGTGCTCTTCGAGTTCCCAGAACTCCACTCCTGGGCATGATTTTGAATACCCGGAGCCAACTGTAG
The DNA here is from genome assembly GCA_963575745.1 of Prorocentrum cordatum. Lineage (NCBI taxonomy): Eukaryota > Dinophyceae > Prorocentrales > Prorocentraceae > Prorocentrum > Prorocentrum cordatum. The sequence continues at coordinate 82,289 of CAUYUJ010018131.1, forward strand.
GCTACTTCGTCGTTTTCGAGTTCCCAGAATTCCATTCCTGGGCATGATTTTGAATGCCCGGAGCCAACTGTAGGCCACTTCGTGTTCCTCGAGTTCCCAGGATTCCATTCCGGGGCCACATTTTGAATGCTGAGGCAGGCTGATGCTGAGGCTGAGGCAGGCTGAGGCTGAGGCAGGCTGAGGCTGAGGCATGCTGAGGCTGAGGCCGAGGCTGAAGGCAGACTGAGGCTGAGACTGAAGCAGGCTGAGGCTGAGGCTGAGGCTGAGGCAGGCTGAGGCTGAGGCTGAGGCAGGTTGATGCTGAGGCAGGCTGAGGCTGAGGCTGAGGCTGATGCAGGCTGAGACTGAGGCAGGCTGAGGCTGAGGCCGAGGCTGAAGGCAGACTGAGGCTGAGGCTGAAGCAGGCTGAGGCTGAGGCTGAGGCTGAGGCAGGCTGAGGCTGAGGCTGAGGCTGAGGCTGAGGCAGGCTGATGCTGAGGCAGGCTGAGGCTGAGGCTGAGGCTGATGCAGGCTGAGGCTGAGGCAGGCTGAGGCTGAGGCCGAGGCTGAAGGCAGGCTGAGGCTGAGGCTGAAGCAGGCTGAGGCGGAGGCTGAGGCAGGCTGAGGCTGAGGCTGAGGCAGGCTGATGCTGAGGCAGGCTGAGGCTGAGGCTGAGGCTGATGCAGGCTGAGGCTGAGGCAGGCTGAGGCTGAGGCCGAGGCTGAAGGCAGACTGAGGCTGAGGCTGAAGCAGGCTGAGGCTGAGGCTGAGGCAGGCTGGCTGAGGCTGCAGGCTGATGCTGAGGCAGGCTGAGGCTGAGGCTGAGGCTGATGCAGGCTGAGGCTGAGGCAGGCTGAGGCTGAGGCCGAGGCTGAAGGCAGACTGAGGCTGAGGCTGAAGCAGGCTGAGGCTGAGGCTGAGGCAGGCTGAGGCTGAGGCTGAGGCAGGCTGATGCTGAGGCAGGCTGAGGCTGAGGCTGAGGCTGATGCAGGCTGAGGCTGAGGCAGGCTGAGGCTGAGGCCGAGGCTGAAGGCAGACTGCGGCTGAGGCTGCAGGCTGAGGCTGAGGCTGAGGCAGGCTGAGGCTGAGGAGGCTGAGGCTGAGGCTGAGGCAGGCAGGCTGAGGCTGAGGCTGAGGCTGAGGACTGAGGCTGAGGCTGCAGGCTGAGGCAGGCTGAGGCTGGCTGAGGCTGAGGCTGAGGCAGGCTGATGCTGAGGCAGGCTGAGGCTGAGGCTGAGGCTGATGCAGGCTGAGGCTGAGGCAGGCTGAGGCTGAGGCCGAGGCTGAAGGCAGACTGAGGCTGAGGCTGAAGCAGAGGCTGAGGCTGAGGCTGAGGCTGAGGCTGAGGCTGGCAGGCTGATGCTGAGGCAGGCTGAGGCTGAGGCTGAGGCTGATGCAGGGTGAGGCTGAGGCTGAGGCTGAGGCTGAGGCCGAGGCTGAAGGCTGAGGCTGATGCTGAGGCTGAAGCAGGCTGATGCTGAGGCTGAGGCAGGCTGAGGCTGAGGCAGGCTGAGGCTGAGGCTGAGGCAGGCTGAGGCTGAGACTGAGGCAGGCTGAGGCTGAGGCTGTGACTGCGACTGCCGTTGCCACTGCGACTGACATCGCGAATGCGACTACGACTGCGAGAACAGCAGAATTCTACAACTGGATTCTCATCTGAATCGTAAGGGGAATGCTTCCAGATCTGCTCCTACATCTCGCTGTTAGGTTGCTTTGCCGGGATGATTTTCACAATGCTTCTCTCGCTGAAGCGTTGGCCTCATTTTCGGGCTACCGCTCGTTCCGAGTCGCGGCGCTCCACTGCAACGCTGGCCCCATTTCCACGCTTCCGCTCGTTCCGAATCGTGTTCCCGCTGCAGCGCTGGCGTCATTCTCTTGCACAGGGTGAGCTCCGACCACTTTATTCCGCGTCGCACGCCCACCTCCCCCCGCCCCTCCCCCCGCGTCCCCAGCGCCACAATGGGACCCCCGCTCCGCGGCCCTCTGCCCCGAGCCCCCTCGCGTCCCCAGTGCCCCAGTGGGAGCTCCGCCAATATTCCGCGTCGCACACCCACCTCCCCCCGCCCCTCCCCCGCGTCCCCAACGCCACAGTGGGACCCCCGCTCCGCGGCCCTCTGCCCCGAGCCCCTCCGCGTCCCCTGCGCCCCAGTGGGAGCCCCGCCCATGGCCCCCTCCGCCACGAACGCTTATTCCGTGTCTCACACCCACTCCCGCCCCTCCCCCCGCGCCCCCAGCGCCGCAGTGGGACCCCCGCTCTGTGGCCCTCTGCCCCCGGCCCCTCCGCGCCCCCAGCGCCCCAGCGGGGCCCCCGCTCATTGCCCCCTCCGCCGCGAACGCTTTATTCCGCGTCGCACACCCACCTCCCCCCGCCCTTCCCCCCGCGTCCCCAGCGCCAGAAAGGAACCACCGCTCCGCGGCCCTCTTCTCCGAACCCCCCCGCGTCCCCAGCGCCCCAGTGGGGGCCCCCTCCGCCGCGGACGTTTTATTCCGCGTCGCGCACCCGCCTCCCCTCGCCCCTGTCCCCGCGCCCCCAGCGCCACAGTGGGGCCCCCGCTCCGCGGCCCTGTGCCCCGAGCACCCCCGCGCCCCCAGCGCGCCACTGGGGGCCCCGCCCGTTGCCCCCTCCGCCGCGAACGCTTTATTTCGCGTCTCGCGCCCACCCCCTCCTTCATAAGCTTTCAACACACCCCCGTCACCGATCCCCCATGGGGGTGGGTGCCTGGGGCTCTGGGGTGGGGCTCGGGGTTTGGGGGGTTCCGCGGGGTTGGCGCGAGCGACGCGCCCCCCCCCCCCTGAGACGGCCAGCGCTTTCCCATTCGGACTCAGCGAGAAAATGAGGATGGAGGACTGAGGAGGCACAGGAGGGGGGCAGGTAGAGGAGGGCGCCCCCCAACGGCGCGCCCCCAAACAGTGCGCCCCCACACAGTCCCCAAACAGTGCGTTCCCAAACAATCCCCCAAACAGTGCGCCCCCAACCAATCTCCAAACAGTGCTTGCAGTAGGTGGTCCTATGTTGTTTATCCTCCTGGATCTGCTGTCGTATTCGAGTTTGCGTTGGTTTCGCGCGGATGGTGGCCCCGCGTCTCGCGTGCGTCCCCTGCGTCGGGTGGGTTCGAGGTCCCGCTCGGCGGAGGGCCGCGGATGTCTCGGCGTTGCGCGGGTCACCCCGCGCGCGTAGCGCGCCAGCGCTGACGTCCGAGCTCTTGCTCTGCGTAGCCCCCACCGCGCGCGCTGCGCCATGTTGAGGAATCCGTTTCGTTGCGCCTCTTAGCCCACGTTGCTTTACTAAATCGCCTAGCGCGCGGCTTGTCGTTCGTGACGCGCCGACGTTTCTGCACATATAGGTTTGCGCCACATAATGCAATACCGCCTTTAAGCTCACATCGCACAGCTTGCGCCGCGCGCACCTGGCGCCGTTTCGGTTTGCCCGCGCCTGCGCCGCATCGGTTTTTGCACGAAGCGCGCGCGACGTTGCTCGGTATTGCTTGCGCCTCGCAGGTCGCGCAATTTTTGTTTGCACCGCGTGGCTTGCGCCGCGGGCGTCGCGCGCACTCCCGTCACTCACCGTGCGCATCGCGCATCGCGGTTCGTGCGTTTTACTACTTGCGCACGCCAGGTGCAGTTGGCCAGGCGTTTCGCGTCTCCTAGCTCCCGTCGCCATGGCACGCCGCGCGCCTCTCACCACGTCGCGCGACGCGGAGGCCGCGCCACATATTTCATCCATATAGGAGTGCGAGGTTCCGCTGTTTGGGGTCCACGTCGCACGCGGTGCGCGTTCGGTAGCGCCGCTCGCGCTGGCGCCGCGGCTGCCGCAGCTCTCGGGCCCAGAGCTTCGCTGCAGCAGGGCCCGACCCCGTCGAGCTGCAGCGCAGCGCAGCGCTGCGATGGGCGGAGACGCGACGCCGCACGCGGCGCAGAAGATCCCCTCGGACATCCGCCTGCTCTGCAGCATATTGATGGGCAAGGATTCGCGGGCAAGTTTTTTTTTTTTTTTTTTTTTTTTTGTTTTTCCGACCCCCGATTGGTGTCATTCCCCCTATCTGCGTTGTCGCACGTCGCCCCCCGTTCGCCCCCCTCGCCGGCCCGCCCCGCGTCGCCCCGCCCGCGGGCCCGATCCGCGGCCAGGAGACTCCAGCCAAGGACGTCTCCGAGCAGGTGAAGCGGAATGTCCTCGTCAAAGTCGCGGGCATTGTCCGTGAGCTGGTCGAGGACGCCCGATGGGGGGCTGGCGGTTCGGCGATGCCAGGGGCAGCAGGGCCAGGCAGTCGTATCGGGAAGGAGGCGGGGGGGGATGCGGGGAGGAGGTGGACGAGGGGGGCGGCGCAAGGTGGTGGAAGTGGCTATGGGCTGGCGCCTGCCCGCCAGGGCATTGGCATCGCAGTGGCATGGGGGGGGGGGGGGGGGGTCTGCCACCCCGCCCACCCCTCATTCGCCTCCATCTCCTTCTCCTACGTCGCATCCTCCCCCCCCGTTCGGACCCCCGCCAACCCCCGCATAATTATTGCCCCCATTGCTTCGTAGCCTGTCCTCCCTCAGTCGTTTCGCGTCGCCCTCCATTTTGCTTGCGCCGCCATCCCCCCTCCCCAACTCCCAGATCAGCTTCCGCTCCCCTTTCGGGCCTGCGACCCCACTGGCTCTGGACATCCACCGTGTTTTTATCCATTCGATTCGGTTCTCTCGGTTCGGCTCGACTCGGCCCGAGTCGACTCGACTCGGTTCGGCTCTCCGCCGCCTCTCTCGCTTCGGCCCCTTCTGTTCGGGGCAGTTTCGTTCTTGGCTGCCCCCCCCCCCCTCCCGCCCGCCCTGCCCACAGAACCAAGACAAGATCGATTCCATCGCCACGCTGGTTACCCGGACCGCGGCCCAGCTGGTGGAGACCCCGCACAAGCGGGCCAAAAAGGTCGAGAACCTAGTGAAGTCGTTGAACGAAGGCTCCAACTTCCCGTCGGCCGTCAAACAGATCAAGGACATCCCCGCCCCGTGGATGTTGACGTTGTTCGGGAAGGCGCGGAAGCAGCCTTTGACAGATACCCAGCAGTCGCAGATTTGCGGCAAGGGCAGCGCTGGCGTGATGCAGTGCCTCGAGTACTTTTCAGGATCGGAATTTCTGGTTTCCCCCATCTCCTGATCTATCCGCTCCTGCCCTGCCCGCCGTCCCTCCATGCCGACGCCTCAGCTGCTCCCTCCCCTGGTCCTCGCCGCCGTTTTTCTAGTTGGCGGGGGTGGCAGCGGCTGCGCCCCCTCTCGCTCCTCTTGCCCGTCCCTGCTCCCCCCTCTTCACTTGATCTTCCCTCCCTCCCTCTGCTGCCCCTCTCATGTAGGCCCTCCCCCCTCTATACTTGCGTTGTTTCCTTCGTGCTGCGGGTGCACCTCCTGGGGGCGGGCGGCGGGCGGGGGCGGCGCTGGCGGCGGGGGGGGGGGCTGATGCGGGGTTGGGGGGCGGCGATGGGGGTGGGGGCGTTCGCGACGTGGGTGGATGGCCGAGGGCGGTGCCGATGCCCCTTCCTCATCCTCGCCATCCCGCCCACCCCCCCGCCCCGCCGCCCGCCGCGCCCCCCCGCGCCTCCGCCCCCCCCCCTCCCCGCTCCCCTTTGGGCAGCGGCGGTCGGCTGCCAGGGGCGATGGCGCCAGGGCGATCAGCAGGGCCAGCGGGGGCGCACTGCAGAAGGGAGCTGGGGGGGAGGGGCGCGGGGGTGGCGGAGCGGGGGGGGGGGGGGAGAGGAGCGATGAGCCGTGGAGAGATGGCGTAGATGGGAGCGCAATGTCAGATCAATCGAACGCTCGGAGAGGGCGGGCACGGGAGGGCGATGGGGCGAGCTGGGGGGGGGGGGGGGGGGGGGGGGCTTGCGGAGCATGGCAGTGATCATGTGCAGCAAGTCGGCCGATGCTGGTCATCGCATCGCGCAGCCCAGGATTGCCGAAGGAGTTGCACCTCGACGCGAACATGCTCGTCAAGGACAATTGCGCGAAGTGGTTGCTGTCGCTGATTGAGGGGAGGGGCCTCATCGCTGGCTTCTTCGAGCATTGCTTGTCGGAGTCTGGCGTCACCTTCAGCCCCCCCCCACTGCGTCTACAAGTACGAGGCCCGCACGCCGTCGTCGGCAGCCAGCGGCGAGGCTGCTCAGGAGGCGGGAGGGGTGGGATGATGGTTGCTGCTTTTGGCGCCCCATCGCTGTCGTTGCGCCCCCTTCCCAGCCTCTCTTTCTGTTCGCCCATCGCTTTGCCCTCCCCCCCGCCCTCCGTCTCCGACGCCGCCCCGCCCGTGGCGGCGCGCAGATGTCTTGTGCGCGTCCTCATCTAGCTGCCCGCGCACCCTCTGCCTCCCCGAGTCCGACCCGTCCCGCCCTTCCTCGGTTGCCCGCGCCTTTTCGTGGCAGGGCGGGGGGGGCGGGCGCGGGCGGTCGGCGGCGGCGGGGCGCGCTCGGCGGGGGGGCGCGGGCAGACCTACCACATCAGAGACCTCGTCAACAAGACGGAGGCGCAGCTGGATCAGCCGCTTCCTCCAGGCAGCTTTTCCTTCGCCGTCGTCGCGTGCGTCGTTGCCGTCGCCATGGCCAACGTTTCCATCGCCGCCGCCGCTGTCGTCGGCATTGCCGTTGCTGCCGCCGCCTCGCGCGCAGACCGTGCGACGCTCGCGCCGAGCTCCCTCGGCGCGGCGATCGCGATGGGCGAGACTTGTTTTCGACATCGGCCGAATCGGGACGGCGAGGGTCGGGCGAGATGTCGGCGCCCCCCCCCCCCCCCCCCCCCCCCCCCCCCCCCCCCCCCCCACCCCCACTGCCGCAGGCAAGCCCATCGAGCAGAACTATTCGCACCAGCACGCCCACATCTACATCCTCGGCACCAAGACGCCCATCAACAGGCTGTTCAGGACCGCCACCGACCGCGGGAAGAAGCGGGAGTCCGCCGTCACGAAGGCGAGCAAGTCCGCCCAGGATTGGATCCTCCAGCAGAAGACGAAGGCAACGCAGTCCGAGATCGTCGTCAGCGCGGCGTCGGCTGTGGCTTGCAGGCGCAAGCGCAAGTCGAGCGTCGCGCTGGCCATTGATGGCCTGGATGCCGATGCTTAGGTTCGGGGTCAGGTGATTTTGGATAGGGTTGTTTCGGCCGCTGGCGGAACTCCGCCTCCCCCCCCCTCTCCCCCCCCCCCCCCGTTTCAGCGGCGGTCGGCCCCTCTTGGTTCCGTTGGCCAGGGCTTTCAGATTGACGGGCTGGCAATCGTGATGAGGCCATCGGTGCATTTTTTTAGAGTACGGCTGTGCCTCCACGCTGCTCTGGCTAGTGGCCGTGGCGAGGCATGCGCCCTGATCGCTATGTCGCCGATGAGTTTCGGGGTGGTACTTGGAAGGGGAGCGGGCGGCCCATGGTCTAGTTGTTAGTTCCCCATGCCCGTAGGGTGGTGGATGGGCGGCGGGCCCCAGGGGGCTGGTGGGCAGAGGGCGCTGGCCCACGGGGAAAATTGCCAGGGGGGGGGGGGGCGGGCCGCGGGAGGGGAGCTTGATGGCGAGGTGGATCGGGGCGGGCGGGCGGGGCGGACAGGCGGAGGTAGGGCATCTTTTCTCTCGCAGCCACGAGCGTGCCAGCATTGGACCGAGCTGCGTCAAGTGAATCAGCGTGGCCATCCATGGCGCCCGCGTCGAGGGCCCCATTGCAGGTCTGGGCGTGACCTGGCCAGAGCCTCTGGGAGTAGGTCTCTTGAAAAGCATTGCACCCTCGGCTCCAACCTCGCGTCATCCTCTCGAGGATTTGTCTGTTCGGCCGTCGCCGCGGCCGCCGCCCCCCCCCTTCGCCCTCGCTGCGGCCGCGCCATGTCCCCGTTACGTTTTTTCTATGTTGGTTGAGTGGGCGGTCGCCGTCGTTGCCCGCCTTAAACGTTCCCAATCGAGACCTCGGGGCCATTCTGGCGCTCCTGGGCCAGCAGGAAATAACATTGCAGCAGCTGTGGGCGGGCGCGTCGTTTCAATTGGTGTCCCAGTGCCTTTGGTTTAGGATTTGGATGTCCTCGCCGCGTCGGGGGCCTCGTCGCCTCTGTGATGGATCCGCTTCGGCATCGCGGCGGCCGTCGCTGCTCGGCGCTTGTAGCCATATTTTGGCCCGAGGCGTTGCCTCCAAGATGCCCCCCCGTCTGAGAGCCAAGGTTTCTGATTTCAGTATCGTGCGCGATGAGGTGAGCCCAGGGGTGACGATCCAAGTGCTACACCATCGCATATCGCTGGAGAGTTGCAGGCTGCCCGTTGACAAGGACGTCCTAGAGTAAATCCCCCCCCATCCGTTGGTTGCGCGCCGTCGTCGGGGCGCAACTGCCCGCGCCTTCGGCGCGGTTGTCAGTCTGGCCCCTGGGGGCTGGCGCATTCCCCAACGTTGCGCCGTCGGCGTCAGCAGTCGTTGGCAGTTGCCTTTCCCATCAGTTGTTTCGCTCTGTCGGCAGCTTCGGGGCGACGGCGCCGCGTCTGTCCCAGGGCGGGTTTCCCGAGGGCTCCCCTGGCGCACTCCCTCGGGGAAGCTTACTCGGTTCAGGGGGTCGGGCGGCTCCCATATGGGCCCACCCTCGTTCGGCGCGCGTTCCCACGCGCCCCCCCCCCCCCCGCCGAGCCGCTATGCCGCCAGGAGTGGACCATCGACGCGGGGGAGGACGATGCCACTGGCCTCGACGACCTTGCGGTCGTCGTTGAGGCCTTCTCCGAGGCCGACGGTGTCTTCGCCCAGAACTTCATGCAGGTGTGCGTGTTCGAGGAGGCACCCGACGGTCCCATCTTCTTCAAGGCCAGGGGCTCCACGGCCAGCGTGCATCTCTCCACCCTGCGGGCGCAGCACAGCCTCATGCAACTTCAACTCATCCCCGATGTGCCAGGCGGGGCAGCAGGTATTAAGGTGCAGTGTGCTCTCTTCGAGATGTATACAGGTGGTGGCCACATATGGGTCGACATCGGGGCCCTGGCAACCTGCCTGAACCTCGAGGGCTCGCAGTCGAACGGCAACGATTGGTTCCAGCATAGGGTCGTTCGGTGGCAGCGGCTGGGTCTCCAGTATGGCCTCGGCGAGTTGTGCTGCCGACGGTCCAGGCCGTATTCCGAGTCGGACGCTGACGTTTCGGACCCTGACCGACCGCTGATGTTCCCCACGATATCCATGAATATGTTGTTGCGTCTGAGCGCCCGTTCGGCTTGGGGGTCGTCGGGCAGACACGGGCTCTTGAAGCTAGAGTCGTCCAGGAACGCGTTCAGGAGGTTATTCAACAGTTTGATGGACGTCGTCCCGATGAACTTCACGATATCCATGCGGCTTGACGTGGACGCAGTCTTGGTGGGGAGGGCTTTGACGGGGTCGTCTGTCGGGCAGGAGGCGGCGCGTGCGCGCGGGGGTGCGCGTTGGTCTCGGATGAGCAGTGGACGTGGTGCGTGACACTTTGGGCGGGGGGGCGCGAGGGGGGTGGCCGCAGCGAGGCGCGTGAGGGGTTCGCTCGCGGGCGCCAGGGGGGGGGGCGTCGGCGGTGGCGGGCCGTTGCGCAGTTGAGAGGGGATGCGTGCGGCGGCGGGAGTGCGGTGAGAAGGGCAATGCTTTCCATGCGATGGCGAGCGGAACAGCGGATAGCGATGGTGAGAGGGGGGGGGGAGGGGAGGGGAGTGCAGGGGCAGCGAATTGGCATGATCAGAGGGGTGCTGCCTCTCTCGCCGAGCGGGGGGTTATGCGGTCGGGAGGTTGGGGGCTCCTTCTGCGGCAAGGACCCCTTCGACTTGGAGGTGGTCGACGGGGTCGCCCACATGGGCACCGCTTTTGACCTTCGGGATCGGGGGGCTGTGCGCGGCCCGAAGATCCAGCAGCAGCTTGGCAGTTTCTTGGGCTTGGATGGTGGTCCCCTCAGGGAAGTATTTCTATCTCTCAGTAATATCAGCAGTGCCGAGCACAATCGGCTGACGTCGTCGCTGATGGCGCAGGTGCCCGTCCTTTTGTTGATGGTTGCTTCTTATTCTCCGTGGCCCTGTTGCCCGCCTCCCCTCCCCCCCCCGCGTTCGCCCCGCATTTCGGCATTGGAAGTGTCTCGGGATACATCCCTGTTTTGTTCGGCCATCACTGTCGCTGCCTCTCTGGTTTTGCCTGCCCCTCGCCACCACCCTTCCCCTACTCTCCCTCTCTAGGGTTGTTGCTCGATCATCCTTCATCTTCCCTGTCCTCCCTGTCTCTCAGTCCTTTGCGGCACCCGCCCCTCGTCGCATGCTCCACCCTCATGTTGTTGCCATCTCCATCCCCTCGCAGATTCCCCCTGTCTTCTCTCGCGCTCTCTCTGCTCCTCCCCCTTCCCCCCCGCCCCAGCCCCCCTTTCCCCTGCCGTGCCCTTCTCCCCGTCCAGCCTCTCCTCCCAGCCTGCTTCCCGCGCGCCCAGCGCCATCGGGGCCTGCGTGCGTGCGCTCGCAAGGCATGCCGCAAACTTTGCAACGCGCGTCTGCGTGCATCCCCGCGGCCATCCGCCCTCGCCCCACGCCCCCGCCCCCGCCCCCGTCGTCGTCTCTCCCCTCTCCCGCCGCCGCGCCGCTCCATCCAGCCCCTCGCGCATTCTCTCCATTCGCCCCCGCCTGCGCGGCGGTGTGCACTTATGCGCTCGCGCACGGCGTGTCGCCTGCATGGCCGTTATGTTTGAATGGCGCGGCGTTCGTCTTCTCTGTTTGATGGTGTTTTTTTTTTTATCTAGGTTGCGCCCCGTCTTATCCACTTGCAATCGCGTGCCCCCGCCAGCCCACCCGCGACCGATGCCCAAGCGAAGCGCCGCGATACTTAAGGGGGGTCTGTAAGCACATCGAGAAACAAACAATACACAGACATGCGGATACCTTGCCGTTGCGGGGCGCCTTGTGCCGCGATTGGCCCATCCAACCATGATTCGCTGGGGGGGCGATGCCACTCGGGGTGGGGGGAGGGGAAATGGCGAGCAAAAGGGCAACGGGCGTCTTGAATGCCTCTCGGGGGTTCCTCGGACGTTTTTTTGGGTGGGCTCCTCGGGCCGTCTGGGTGGCGTTTTGGTGGGTCGTTGAGCGTCTGGGGTGCGTCGGGGTCCTCGTGGGGCCTTCTGGCGGTCTCTGGTGGGCGTCCTGGAGGCGTCTTGGACGCCTCTCGGGGCCGCCTGGGCGCCATTTTTGGCACCCCATGGGGCGCTATTCGGAATCTTGGGGGCGCTGGCGGGGCCATCTTGGGTGAAATCGACCAAGGAAGGGGTGGGGGGGCTAATTCGCCTTGTCCTTCGGGGCCCGCTAAAATTGTATCGCGCGGCGCCCTTGTGGTGCTCGGGGCGCTCTCGGGTGCCCTTGGGGTCGCCGTGGGGCTCTCTTGGGCCCCCTCGCTGCGCCCTCTTGGGCTACGTTGGAGTCGCCCTACAGTTTCGGAAGGCAGTCGGAAGCGAAAGGGCGGGGGACACGACTCATTAACTGTTCTACGGTTTTTGAAGGGTTGCATGTTCCGCTGGGCGTAGTTGGCGGGCCCCTTTGGCCACCTGGCCCCGTTATTTTGAAGCGGCCTCGGGGTTTATTGGGGCGGCTCGGGTGCCATCTCGACGCATTTTGCGATTTCTCTGGCAATGTTCGAGGCCATCTTGGGCTCTCGGATGCCTTCCTGGAACCCAGTTGGGCAGTCTTAAGTGCCTCGGCCGCTCGCCCCGTCCAGGCCCACGGGGTTGGGGGTGCCCTTCCCCGCAGGGGAAGGAAAAAAGGTGTGGGCGAGTGGCAGCCCTGGACCGCCTACCCCCAGAGAGCTGGTGGGATTGCCTTAAGTTGTGGTTTAGCACGCGCGTGGCGCGCGCGATCGCACGCAGCCGCTCGCGCCGTTTGCCCTGGCCAGTCGGGGTCGGCATCGTGGGTCGCGCTCGCCCCGCCACGGTGGCCGATGCCCGCCCCCGCCGCGCGGCGGGGGTGGGGGCGGGGGTGGGTTTGGGGGGGGGGGGGGGGGGGGGGCGGGCGGCTGGGAATGGCGACAGCATTGGCGCGCGCGCGGCACTGGCAGGGCGAGGGGGGGGGGGAGGAGGGGCGGTTTGTCGACGCCATGGGGGGGGGGGGGGTTTGGGGGGGGGGGGGGGGGTGGGGGGGCGGCGGGCGTTCGGGGGGGGGGCGCGGGCGGGCTGGGGGCGGGGGCTGGTCGCGGGAGGCGGTCAGCAGCGCCCAGGACGTTATTCGCATTATTTAACCGTTATCATGGGTTTGTCCTGTTCCCCCGTCTCCGTCGGCGCATACGCGTCGTCTACGTCGATTTTCTGTGGTGCTCACTGGGGTGCGGGCGACGAGCTCTCGGTTTTGCGTGCTGTCGGTGTCCTCGCGGGCTGTTTTTTTTTTTTTTTTCCGCGGTTTCGGCCTCCTGCGCGGCCCCTGCGTTGCCCGCGCACCTTGCCTCCCGCGTCGCTCGCATCTCGCGCCTGCTTGCGGCTGGGCCCGCTGCCGTTTGCGCGAGTCGGCTGTCGCGCGGCATCTGGGTTCAGCGGTGCGCCGTGGCGCCGTTGCGTCGGCTACATCTTACTTCGCCGTCGTCGCTGGCCCGCTGCATTCCCGCATGTCGCCCCGCGCCCGATGCGCGGCTGTCCCGACGCTGTTTCAGCGCGCGCCTCATGTGTTCCGCTGTTGTTGTTGCGCTCCCGCTCGCCCGCCCTAGCCCGCGTCGCGTTTGCCGTCGGTCGGCGGCGGCAGGGGGGTGCTGTGGCGCGCGGGAGGCGCCTCGGGGCGTCGGTTTGGGTTCAGTCGCGTCGCTGGCGCAAGATTGCAGGATTGGCGCGGCGGGCGTTCGCGAGTTTCGCGCGGCAGGATGTTTTGCTGTCTCGGCGGCCCTCGCGCGGGCGGCGTCATTTGCGACCGTCGGGCGCGCGGCGGTGCCTGAAGTCGGGACAGGGCGCGCCCGCGCACTGCGGCCTCGAGGGGCGGCGCTCGCGCCAGCGGTCGCCGATTGCGCCGCGAATGCGGCGCGCGGCGGCAGCGCGCTATGCTCGCGCTTCTCGCGCGCATCTTGGGCGGGGCGCGCGGGGTGCATGCGCGGTCGCGAAGTTGCGTTCCCGACGGTTTGCGCCGCGTCGCGCGGCGCGCGCGCGGCGGCCCTCGCCCGCGCGCCGCGCCGCGCGCGCGGCTGTGCCGCGCGCGCGCCCAACCGCAAGACGGCCATGCCATCGCGGGCCTGCGTCGTCGGCAACAAGCTCGACTCGTTCGCGCGCCCCCCCCCCCCCGTGCCCGACGAGGCGCGCGACGCATCGACGCGGGCCCGCCGCCCCTGGGCCACCCGTTGCATCGGCGGCGCCATGGCGGCGCGCGGGGCGGGCATTGCGGCGCGCGGGGCCGCGGGTGACAGGTTGCTTCGGGCTCGCATGGGTTCGCGGCGCCGCGGGCGCAGCGCGCGCCTGCGAGCCGTAGAGGGGGGGGGGGGCGAGGAGGCGAGCGCTCAGCGCTCCACTGGGCGCGCGTCCGTCGGCGCGCGCCTGGCGCTCGGGCCCAGCCGATCCCAGGGGCATGGGGGGGGGTGGCATCGCCGCGCTCGCGCGCGCGCAGCATGGGCAGCGGCGGGCCATGGCAGAGGACATGGCCACGTCTTCGGGGCTTGCAGAAGTGGCGCCGATTGGCGAGGGGGCGCGGCTTCACCCGCGGGCAGCGACGGGGGGCGTGCGCGCGCGGTGGGGCGGGGGGGGGGGAGGGCGGGGGGGCGCGGTCCCCCCCGCCGCCCCTCCCCCCCCCCCCCCGTCCCCGCGAGGCGCGCGTCAGTCCTTCATTGCGAGGGTGTGCGTGTGTGTGTGTGGTCGGGTGGGTGGGGGGCGGCGGGGGGGGGGGGGCGGGAGGGGGGCGGGGGGTTTGCGGTGCCGTGCCAGAGCGAATCTCGCCCGACACCCGATGGCCACTATGCGCGGCGCGCTTGCCTTTTTCGATGGGGCAGGGCGTGCCCGACCCGCGCGGCTGTCTGGGGATGCAGCTCCACAGGGGCGGCGAACGCGAGCGGCGGCGCAGAGCGAGCCAATCTTTGGTCTCGGATGGGGTCAACGGCGGATTATTTTTCGCGCAGCCAGGGGGGGTTCGCCTGTCGCTCTCGGCTCCGCGGAGGGCGCACAGTGGCGTGGTTGTCTTCCGTCGGCGGCTCATGCGTTGAGGCTGCTCCATTGGCAGCTTCGGGTTAACCTTTTGCCCTGCCCAGCGGCGGGATGCTGGCGCTTGCGGCACGGTGTGGGTCTTGCTTGTCGAGCAGCAAGGGCTCGCCGCCATGTTCATTTTCGGCGCCGTTCCCGTTCGGCATCGTGGCATCCTGGCGGCGCATGGCGCGCGCGCGCGTTGAGGGCGTTGCCCCCGCGGGCAAAAGCGAACGCTCGTTTGCGGCGGCGGGCTGACGCGGCGCGCGCGCTGACGCGGCGTGCGGCGTCGCGGGTGCCGCCCGTCTGGCGTCCGACGGGGTGGCCCGAGCGCCGCGGAGCTGCCGCTTTCGGTGTCGCGCAGCAAGCGGGGCGCCATCGTGCGATGCCCGCGGTGCGTTATGTTTGGTTCTGGTGGGGGATAAGGCAGCGCGCGCCCTCTGCGTCGGCGCCGTCCTGGTGCTGGCGCCATCGGGCCCCGAGCGGGGCCGAGCGCCGCCGTCCCTGCGGCCCTGAGCGCGGCCGCGCACGCAGCCGCGCTAATGCAAATGGCGCGGTGCGCCGCTCCCGGGCCAGGGAACGGCGCGCCCGCGCCGTTGCCCGTGGGCGCCGCGCGCCCGCGGCCGCGACGGCCGCGGCGTTCGCGGCCGCCTCCGCGCTGGCAGCGGCGGGCCTGGGCTTGCCAGGGCGGCGTCGCCGATGGGGGGGGGGGGGCGTCGATGCTGGCCTCGGAGAAGTTCCCCACTGGCGTTGCGCGGCAGAAGCCAGGGGCGCCCGCCAGCGGGCTGCGCGCCAGGCTTTGCGTCGCAAGCCAACCCCGTCGATTCTCACCCCCGCGCCCCCCTCCTCGGATTCAGCTGTTCCCTGGGCGTCCTTGCCCGCGCGCGTTGCGACCGTCCCGCGGCCTCTTGTAACCCCGCGCAGTCGCGCCGAGGCGTCTAACTTCTCCCCCCCGCATCCTCCCCCACTGCAGCGGTTGGCTGGTCCGTGCGCTGCATTCCGATATGTTCTGCCACGTGGGCGCAAACTCGGGCTGCCGCTTGGCGCTGATTCTAAGTGGGGCCCCTTTGCGTTCTGATTGGCGGCGCGCAGTCTCCCGCAAGGCCCGCTGGCGGCAGGGTGGCGGCAGTCTCGCGGCGGGCAGGTTTGCGTTCGTGGATGGGGGGGGTGCGGGGGAGGGAGGGGCATGCGCGCGGGGTTGGGGGCGGGGGGGACGGGGCTGCAGCGAACGATTGTGGCGGTGTGTGTTGGGGGCAGGTTGGCGTTTGGCGCGTTGTCGGGGGGTGGGGGGGGCGGGTGGGGGGGGGTGGTCGTGGTGGTGGTGGTGGTGTTTTTTTTGGAGGGGCTGCGCTTGTGCGGCTGCATTTTCAAGCCCGTTGCGCTGTCATTCCCAAGGGCGCGCAGGTCGGCGCGTTCGTTGCGCACGTTTGCAGCATGGGGGCCGCTGCAGTGATTTCGGGTTCGTGGCGGCCCGATGTATTTTCTTTCACGTATTGCGTTTTGCGTTTCTGTTCTTGTGGTTCGAGCGGGCGGGGTGGGCGGGGGGCTGCTCGGGCTTGCGGTGCTGTTTCGCGGCCATGTCGGAGTGGCGCGTTTGCGCTTTCCTCCCATCAGCCCCTGGTGGTGCGCCGACTTTCTGTGGGCGGCGCCGTTGTGTGCCGTTTGCGCGCGTGGGTCGGCGCGCTCAGGTTCGATCCGCCGATGTCCCGTGCAATGCGCGCGTTGCCGCTGCATGGTTGCGTGGCGCACCGCGCGCATATTCGCGCGCGCGCGGTTATCCTCCCACTCACCTCTCCCTCCTCCCCGTTCCCGCCCCCTCGCCCCCCCTCTCCCCCCGCGATCTCCCTTCCCTCCGCGGTCGCGGCTCCCCCCCCCCCCCTCTCGTCAGTCATTTCTTCCTTATTCAAACTGTTTGTCGCTGTCGGTTTTCGAATCGTTGGTGCCTTCTCCCACGCCTAGTCCATGCTTTGTTTGTTGTCGTTGCGCCCCAGCCAGGTGCTTTTCGCCGTGGGCGGCTTGGTCGAGCAGGGCGTGTCCGCCGCGGGGAGGGTGCGGGACGCGCAGTTCACTCTGGTCGAGTTCGGCGGTGTGTCCGAGGGTTCCGTCGAGGCCGTTCGCCCCCAGCATTATTTCCCCTCTTCGTGGAGGCAGACCGAGCGCGAGTTGATCAAGTACCATCTTGCGAGCATGGAGGCGATGAAGGACTGCGTTTTTTTAGCGGGGGCGGGAGCGGTGAAGGAGGGAGCGCGCCAGCGCGTCGATGGCGACGCGTGGCGACGAGCGGCGGCGGACGGCGACGGCGGCGACGAGCGGGATCGGCGTCGGCGACGTTGGGCGAGACGAGCCCCCCCCCGCCCCCCTTCCCCAGGGTGCGCAGTGCCTGTCCCTGAGCGGCCCCGACGGGACCAAGGTCGGGACGGACTTCTCGGTGTTGATGGCAGCGATGATGAACCAGAGTTCCGCCAAGGTGTGCGCGTGCCTGCCGCAGGCGCCAGCTGGCCGACTCGCGCGGGGCGGCGCGGGCGAGGCGGGGGAAGGGCGGGGGGCGGAGGCGAGGGTAGTGGAGGATGGGGGTCGGCTTGGGGTTTGCATCTCATCTTCTTTGTGCCTGCGCATTCGCATCGCTCCTCAGTCGTACTCTTCCCCCCTCTCGCGCACGCCCCCCCCCTCCCCCTCTATTGCGTTTACCCCGTCCGCTCCTCCGACGGTCTTGCCATGCACCCCCTTTTCGCCCATTTCGTTTCCCTTATTGTCGTCGTCTGCCTCCCCCCTTCCACGCCCGAGCTCTACTCGCCAATGCCTCGCGTTTCCGCCTCCGCCACGGCTGCCTCCGAATCGCCCCGTGCGTATCCATCTCAAGTTTTTCACTCGCCCCATGTTTCTCATCTTTGCTCATTCCCTCATCCTGGTGTTGCTTGACCCCGTGGAGCTTTCAGCTTCCCTTTTACGCGGTGTAACTCCCCTTCGGTTATGCGCGTGGAAGGCGCTCGGCATTCGCTTCGTTCGATCAACGGTTTTACTCTCCGCCGCTGACTTTCGAAACGCCTTGCAGCATTGCTGCTTCTTCGTGTGGTCACTGTCATTGGCGTGTGCACGTGCCTCGGCCCTCCCATAACACCTAAACCGCGTCATTTCCGTAGGCCCCATCATGCAGTTTGGTCGTCTTCGTCGTTTTACACCGCCAGTGTATGTTCACTCAGGTCACCGTGCGTTTACCCTTGGAACCCAGGGGGCCCTGCTTGCTGGTCAGTTGGCATTGCCAACCTCACATACACTGAGGATGATGGCGTTCGAACTGGCGCGTCCATGCTTTCTCGTGCGTTTCGGGTTTAGGCGCTCGGGGCAGTGGCGTCCCCCATATTGTTCTGGCCGTCGCAAGCGATCTCCTACGTCTGTTACGTTTTGCGGCTTCTCCATTGCATTCGTCGGGTGCGTCGCCGTGCTCATCCACCTTTCCTGGTTTGTGGGTTTCTTTGGGTGGAGGGTTATTGGGTCTCAGTTCGTTTCGCGGCTGCCTGATCTCCCCCCCCTTGCCCTTTTGATTGTCCTGCGGCCATCCTCTTCGTCCTTCGCCTCAGCCCTCGCCTTTGATTTGCTTCCCGCTCTGATGGGGCTGCAGTCGGCATCTGTGCTATCAGTATCTCATGGGTCCCCTTTTTTTTCCCCCTGCCCATGTTATTTCTCAGATCCGCATTCCTATCCCTTCCAGGTTGCTTTGTCTGATTCGCATCACTCTTTCTCGCTATTCCCGCCGTCTCCCCCCCTCTCTTTCTCTCCTCGCCTTCCCGCTTCTTTCTCTGGCTCCTCACCTGTTTGCTCTTTCCGATGGCTCATCCCTCCTTCTGTCTTTGGCCCCCCGCCATCTCCCCCCGCCATCCATCTGTCCTGGTTGCCCCGCCACCGCCCCCCCCCCACCCCCCCACCCCCGCTCCTCTCTCGCGGCGGGCGCGGGGGGCTCGGGGAGGCGGGGGGGGCCCGCTCCGTCGTTCCCGCGAGGGGCCGAGGCAGCAGGGCCCGCCCCGCCAACCTCCCAGGGGCGCCCCTGCGAGGTTGGGGGGGGGGGTCCGGGAACGGTGCCGGCGGTGTGTTGCCGGGTGCGGGGGGCGCCCGCGCTCGAGCGGGAGCGCCCTCCCACAACACACCACCGTTCCCACACCCCACTTTTCAGTTCGCTGGGGGAGCCCTCGGGGGGTCGGGGGGGGGGCGGCTCGGGGGCCGCGGCGGCGGGCTCGGGCCAGCCAGGTGCCGGGGCAGTTCATCTCGGAGGACTGCTTCCTCGAGGGCGAGGCCCTCCAGCAGGTGCGGCAGCAGCAGCAGGAGCATTTCAGGACTGCCGTTGGCGGCAGGCAGGAGGAGGAGGGGGGCGTCGAGGCGCGGTGGGGAGGCGGGGGGAGGAGGAGGTGGGAGGTTGGGCAGAGGTGCGGCGGGCAGGTGGGGGCCCTCGAAGGGCCATGCAACTGGCCTTGGGCGGGCGAGCGGGGCATGGTTTCGGCCACTTCGCCCCCCCTGCTCTCTCTGCCCGTGGGCTTCTCCTGGCCAGCTCCACCCCCTGATCCACGCCCCCGCTCGCGCCGCCCTCCCTCGCCCCTATCCCGCATTTGCGCGCCTCGCGGAGGAGCGTCGTCAAACGGAAACTCGGGTCCGCGTTGGCGGACAGGCAGGTCGATGCCCCCCCAGCCAAGAAGCGCCGCCGCGGGAAGTCCTACCAGACACTACTATGCATCAATAACATGCTCTGGCAATCCGCGGGCAAGCAGCTCAGCGATTACAGACCTCCTCGTAACGAAGCTGGTGAATATACTACGTGTCCCTTCTCATGGAACTTGTTATCCGTGGCTCCAGATATGGGGCCGGACATGCTATGTTCGACGTATTTCATGTTGTACGGAAAAGACACCCAGCTGAATGTTCAGATCGATTTTGATATCTCCCACGGCCTCAACAATGCAGCTAAATTAGCACTCAAGCGCCGTGGCAGCAAACAATCTCTCACTGCCTAAGCCGCGTTCCGTTTCCCCCCTGGGTCCCGTTGCAAGGTTTTGCGGCGTCTTTTCCGGCAAACCACTGTTGTTGCATTCGCCGCGTTCCCCCCCCCCCCCAGCTCGCCCCCAGCCGCCAGGGGCTTCCCACGCGGCCTCGGGCCTCCTGCCTCGGGCGCGCACGTTGGGAACCCTCCAGGCACAGTGGTCTGTACAAATTTCAGTTGACAATGGCTTGTGCACAGAACTGTGCTTATGGAAGTACTTTGAGCCCACCTCGTCTGCAGCAGCTCCGAGAGTCAATGGAAGCATATAGGGCTGGGGTGACTATGGAGACAGATGTTTTATGGCAGCTTTACGTGTCTTTTATTCGCCTTCAACAGCAGGCCCCGCGGCGGCAACGCAGTGCCCCTCCCTTCCCTAGGGCGCGTCAGGGAGGAGGTGGGGGGCGAGCGAGGGCAGGCGGGGGTTGATGCCGAGGAGGGGGCCACTTGGCTGGGGCGGCATTGCACGAACGAGGAGGGGGGGTGGTCCAGGAGGAGGAGGTGGATGAGGCACTGCGCTTCCCCCTGTTCGACTGGGGGGCAGGATGGCGCCCCCCTTCCCCAGCGTGGCGCTCGCAGCCGTTGCCCCCCCCCCCCCCCCCCCCTCCAAGATGGACCCCGCGCCCGCGGACGAGCTCACAGAGAGGAATCTGTATGACAGCGTGCTGGCGCCCCCCCTCCTTCACTCGAAGGGCGAGAGAATTTCTTTGGGCAAGTATCAAGCTACAACACAAGTGAGCCAAAAGATGATCCATCAGTTCTCGCTCAAATCCTATATATATAACGTCTGCGCCCTGAGCCTCGGGTTGAAGGGGGCCAACAGGCGCGTGGCGCCGCAGCTCCACTCGGCCGACCTAGAGGACGGCGCCAAACCCATGCTCAAGCAGTGTTCAGTTGAGCAGTTCAATGATTACAAGAATCAACTGGATCGGGCATCATGTCTATTTGGAGATATCGATTGTTACTTCAAGCAGCGGTTGATCTGCCAGATCATTGGCCCGACCGCTGAGTTCCACAGCAGGATCGCGTTTGCTCGTTTGCGGCAGCGTCAGTTTTTTTTTTGGGGGGGGGTCCGAGGCGAGGGGGGGGGGGAGGGGAGGGGGTGCGCAGGCGTGGCGTAGTAGACGCGAGCGGGCACTCGCAGTCGGGGTCAAAGGTCCGAGACCGAGGTCCGACGGCAACGCGGCGGGGCGCGCGGGGGGGCGTCGCGGCGCCCCCGAGACACGGAGAGGCGGACGGGGGGGGATAGGGAGAGGGGGGGGGCGAGGAGGAGCAGGAGGGGAGGGGGGAGATGCGATCAGGATGAGGATGGCGGTGGTGAGGGTGTTGGTGATGGAACTTGGCAGGGGCGCCTATCGCCCCATCTCGACGCCTCTCCTCGCCCGCCCCTCTCCCTGTGAAACAGTTCCCCAGACAGAATGCCCGCCTGCGCTCCGCCGACGCCTCGATTCCTTTCGAGCTGGAGCAGATGGCTGAGGGCATCCATCGTATAGAGCAGCTGGCCGTGTTCCAGCTCAACCATCGCAATGGCTTCGCCCCATGCGGGGTGGAGGTCTACTGGACGGGTGCCAAACTCCATTCCAAGCACCCGCGGGTCGACGCATCCAACGATTTTGCCAAGATGATGGCCGACCTCATTTCAGCACTCGTGTTGCAGCTTGTGCAGAGGGCCATGACCACGACGCACGGGCATCCCAAGCGGCAAGTTCTGTTGCTTGACGCGGGGTCGCGCCCGCAGTTTTTGGTTGAGCTCCGCAGTGACATTCAGATTTATGAGACCCTCAAGACGACGGTCTTCGAGGGCGCGCAGGGTTTCATTGGTCGGTCCCTCCTTCAGCACACGGCCGTTCCGCAGATGATCAAGTGCCTCGAGCTTGAAGGGTGGGCTGCGACCGAGAGGACCGCCGTGGCGTGCCCGCCTTGCCTCGCCCTCGGAACGTGCCCCGTCCGATCCCGCAGGGGTTGGCCCTGGGGGGCTTGGGAAGGGGGGTTGCGGCAACCCTCCCGACGGCGGCGCTGTAGCATTTCGGGCCGCCACCCCGCCTCGCCCGTTTATCCTAGCTCTGGCGGCTTGGGCGCCACCAGGGGGAGGGGTCTGGCACCGCCCGCGGCAGCTCTCCTCGGTCGCGGCCCACAGGATTTTGACGTTCACTCGGGTTAAGTGTCAGCGGTTTCTGTGCCAGCAGATAGTAGAGGACATGTTCAACAAAATCAAAGGCAGGGTTGCTAAAAACAAAAACAGTGTGTGTACCTCTCACGCGGCGCAGGCGATTGTATTAGATGCCGAGGTTGTCCAGACAACGCACAGGTATACGCCAGTTGTGAAAGACGAAGTCGCCGCGCCACGAGATTGTCGGTTCGAGTCCAACGCGTTCAAGCCAGTGATGAAGAAGTCTGCTCTACATGGTGATTTGTTGCCCCTGAATTTGTCTGCCATTTCGTCGCACAAAGATGCTGATTGGTATTCTCCCAACGCTGCTGGACATTTCCAGCCATACGTTGACATCGCACTATGCCGCGAAGCCTCTCGGGAGAACAGGCTTTCGCTCCTGGATCGGCGCTTCTGCAGCCGCCTCATCACGAACGAGCTGGTCTTTCGGCGGAAGGGGTCGGTTTCCTGGTACTGGGGCTTGGGGTCCATCTGCGGGTCCATGGCAGTTGGGTGGCCAGTTGACGAGTACGGGCCTCGCCGTTACAGGGTGTTGCCAGATCGTAAGAGGGAGTTGTTCGCCATTCTGGATCTGACGGAGTGGGAGGCTTTGCCTGTCGTGTTCGCGTCGCCTTTGGCTCAGGCCGTTGACGTCGAGGTCAAGCGCCTCCCGATTCAGCAGCAGGGCCCTGCGACGGAGGTCGCAGTGAAGGACCTGCGGCGGGGGTGGGCGTGCGCGTGAAGTAGCCTTTGCCTGCGCGCCCCTGCCCCCCCCCCCGCCCCTCCCCCCCCTCATCATTTTTTCACCAGCGTGCGCCTCTTCAGCTGGTCGGCATCCCATCATCGCCACCTCCTGCCAGGATGCGCGCGAGCACGGTGACTTCACTATCATCCTCGCTGGTGCCGACGAGCCCAGGGCCTTGATGGCGACGTGCGCCTTGCAGGCGTTCTGGGACTTGCCCCTGTCCGTGCTGGTGCAGCTGTGCAAGCTCCACGACGTCGACACCGCGGACCTCAGCTTGGTGTCGGTGCTCACGGTCCTCGGCTGGCAGTTCATCCCGCAGTGCACCGACGCGAAGATCATCAAGATGCTCGAGCGTCGGGCCCTCACCTTCGAGCGCGTCGACTCCTTGGAGGAGTTGATTGCGTGCGAGTGGGTGACTGACCACTTCGACAAGGACACGAAGGACATCGTGGAGCAGGAGATCCACGCCTCCAAGCAGCTGCGCGCCAGCCGCGACCATTTTGTTCGCGACCTCCGCAGGGTCAAGGCTGGGGGAGGGGGAGGACGAGGAGGGGAATGGGGGGCGGAACCCGACAGGTGGCAGCGGGGGTGGGAATGGGAATGAGAGCGGGGGCGAGTACGCATCCGACAGGCGATGGCGGAGGAGGAGGACGGTGCGGCGCGGGGGAGGAGGGAGGGGGGGGGAGGAGAGGTCGGAGGAGGAGGGTGACGACCAAACAAGGCGGGGGGGGGAATGGGGTCGGCGCTATGCCCGATGGGGGGGCCTCTTCGGCCGAGGGGTCGCATTGCGCCCCTTCGTTGCAGCGGCCGCCACCGAGCCCAGACAGCTGCTCCTTCTTCTTCTCCCCCCTTATCCCCCCTTAGCCTTGCCCCCCCCTCTCCCTCTCCGTCCCTCCTCGCCCTCCGCCTCCCAGCTGATCCCCCCCCCCTACGCCGTTCGCACTCGCCCCGCCTCCCCCCCCCCCCCCGCCGCCCCTGCCTGCCCAGGATGACAAGCTCCCGAAGGTGCCCGCGTCCACGCGGTCGAAGAACCACCCGTTGCACGGGCTCGTCTTCCCCAAGGCCGTCCCTGAGCCCAGGGGCGACCTGCCCCAGTCGGAGGCAAAGCGCCTCCTCCCCCCCGACAGCTACGTCTGGAGGTCCAACACGCGGGGCGGGTGGCACTTCCGCGTGGGCGATCACCCTCGGGGTTCGGAGACCTGGTCCGACCACGGGGGCAGCTCGTACCGCGCGCTGATGGAGGCCGTGCGTCGTGCCTGGGCGATCTGGCTGAAAGACGCACGGCTTCCGAGCTCTGCCTGCCCCATCCCAGGGCTTCTGAATTCTGAGCCCGTTTCGTGATGCAGGCGGCCCGTGCGTTGGAGGGAGGTGGATGATGCCAGAAGGGGAGGAGGGGGGAGTCGGGCCTTGCTGCGCCGAGGCCGCCGCGCCCTTTGAGTTTTTTTCAGGGTCCGAGCACTGCAGGCTCCCAGCGGGGCGCCATCGTTGCGAGTGCGCTCGGATCGTTTTCTCTGGATTGGATCCGCGTCGCGGCACGCGCCGCTCTGGGGGTTTCGCGGAGAAAATCTAATGTCTCATATGTCTGGGCGGTCGGGGGTGGGCGGGTGGGCAGATGAGCGAGGGGCTGATTCGCATCGACCTTGGAACATTGGCCTTGCCCCCATCCCCTGTTCCCCCGCCCCCCGCGCCCGCCCGCCCCCCCCCCCTCCCCCCCCAGACAGCGCCCTCCTTGCCCGCCATCTGGTCGCACCCCTTCAGGTTGACGCGTCACGATGCGCGTCTGATTTCCCCTTTTCCATCTTGGTACCCCTGTGCACCGCAGATCGGCGCCCGATCGAGTCGCGGGCCAGCGTTGGCCCGCCGCCCCGCTCTCCCGTGACATGGCCGCGCACTTGGCCCCGTACTCGCCAGCCATGGGCCTCGAGGACAACCAGGGCCGACGCGAGGGCGCAAATTATTTTCCCTTCCGCCCCCATCCTGGCTCCCAGGTTCGGCTGCCTAAGTGGCAGCTCTCAGCCCGGGGCACCGCCGAGGTGGCCCACGATGGCCCCATCCAAGCCATTCGTTCAGCGGCGGCGGGTCTTGGGCCCGAAGTGTGTTCGATGACGTTTTTGGGCGCATGGTTGTGTTGGGTCATAGTTTTTGTTGTGCGCGGCTTCCGCGCGTCGGCGATGCGGATGCCCTTTCGATCGAGGGTCGCAGTACCCACGTTCTCCATCCCTTATCGGCTCGGCTACCAACACCTCCGTTGCTTCGTGCTGCATGGGTTGATTTTGTTCTCGTTGCCCCGCTGCCGTCGGCATCTGCGCGACCGCTGGCATCGCACCCGCCGTGCTTCACATAGAACGTGGATGGGTTGTGTTAGGATGGCGTCGCCACCCCGATAAGCGCGCGCACATTCCGACGGCGCCGAGGCTGCTCCGTCGTCGGCCGCGGCGGCGCCGACGGCGGTGGCGTGCGATGCGACGCGCAACGGCGGCGACCGTGCCGACGATGGTTTTGTCTAGCGACCGCGCCTGCGCGCCATGTACCATTAGGCATTCACGGCGCCCCATCCTGCAATCAAGTCTGCACCGTTGGTCGTATCTGTTGGTGGTTTGTGTGCGGGCGCTTTTGGGGCGCCGTTCGCGATGTTTTTGGTCGGTGGTGTGCGCCCCTTTGGGTGGGCAGGTGGGGTTTGCATCGTTTGTTTTGTGGGCCGTCGGCGTTATGTAGTCTGGCGTGATGCGAAGAGGTTTACGCCAGGCCGTTATGTCGCTTGCTTGTCGTTTTTTGGCACCGTGGGTTTCTGGCCCGAGGTTGCGTCGCGACCCCATGGGGGGGGGGGCACCTCTGGGCCCCCCTCGGGTCACCTGGGGGGGGGAGGGGTCGGGGGCGGGGGCGGGGTGCGGCGCGGCGGGGAGGGGAGGGGGAATTCGCGCGGCCTCGGGTCGATGGGGGCAGGGGCGCGAGTGCGATGCCGCGACCGCTTTGTTTCGCATTGCGCGGCGCGGTGGCAGCGCCATCTGCTGAGCGTGCCATCCCGTCGGCGGCCTCGGCCGCGCCGTGTTCCTCTCTGAGTATTCGCGCGCGTTGCTGCGCGGTCCGAACTCCGCTCCATGCGTTTGCCCGTTGGTTTCGTGCGCGGCGGCGCGGGTCGGGGCGGGGTCGGTGTGTGTGTGTGTGTGGGCGAGGTGCGACTGGCGGGCGGGCGGGGGGGGGCGTGCGCGGGGGGGGGGAGGGGGGAAGAATGGTGCGGGGGGGCCCTGTGGGGGCGGTTCGCCCCGCATGCATCGGGTTCCCACGGGCGCGCGGTGACGCCCCGTGGCGCGCCGCGGCGCTGCTTGCGTCGCGTTAGGCTGCGCATGGCGGCGTCGGGTTGTTTTTGTTTGTGGCTTTTGTTTTGTGCGCGCGGTGTTGGGGCCATATCGTCGCCCCAGCTGCCCATGAACGGTGCTGTCCAGGCGCGTGCGTGGTCGGCGCGGGCGCGGGCAATTTGAGTGACGCGACATTGGCGGGCGCTTGCATAATGGCTGCCAGGCTAGCAGGCCCGTTGCGGTCGGCGACGCGGCGGGCCTTTGGCGGGCGACGCGCTGGACCGCCTGGCCAACGTCGAGGCCATTGCTGGGCGTTTGCGTTTGGCGGGGCGCCAGCGGGCGGCCATGTGGGGGCGTTTCCACGGCGCAATGACAAACGCATCGGGTTCGCATCGCAAGGCCACTCGCGACGTGCGGCGGTCGCGGGGCCGCGGGTGGCCCGCGGCTGCCCCGCGAGCAAAGTGCCGAATCTTTACAGTTTTGCGCGGCCGCGCGCGCGCGATGCCGCGGCCTTGCAAGGGCATGCCATTGCGTGGCGTTGCGCGGCGCGGGCGCGAGCCCCGCGCGCGCGCGCGGGAGGGTGCGCCTGGTGGTCTTGCGCATGTATGGCACAGAGGCAGCGCCCTCGTTTGCCACTGTCGCAGAAGGCGCCGCGTCGGCTGCGCCGCCGCGGCGCGGGCCCACCAGCGCCGCCGCGGCACTTGCTGCTCGGGCGAGTACCGCGCCCAAGAGAGCGCGGCGCGCGGGGCGTTGTTCGGGCCCGACGCGCGGCTCGGGGAACGACGCGAAGTTGCCGCCAGCGCCCGCGGCGAATGCCGAGTCCCAGGTGCGTGTTTGCGTTTCTCGCGGGGCGCCCCCGCCCCGCCGCCTTCTCGCGACCGCGCCGCCGCTTGCGCGCCTGCGCCTTTCCCGCCTCGCCCCGTCGCCTCCGTCCTCGCAGGGCGCTGGCTTTTTTTCGCCAGCGCCCGCGCGCTGCGTCTTGGCGGTGTCTGCCCGATGCGAGGAGCTGCGCGTCGGGCGCAAGTCTGCTGCGCGGCGCACGTCGGGGCCGCCGTCCTGAGGCGCGCGCGCGCGGGGCAGGGCGCGCGGCTGCAAATTCTTGCGTCGCGAGGCTGCCTTGCCATGCTGCGCGCCGAAGGCGCCGACGCGGGTTCCCGCGCGGCGCGAGTGTTTCTTGCGACCAGCAGGTCGTTCAATTATGCGGCAAGGGCGCGGCGGTGCATCGGCCAGCGTTTTGTCGTCGCGCCCGCGGGCATGCGGCGGGCGCGCGGGCAGGCCCGCGACGTTGCCTGCCCCGCGCAGAGGGCTGTGACCCGCTGGGCGGGGCCTGCTGGCACCGACGGGGGCGCCCGCCCCTTATTCTGCGTATTGCGCGTCTCTCGCGCGCGCGCTGCCATTTCGGCGTTGGGGGCGCCGAGGCGCGCGCGATGCGAGGCGGCCCTGGCGGGTTTTCGGCGGCCGCCGAGGCCGCTCTGCCCGCGGCTGCGGGCGGCGCGACGAGCGCCCCGATGTCGCGGCTAGCCGTCCGCTGCGCGCGCCTTTGCGCCCGAGGGCGGCCTGGGTTTCGCTGTGGCCCAGCGCGGGCGGGCGGCGCGAGGGCGCGCGTTGGTCTGGCGCTGCCACTGTTGCCATGGTTTTGGCGCCCCCCGCCCCTCGCCCCCTCGCCCTGCACCCGCCCCCCGCGCCCCCCCCCCCCCCCCCCCCCCCGACCCCCCTGACTTAGCGCAGTGTCGGCCCTTGCTATGTCATCGCCATCGCGCCTTCCGCCGCGCCCCTCGCCCCCCCGCCGCCCTTTCCCTTCCGCCCTGACGCCCGCTCCTTTCCCCGCGCAGCCCCCCCCCCCCCGCGCCCGCTCCCCGCTGCGCCCGCCGCCGATTTCACTTGTTCAGCCGCCCTCCCGCGTCGGCCCATCGTGGGCAGATGCGCGCGGCCGACGCAAAGGGCGCTCGCGCCTGGCGGCGCGCTGCGCGCGCGCGGGCCGCCCACGCCGCGTTGCGCGCGAGGTGCTTCAGCGCTCGGCATTGCCGCCGCCCGACCAATTGGCGGCGGCTCAGCACCGATCGGGGCGGAGAAGCCCGAGTGAATGCGGTGCTCGCAGGGGCTGCCGCGCAGGCGGCAACGTTGGGACAGCGCGGCAGAGGTGGCGTAGCCCGATCTTCTTCGGCCGAGCGCCATTTTCACCGCCGCGGGCTAGGCCGCCTTGCCCGCGCCCTGCGGCGCGCGCGGGTGGATCGGCGCTTGTCGCGGGCATCGGCGGCGCCAGGGCGCGGATCGAGCAAGCGTGGTTGGGCCTCTGCGGGGCGGGTCGCGTATTCAACGCGGTGCGCAGGCGGCATCATCGTCGGGCGCACCCAGGGCATTTGGCGCGGAATCTCGTCGGGGCGAAGGGTCGCGCGGACGTTGTTGGCGGGGAAGCATCGCGTCGGGGCTTATGCGGTCATTCGGATATGCGCTGGGTGGCTTGAGGCGCAGCTGATTGGGCCTTTTTGCGCGGGTGCGCCGACGGCAGCAGACGCCTCGGCGAAGGCGCAGCGCTGCCGCGCAAGTCTGCGGACATTCGGCACATTCACTGTGCGCCGCGCGCCATGGCGTGGCGATTCCATGCGGGCAGCGGCCGCCGCGACTTTGCAATGCGCGTTTCGGGCCAGCGCGCCGCGTGGGGCCCGAATCCTGTCGCTGGCCGCAGTGCCAGCTGCGGGGCAGGGTGGGTGGGTGGATGGACGCGAAGGGGGTCCATGGCCGCGGGCGCCTTCATTTTCCCGCGCTTGGCGGCGGGGCCGACGCCGACTAGAGTTTCCAGCCGAGGCGCCATGCGCATGTCTTGCTGCATTGTCGGCAAGCGTCGGTCGGCGAGTTCGGGCGCGCCCTTGGCAGCCGCCCACGACGAGATGCCGCGCTGGGGCTTCAGACAGGCGCGCGCGGGCTCGCGACGCAAATTGTTCCAGGAGGTCGCGGTCGCCCGCGACGCGGCGCTTGCGCCCCCCCCCCCCCCCCCCCGCGTCGCGCCCGACGTTTGAAGTGCCTTTACGCGCTGGGCGCGCGAAAGCGCGCTTCGGCGCGGCCTCGAAACGCGCGGCCTCCGTCGCGGGCGAGTTGGGATCGGCCGCGCGGGGGTGGCATCGAGGGCGGGGCTCCGCAGCGGGGAGGGCTCGTCGCGCGGGCGCCGCTCTCGGCGAGGGCTGCGGAGGGGGAGGGGGTGGGGGGGGGGGAGGGGGCGGCGCTGAGTGGCCATGTGTTCGCGAAGGGGCGGTGGCGCTCATGCGGCTAGTCTCGCAATTTGCGGGGGCGCAGCGTTTGCTGGCGCGGCCCGCGCGCGCGATGTCCCCGAGCGGCGGGGCGCGCCAATCTCAGTGCTTATGTCGCGACCGTTCCCGCGCGCTCCAGCGCCCCCCGCCACCACCTTCCCCCCCCCTCTCCTCGGCGCTCTCGCCCGCCCCCCCCGCGGCCGCGCCCGTCGCTCGAGCCGCCCCCCTGCCCCGTCGCGCGTCGCCTGTTCTTCTGTTCATAGCTTGCGCGGGGTGCGGGGTGCAGTGGATTGGGCATTCCATGTGCGGCGCCCGTTCAGGGCGCGTTCGCGCTGACGTTCGCGTCGGGCGCGCGCGACCCAGTGGGCGGCGAGGGGGCGGGTCGGGAAGGGGGGGGAGGGGGGGGGGGGCGCGCGTGTTCGTCGGGCCGCCTCTCCCGCCGCAGAAGGCGCAGGGTCAGCTTTTGGGCGTGCTTGGCCATGGCGGCGCGCCGATGGATTGGGGCGCTGGGCGGGTTGGGGCAGGGCGCGCGCGGGCGGGCGACGCGGCGGGCCGCGCGCTTCGCGCGGGGCCGCGCCAGTGATTCAAGCATCGTCGGGCCGTGCCACCCGATCGCGCCCTGCCGCCGCGGCGTTGTTTGGTTCGTCAGATCTCGAGCACGCGCGGGGTTCCCCCCCACCCACGCGCGCACAGCCATTCCCATTTAATGTTTCCTCATTGCGCCCCTTCGTCGGCTGCCTTGACTGGGTGTGGCGCGACGCCACTCGCACGCGCAGTAAACGTGCTTGGGCGATGTAGTCGGTGTCCGATCGGCCGAGGATGGCAGGGGCGCGCGTTGCGGAGCGCTCATTTCTCACGTCGCCAACGACATCCATCATGGCATACCATTGCGTAATCCGTCAACGCCACACATCCATCATGATGCTCCTACCCGCGTCGGCCATCTGCCCCCCGACGACATCGTAAGACGCGAACTCCCCGTGCCGCCTGTTTTTCGGCGTGTGTCTGCGCGCGCGCTGCCGCCGCGTGGTTTGCGCCGCGCTGTTACAATGCTATGTTGCTTGCGTCTGCAGATGTTCTTGCGCGTCGGGCGTCGCCTTCCACGCCTGTCCCGCGTCGAGCACGCGCCAGCGCGCGCGCGCGCGCCTCGCTGCGCGCGAATTTGGGGTCGCGCGGCAGAGTCTGCGCCGTTAGCCAGCTCTGCGCCGTGGGAAATGCGCAGCGCATGCCGCAATGGGTTTGTCACGCTTTTCCTCGCGCGGGCGTCGCGTTATCCCAGCTCGTACCGCGCGGTTTGCGCCACGCGCCCAATCCCAGGGCGCCAGCGCAGCTCGGGGGTGCATTCGTTGCGTCGCGCTGCGCATTGCCACCAGCGCATTGCCTCGTCTCGCGGCGGGCTGCCCGCCCAGCATGTTTTCCCCGATGGAACAGCTGGGATGGGCGCGAGGGCGGCGTCGAGGTGGAAACATGCCTTTTCGCTGCATTGCGTTTCCTTTTCAATGGTTCTCCTCGTTGCCCGGAGCGCCCGCGAGCTGCCCGTGGTATTCCAGCGTTGCGTTTCTATTCCGCGTGCGTAGCAATGCTTTGGCACTTGCGTGTTTCTTTGGTTCGTGTTTTTAGGCGTGCCGTCGTAACATGGCGGCAGTTTGCTCTCGCAGCATCCGTGTGCAGCTATATATGATATCATATTATGATCGCGATATGGTGGGGGCGCCATGCGGGTTTCGCCCTCTGGAGGGCGTCGGCGTGCACTGCCTTCTATGCATATTCTCTGCAGCGGTTGGGCCCATCGCCAGCTACGGTCGAGGTAGGTTGGGGCGGGTTCAGGGGGATGGGGTGAGGTGGCCGAAGATAGAGCGCGCCTGGCCAAGGCGGAGGGCTGAGAAGATTCTAGAAACAAGGAGGAGGCTGCAGGGGAGGATGCGGGGGAGGGAGAGGACTGGCCCAGGGGGTTTTGACGCGGACGTCGGTCGTTAGACCATGCCCGAAACGTTTCCTCGAGAGGAGCTCGAGCGCAACAAGCTCCTGAAGTTGTGCGGCCCGTGGGACTACGGGTGCTGCGTCGTTCGCGGCCCGCATTGGGAGTTCAATGATATGGACGGCGGGGCTGGCTGCAAGGGCTTCGTGCAGGCCCCAGATGAAGTGCGCATCAACAATTGGTTGTGCACCGTGCTGAAGGGCACGGCTGGTGGCCGCCAAGATCAATGTGGTTTCTGGACGGGCGGCTGGTTCATCAACAAGTCAGTTTGGGCAGTGTTTCCTGAGAGTGATTCTGACGGCGGCTACTTCAGGGCAGGCGATGAGGGGAGTTGGGACCTCCAGAAAGTCCTGGGCGCAAGTACGATGACGCCGTGTCAGCGCATCCACGCCATCATTCAGGTCAAGGACTGCTGCATCGAGGCGCCGACGAAGCCCGACTACGGCGGCTGGAGGAACGTGATGACATCCATCGTGCCGAAGTCGGACGCCGTGCAGTTCTTGATCGAGATCGTGCAGAAGGACGCGTTCCAGGCTGTGCAGGCCGAGATGGACCAGTTCGTCGCGAACCACATCTCGCGCGAGATCGCCGCGGGGAAGCTCGGCGCGCTCGACGGCCCCGCCCAGGATCGCCGCGGGATTTGGTTCATAATTGAAGTGGTTTAGGGGGTGGTGTTTTTATGATGTTTGGGAGCGGGTTTTTTTGTGGGTCCGTCCTTCCTTGGATACTCAGCTTGGCGAGGCGCTTGGAAACTGTCGACGGTCCGCGTCGCCCCACCGCCCCGTCCGCAACCGATGCCCAGGCCAAGTGCGATAAGGGAAGTATGTGAGCATGCGCGTAAATCAACAAACATAACCAGACACATGTGGATACTGGTCGTTGCGGAGCGCCCTGGGGCGTGCTTGGCCCACCCAAACGCGACCCGCTGGGAAGCCATTGTTGGTCTGGGGGGGATGAAGAGGGCGAGCGGAAGAGCCATGAGCGTCTGGATGCCTCTCGGAGTCTCCTCGGAAACTGTGTTGGGGGCGTCCTACGGCGTCTGGGGCCCCCCCTGGCGGGCCCAGTGGTGTCTGTGGGCGCCTGGGGTGCCTCGGGGATCCTGTTGGGGCCCCTTGGATGTCCCATGTGGGTCTCTTGGGGGAGCGTCTTGGATGTCTCTTGGGGCCGCCTGGGCGCCACCCCATGGCCTTCTGGGGGCGCGTTTCGGGGCCTTGGGGGCCCCCTGGGAGCAATTTTGGATGACACCGATCAATCAAGATGGGGCTACCTGATCAGCGTTGCCCTTCGGCCCCCCCCCAAAGTCGCTTCTTGGAACGGTATTGGAGCGCTCGTGGAGCACTCTTGGGCGCTCTTGGGGTCGCCTTGAGGCTCTATTGGACCCCTCATGGGGCCCTCTTGGGCGACGTTGGAGTCGCCATGAAGCGTTTGGAAGGCCATCGGGGCGAAACGGCGGGAAGCCCAGCCGCATGCTTGGTTCTTAGGCTGTTGAAGGATTTTAGTTTCCTCGAGGCCTCCTGGGGAGCTCTCTTAGCCACTTGGGCCCGCCATGAAGCGGCTGTGGGGCTTCTTCTCATGGGGCACTTCGGGGTGGGCGCATCCAGGCATCTTGCGCTATATTGAGCCCTCGGGGCCATCCTGGATTCCCTGAGGCCCTCTTGGGGCCAGCGCGAGCCATGCTAGACGCTCCGACCGCTCGCGGAAACGCCCCGTCCAGGTCCAGGGGAGAGGGTGGGGCGGGGTACGTAAACCCATCCCCGACGGGGGGGATATCGGGTGGAATAGGAAACGCCCTAGACCACCTACGCCCAGGGGGCTGGTGGGACTGCCCTGAGTCGTTGGTCGGGCTTCCCCTGGCCCCTCCCTTGGTCGCTGCCCCCCCCCCCCCTGCTCCGCCGCCGCCTTTCGGCGCAGTCAGGAGCGCGGCTGCAGCTCCAACGCCAACGAGCGGCAGCTCAAGCGCAACAGCACGGACGAGGCCCTTGCAAACAAGCGCAAGGCCTCCAAAGGCGGCGCCTCGCAGAAGTGATGAGGCGCCGCGCGACGGCGGCGGTGCGCCGCCCCAGCCGCGCGCGCGGGCAGGCGCCCGCCTGCGCCCGCGCGGGCCGCCGCCGAGAGAGCGAGCGGCGGGGGGGCCCAGACGGGCCCTCTTGCATGAGAGGGGGAAAAATCCAGGTGTCAGATTGTCGAGTTGAGCATGTTGAGCATGTTGAGCATGTTGAGTTGTTGAGTTGAGCATGTTGAGTTGTTTTCGAGCGGGCCTCCTCGTCGCCGAGCGCTGGGGTCGGCTGGGAAATTCGAGCTGGGATGGCCGCGTGGACAGCCCCGACCAACCCACTTGCCCAGGGACGTGCATTGATCGCGGAGCTCCGTCGAGGGGTCTGTCGACGCGGGGACTGCGCCACCGCGAGGGTAGACGTCGCGTCGGTTGAGCTCGTCACTTTTAAAGCGGCGGGTAGGAAGAGGGAGGATCAGGAGTGGGCGGCAGGAGGGGGGCGGGACGGGGGCGGGAAAGGCGCGGGCGAGGGCGGCGAGGAACGGAGGCAGCAAGAGGAGACCGTTGTTACTTTAGCACCCGCTCTCGCGACCACCGCCTGGGGCATCTCGCGGGGTGCTGGGCGCAGATGTTCGTGCTTCGTTGCGTCGCTGGTTGCCGCGGCATCTCGCGAGATGCCACGGCAACCAGCGACGTTCTAGCAGTTCGTTCTGAGCACCTCGAGGCGTCGAAACCCCCTTTCATCAGAGGCCCCCCCCCCAGTGGGTCCTGCAACCTTGCATCTGGCCTCTCGGCAGATCCCATTCGCGCGTTCTCGCTCCCGCCCTCTTTCGTCGTTTTCTTTTCCGCGGATTCGGTCGGGGGGGCTCGCCGCGAGGGCGAGCGCGCTTTAGCTGTCTTGCTCGCCCAGGCGCGCGCTTCACAGCCCCAGGTGGGCACCTTCGGGGGGGGGGGCGACCACCCCCCCACAGGGGGGGGTAATCGGTGACGGTGGTGTGTTGTTTTGTTATCAAGTCTGCCTGTCAAGCAAGCGCTCTACTCCCTGTACCTTCACTTCCTCTCGGATGAGCTTCTTGATAACGAGTTCAATTACTGCAGGTGCGCCTTCTTGCCCAAGGGAGCTATCGCAAATGGCGGTCAGGAAGAGCGTGGCCCGAAAGATGCCCGGCTCCTCTCTCTCTCTCTCTCTCTCTCTCTCTCTTTCTCTCTCTCTTTCTCTCTTTCTCTCTCTCTCTCTCTCTCTCTCTCTCTCTTTTTTTCTCTCTCTCTCTCTCTCTCTCTCTCTCTCTCTCTCTCTCTCTCTCTCTCTCCAACGCCGACAACAAAATTGTCTGCTCCGCTCTCGCCCAACCCCTCCAAGCTGTCGCCGCTGATATCGTCGATCCTGTGCAAAAAGGTTTCATTAAGGGCCGCAGTTTAGTTGACAATGTTGTACTTTTTGACGGGCGTCTCCGAGGCTGGGCAGGTGCTCTGGGCAAGGAGAATGCTGGAGGCTGTCTGTTCGACTTCGCGCAAGCGTTCCCCAGCGTTTACCACCGGTGGATTTTCAAGGTTTTGGACAGGATGCGCCTGCCGAACAAGATCCGCGGGGCCACCAAAAAGCTCCGCACCAATGTCATCATGTTCGTAGGCCCCCCTGGGCCTGATGCGTTTCGTTTCCTTGCTACCCGCGGAATGAAACAAGGCTGTCCGTTGTCAGGTGTCGTGTTCGCACTCATCCTTGATCCAGCGTTGCGGCGGATAAAGATCTCGCAGTCCCAGATTGAGGTCTGCCTGGCGGCGTTCGCCGACGACATTGCACTGGCATGTGCCAATATGCTGATATTTTTTCTACTGTACTCCGCCTGCTTGTACGCTCAGGATATTTCACTGGCCTTGTCCTGAACATAAATAAGTGCATCATGTTGATAATTAATCGCATGAACAAAAACGACATCATAAATCTGTTCCAGGACGTTCAGGTCAACCTTGCCAAATTTAAGACCCAGAAGAGCGCTGTGCACCTAGGAGTCACTGTAGGCCACGATGCTGCACAGGACGCTTGGCGTGCACCCGCCCTCAAGCTTGCATCTCGGACTCAGGAAGTCAAGAAGCTCGGACAGACTCTCACGCAGAGCGTCGTGGCCTGCAATATCTACGCTGCTCCTGCGTGCAGTCACGTTGCTCAGTTTCAGCCATTCCCGAAGTTCTGCCAGGCCCAGGAGCGTGAGTGCCACCAAGCTCTCGTTCGTGCTTCTCGTCATGCTTTCCCGCCAGCCGTCTTTTTCAACATGCAATCGCTTGGCCTTGGCAAAAATATCGTTCGACTAGCGACCGTGTCCTGTGCAGCAATGGTTCGAGCTGCAGAACAGAGTGCAGCTTTCCACGAGATGCGTGTTTGGCTACAGAATTTGCTTGGGTCTGACGGCGCCCCGATCGCAGCCAGATATGTACACCCTCTCTTTTCCGACTCCGTCCTATACAACATGATGAAGCAGTATCAGATCACCTCCAGCCTCCCTAGCTACCCCACAGATGTTCCCCCTAGAGGTCTCCAGCGGGCGCTCACGAAGGTCATTGACAGTGAACTACCAGTCCAACATGTCGAAGAACTTATTGGTGCTAGAGTACGCCATTGGGATGGGTCAGTTACTCGTCCTTATCTTGATCTGATTCAACGCCGCCTCCTCCGAGTCTCTAATTTTTTGCCCAAATTCTGTGCTACGGCTGCGATTCGCACTGTATTCAATGCTTGGCCCACTAGACGGCGTTTCCGTCAGGCCACCTCTTACTGTCACTTCGGCTGCCAAAATCTTGCCGGGGACCAGATTAATCATTATGTTGTGTGCCCCTTCCTCCGCCCCCTTCTGCTCGCCCATCTCCCGTTGCCCCCATCCTGGGGGGCCGATGCCGCGAATATCATTATGCCGTGTTTTTGGGATGCCAGGTCCGAAGAAGAGATTCTTGGCCATGCTGTCGCAACTGATATAATCTACTCTGCCTTCAATGCCTCTCGGGCGAAATTTCTGCACTGCCCGAGGAGAGCTGCGCAGCGCGCTCACGCTCGGCTCCGTGCAATTGCCAGGCGTAGCGGTGCCATTAATCGGCTCCTCAGGTAATCGTGAAAGCCACCCAGAGTGGCAGCGGACATCTCTTGCCCCTCGACGGGCTCTTGCTTCGTCTCTTGCTCTTGGCCGCCTGCCTCTTCCTCTTCGGGTGTGGTGCTCCTCCTCCTCCTTCTCCTTCTCCTCCTCCTCCTCCTCCGTCTTCCCCCCCCCCCGCATGCGCCTCCCCCTCGTCCTCCGCGGCTCTCCTCTGCCCATCATCCGCCTTCCCTTGCTCTACCCCCTTCTTTCGTCGCCCTCGTCGCTATACCTCATCACCCTCCGCATCACCCCCCTTCCCCTGCCCTCTCCATCCTCCTTCCTCGTCCACCTTCCTCCTCGCAGCAATTCCCCTACACCCACATCCACCGCACATCACCCTCCCCTTCCCCCGTCCTTCCCTCTGTCCTCGTCCGCCTCATCCCCCCGTCCACCCTTCCCTCTCCCTCGCCATCCTTTGCCTGCTCCTCCTCTCCTGGTCCTCCTCCTGCTCCTCCTCCTCCTCCTCCTCCTCCTCCTCCTCCTGCTGCTTCCTCCTCCTCCTCCTCCTCTCCTCCTCCTCCTCCCTCCTCCTCCTCCTCCTCCTCCTCCTCCTCCTCCTCCTCCTCCTCCTCCTCCTCCTCCTCCTCCTCCTCCTCCTCCCCCTCCTCCTGGTCTGGTCTGGTTGTGCGCACCCAAGGCGGGGCGCGTCGTGCCGACGCTCTGGGCAAAGGGCAGGCACGGTTCCGTCCCAACGAGGGCTCTCCGGCAGTGGGGCAGGTGCCCTGCGCGCGTGCCCCGCCCTGCGGGCGCCGGGCCTCGCCACTGCAGAGCAGTGTTCGGGGCCCGCGCAGCGCCGCGCTCGCCTCCTCGCCCATTGGGCGGCAAGCGAGTGCACGGCGCCACTGCGCGCGCGGCCTCCTCGTCTGCTGCTCCTGCTCCCGCAGTGCCAGCTCCCTCGCTCAGCCACGTCCTTGGGCGGCGAGATATGGCGAGATCTACACACATCCACTGCCCCCCTGGCCAGGCCCTTTCTGTGCCCAGACAATGTGGAGCACGCCATTATTATACCCTCCTGGCCACGCCAGGAGAGCGTGGCGTATACACTACTGCTGGCTCCAGGATGGGCCGGGCCAGGGAGCGGTGGGCATGTACTGGTCTCGTCGCCCGACGTCCGCGGGAGGCCACGCCACGACCGCGGCGGCGACGACGGCGACGAGGCCGACGGCAGGGACGGCGCCATGGCGGCAAGCGAGTTCCGCGGCACGGCCGTGCGCCTGGCGCCAGTCCTGGCGAAGCGCCGCGCCCTCCTCCTCCTCCTCCTCCTCCTCCTCCTCCTCCCTCCTCCGCCTCTCCTCCTCCCTCCTCCTCCTCCTCCTCCTCCTCCTCCTCCTCCTCCTCCTCCTCCTCCTCCTCCTCCTCCTCCTCCTCCTCCTCCTCCTCCTCCCTCCTCCTCCTCCTCCTCCTCCTCCCCCCTCCGTGGTGGGCGCGCCTGTGAGGGCGGAGGCCAAGGATCTCCACGTGAGCCCCTGGCGTTTCGGGCGGCGGACGACAAGGGGGGGAGGGCGGGCAGGGGCGGCGGCGGCGGTAGGGCCCCTCCAGCAGGCGAGGCCTCCACGCGCCGCCCGTCGGGGGGGAGCGGCGGCGGGGCCCGCAGCAGCCGCCCGCGGCGGCAGGGCCTCGAGACGACGCCCGAGAGGGCCCAAGAGATAATCAGTATCGCTCCTCCTGCTCCTCCTCCTCCTCCTCCTCCTCCTCCTCCTCCTCCTCCTGCTGCTCCTCCTCCTCCTCCTCCTCCTCCTCCTCCTCCTCCTCCTCCTCCTCCTCCTCCTCTCCTCCTCCTGTCCTCCCTTCTCCTCCTTCTCCTCTCCT
The DNA here is from genome assembly GCA_963575745.1 of Prorocentrum cordatum. NCBI lineage: Eukaryota > Dinophyceae > Prorocentrales > Prorocentraceae > Prorocentrum > Prorocentrum cordatum. Next base: position 119,705 of record CAUYUJ010018131.1, read on the forward strand.
CCTCCTCCTCCTCCTCCTCCTCCTCCTCCTCCTCCTCCTCCTGCTCCCCCCCCCAAGAGGCCCCGCGAGCGCCCAAGAAGGCCCCAGAAGAGGCGATCAGGTGGAGCGCCACGGCCAGGGGCGCACCCAAGGCCCGGCGGGGCAGGGCCACCGCGGCACAGCCTGGGGTGGAGAGCCGTCGCCTGCTGTCGCAGGGACTCTCGGACCGCGGGGTTGCCGGCGATGGTCTCTTTTGCCTGCCTCGGCCAGACGTTGACCGCGCCACCTCTGCCGAGGGGGCGGATGGCGAGGCCACTCCCAGCCCCGTTGGACCCGAAGAGCCACTCGGCCGGGGCGGGGCTTGCGAAGAGCGGCGCGCCTGCAGGCGGAACGGCTTGCAACTGGAGGCCCTGCTCCGTGAGCGCGCGGCCGTCTGCCCAGGCAGGGAGAGCGGACGCGGGCGGCACCGTCGTCCGCCAGGCCGGCGGCAGGGGGGCGCCGCGAGCGCCCCGTGGGAAGAGGCGGCAGGGTGGGCGTCGCGTTAGTTTTGTGCGGCCCTACAAGTCGTGGTGTCCTGTAGGAGATCCAGCGGGAGACGAGCTTGACCCGCGAGAAGCCCAACCGCGTCCCTGAACATTCCTCCGGGATCCTCAGGGTTCCTTTGGGTTCCCAGGGATACCTCCAGGTTCCTCCCCTGGATTCTTCATTGAACCCGCTAGAGCCAGTAGCAGTCCGTTCTCATGATCGTTCAAGATCCCGCTTAACATTTCAGGTTCCGTCTGGATTCGTCTGGGTCCCTCAGGATCTGTCGGGTCTCCTCAAGATCTCTTGGGGGGTCCTCCGGATTCCTCACAATTCCTCACGATTCCTTAAGGTTCTTCAGGATCCCCAGCAATTCTTCAGGGCGTCGCAGGGTCCTTCAGGATTTCTCGGGGCTCCACACGGTTCGCTAGGGTCATTCACGATCCGTCATGGCTCTTCAAGATTTCACTGACTTCTCCAGGAAATCAGATGCTACAAAGGAGTCAGAGGACTTAGATAGGAATGGTATGATAAGATGTTAGGGGGTACTGCAGGCATGCCATATTATCACGATCGGGGTGCTAGATAACTGAGACGGGAGTTTGACGTATGTGCATGTTTGTGTGATACAAGTCCGTACATGTGTAGATATACACTTATACACACAGACACACACACATATGTATATGTATATATATATATATATATATATACATATGTACACACATACAAGACTACATTGGCGCTTCGCGCCATGCACCTTGGTCCTTCAAGTTTGGTATGCAGGCCGAATGGCGGGATGGTCAAACAGACAATTTAGCGATAACTCCTTATTGCCTTTTCCGGCATCGCCGTCATGATATCGGTATCATTCCTCTACGAGTCTTTTTCCTCGTTTTTCCCCCCATCCTCCAGCTCTTTTTGCGGCGGCTCCTCCTTGGAGAGCCTCTGGAGGCCTCACGCAGGTTTCTCAGGCTTTCTTAAGGCCTTCTGGAGGCCTCCTGGGCATCTTCTGCAGGCCTCTGGGGGCTTCCTCGGGCCACCCTGGCTCCAACCGCGGTCTCCCTGAATGACGGGGTCACAATTTGAAATGCTTCGGAGGGTGTCTTGGGGCCATCTTGGGCCGTCATGCGGCTCTCAAAGGCCATCTTGGAACCCTGTTGAGCCGTCTTGGGGCTCTCTTGGACTGCCTGGAAGCCCTTTCGGATGGTTTTGTTGCGATTTGGGAGACTCCCAGGCGGTCTCGGAGGCCCAGAAGACCGAAGAACAGGGCATTCCCAGAATCATTCAACAACAACCATGGGAAATCAATATTTTCTGCGTTTTGGAAGCCTCTTGGGATCTTCTTTGGGTCGTCTTCGGGCGACTGGTGGATGTCTGGGGTCTCTTGGGGCCCTCGGGAGAGCTTCCAGGAGCACTGAAAAGCTTGAAGGGCCTCCTGCAGCAGCGTCCAGGAGGTCCCCGGGGCCACAGATCCGGGAGGTCCAGAGGGTCATGGGGGCCCGGGATTCGGGGGGTCTGATTTCGGGGGGGGGGGTCCCGGGTGTTGAAACATGTAAATGTGAATCTCGTACAGAGATGTTATCATGTGCATTCGCTGGTCTGCACGCGTGTGCCTGCAGTTACATACGTTATGATGCATGCGAATGTAAGCGGTCTGCCGCCGGGTTGTCTCTGGCGTTTGTTTTGCGAGTTGCTAATGTGATCCTGGGAAGTTGCAGAACCGAAGTGCGCAGCTTAAGTTGCGCTTTCCCGACGGTGAAAAAACAGGGCAGCTGCTGCCCCCAACCGTTGCTCCCCCCCCACACAGCGGTCGCCTCTCGCGGCCCCCCGTCGTTGCCCCCCCCCCCCCCCCACCCCACCCCACCCCACCGCTGCCCGCGTGAAGCTGTGCAGGGCCGCCGCGTCCTCTCTTCGACGGCCCGAGGGCCTGGCAGGGGTGCCCCCGCCAGAGGCCAGGCAAGCATGGAAAACTCTCTCTCTCTCTCTATCTCGGCGCGTGCGGCGGCGGCGGTGGCGCCGCGAGGGCAGCACGTAGAGCTCCAGCCACCAGTCGTCGTACTCCTTCTCGCCGTTCCCGACCTCGTGGCGGCGTGCTTTTTCCCGGCGGCGGTGGGGCCGGGCCCTACCCTCCTCCTTTACCCCCTTCCGTCCCCCCCCTTAAAGAGGGGGTGTTTTCTGGTTCTCGTTTTCCCACCCCAAGAGAGGGGATGTTTTCTGGTTCTCGTTTTCTGGTTCTGGTTCTGGTTCCCGTTTACTGGGGATGTTTCCTGGTGCTGGTCCGTCCCCCCCTTTAAAGAGGGGGTGTTTTCTGGTTCTGGTTCTCGTTTTCCCACCCTGTTTTCTGGAATTCCCCAGCCCTGCAAAAGAGGGGGTGCTTTCTGGTTCTCGTTTTCCCACCCCATCGCGCGGGCGGGAGTGCACAGCGGAGGCCCATGCCGCGAAGCACCCTGCCGGCCTCCAGGTTGCCCTGGGTTTCGCTTGGGTTCCGATGGTTTTGTTCTGGACAGCGCCACGTCCCCACACCAGAAACGAAGGATTGCAACAAAAACCGAAGGATTGCAAAAAAAACCCTTGAACGAAGGATTGCAAAAAAAACCGAAGGATTGCAAAAAAACCGAAGGATTGCAAAACGAAGGGTTTTTTTGCAATCCTTCGGGTTGTTTTGCAATCCTTCGTTCAAGTGGACGCCCTGGGGTCTCAGGGCTGGGTTTCGTGCGGAAGGTTTCCTGTGGACTCTCCTCCACTGCAGCGCCCTCGGTCCAGATCACCGCTCTGGCCTGTGGAACATTCGTCACCAGCATCTGAATATTCCAACATAATACACAAAATAGTCGGGGATCTTGTTTTCGTATTTTTGAATTTTTTTTGAGTATTTTTCTACAATTTGTTTTTTAAATTTTTCGTCCACAATCCCCGTGTCGGGGGACAGGCACGACCTAAGCCTACGCAGGGAAGGGGTCCTGGGAGACAGGGGTCCTGGCTAGGGCCCCTCTTCGATCCGCTCGACCCCACCGATGCGATCCGATCTGTCGGCCTCCGCTGGCCCGGCACGGCCGGCTCGTCGTACGAGATCTGCGGGGGCCCAGTGATTCCCAATTTTCGGCCTCAAGGGGCCCTCGCTTGGCCCCAGGACCGTCAAAAAACGACTCAGGATGAAAAACCGGTCCTGGAGGATGGGTCGAGACCTCCGGGGACCCCGCATTGAAAAAATCACGACGTCGGATCTCTGGGTCTGCATTCTGGCGCGGTCCCGAGCCGGTTTTCGAGCCCGGCCCCGTGTCGTTGGTTGAAAAGTCCATCAAAGAACTCTGCTCTGATTGAGCGGCCCCGCCAGCACCCATTCAAGAGCGTGTTTCGTGATTACTTTGGGCATAATGGGCATTGTAGCACCTGGCCCGCCCTCCATCCCCC
>CAUYUJ010018131.1:128619-131119 GCA_963575745.1 Prorocentrum cordatum
CTCCTCCTCCTGCTCCTCCTCCTTCCTCCTGCTCCTCCTGCTCCTCCTCCTCCTCCTCCTCCTCCTCCTCCTCCTCTCTGCTCCCTCTTGCTCCTCCTCCTCCTCCTCCTCCTGCTCCTCCTCCTCCTCCCTGCTCCTCCTCCTCCTCCCTCCTCCTCCTCCTCCTCCTCCTCCTTCTCCTCCTCCTCCTCCTCCTGCTCCTCGTCCTGCTTCTCCTCCTGCTCCTCCTCTCCTCCTCCTCCTCCTCCTCCTCCTGCTCCTGCTGCTCCTCCTGCTCCTCCTCCTCCATCTGCTCCTCTTCCTCCTGCTCCTCCTGCTACTGCTCCTCCTCCTCTTCCTCCTGCTCCTCGCTCCTGCTGCTCCTCCCCTCCTCCTCCTCCTCCTCCTCCTCCTCCTCCTCCTCCTCCTCCTCCTCCTCTTCCTCCTCCTCCTCCTGCGGGCCAGGCTTGGGCTGAGGAAAGATCAGCGCGAGGGCAGGGGGTCCTCCGTGCGGCCGTGGTTTTCTCGCAGTTTTTGTGCGTTTCGTGCGGCCCGTTCGAGGACTTGGAGTCGGTGTGGATGCGAAGGGGACCGGGGATCGTCACGAGCCAGAGGTGTTAACTTCGGTCGCCCTCTGGGGGCCGTTCTGGGGCCCCTGGGGCCGTCGAGGGACGACTCGGGACGAGCAGCTTGTCCCACGGGAGGAGCCCTGGGGTCTCAGCGCCGGTTTTCGCCGGGTCGGAGGCTGCCGGAGGGGACTGGACGTAAGAGTGCCCTTTTGCAGGAGTGACCTTGGTGCGGGCACATATGGGTCCCCTGATGTCTGAAAACGAAGCAGTAGCAGCTGGTTGCGCGCCCAGGTTTGGTCTCCCCGCGGCCCCCAAAAAGCCGCGCACCAAAGGTCACTCTTACCCAGGGTCACTCTTGCGTGTAGCCGAGGGGAGGGGGGGCCCTGACCCAAGTTGCCCCCGGCTTCCCGCGCCCGGGGGGCTCCTCTGGGCCCCCTCTGAGCATGTGGAGTCTCCTTGAGCTGGAGCCAGCTCGGGCAGCACTGGGTCACGGGAGCAAAGGAACGTGGCAGTGATGCGCTCCAAAGTATCCAGGCTCGCTTGCCGTCCTGGGCGACCTCTAGGGACGAGTGTCCGAGTGCGTTCGGCAACGTTGAACTATGGATCGCTTCGGGCTCAGGAGGGACTTGGGTTTTCAGGCCGTTCCTTCGATCTAGGTCGGGGAACCTACTCGAAGCCGAGGCTCGTCGTGGCCAGAAAAGCCCCTTCGTTCCTTATTTGGCGCTTCTTCTGGTTTGACGATGACTGTGTCATTCCGGGGTCACGGATACGGCCGCATATTCAGCTCCCGGGAAGCCGATACCCCAGGACTCCAGGAATCAGTTGCGGACATGGATACTTTCGGGCCCCAGGGCGGCCCACACGTCTCAACGCACACTGCCTCTTGGTATGCCCGGGCACACCACGTATCGAAGACGCCTACGGCCAATCACCGCCGCTCCCTGCCTTTTGGGAATTGCCCATGTAGCCGAACGTCGTGGCCAGAGCTCTGCCAAGCAATCGGACCAGTTGTTCCCCCAGCCGTTGTGGAAACCCTTCAGGGAACACGCGGGGGAGAAAGAAGAAGAAGAAGAAGAAGAAGCGCAGGAGAGGGAGGAAAAGTGGAGAGGAGGAGGAGGAAGAGGAGGAGGAAGAGGAGGAGGAGGAGGAGGAGGACGAGGAGGAGGAGGAGGATGAGGAGGAGGAGGAGGAAGAGGGAGAGGAGGCGGAGGAGGCGGAGGCGGAGGCGGAGGCGGAGGTGGAGGAGGAGCAGGAGGAGGAGGAGGAGGAGGAGGAGGAGGAGGAGGAGGAGGAGGGGGAGGAGGACGACGACACTTGAGGCCTCCCGGGAGATTCCTGCGGGCCTTTTGGATGCCTGTTGGAGGCCTTTTGGGAGCCTCCATGGGCCTCTTGGGGGCCTTTTGGGCTTATTGGGGGCCTCTTGGGCCGTCTTAGGGCGTTCGTGGCCCGTCTGACGCTGTCGGAAGCCATCTTGGATGCCTCTCTGAACCGACTTGGGGCCCTCTTGTGCCGTCTTGGAGGCCATCTTGGGCGTCTTGGAGGCCTCTTGGGCTGTCTTGAGGCCTTCTTGGGGCCGTCTTGGAGGTTTCTTGGGGCGTCACGGGGTCATCCTGGAGGCCTTTGGGGCCGCCTTGGGGCGATCTTGGGGGGGCTTTGGGGCCGTCTTTGGCCCGCCGAAGGCCGAAAAGAAACAAAGGGCAACATCTATCAAAACCGATGGGGGGTCTATGATTTTGGCATCTTCCAGCACTCCTTCCCAGAGGACCTCTTGGAGGCGTCTTGAGTCGTCTTGAAGGCCTCTTGGGGACCTCTTGGGGCATCTGGGGCCGTCTTGCAGGCTTCTTGGGCCGTCTAGGAAACCATCTGGGATGATTCGGGGCCGTCTTGGAGGCCATCTTGGGCGTCTTGGAGGCCTCTTGGGCCGTCTTGAGGATCCCTTGTTGGGGCCGTCT
>CAUYUJ010018131.1:136455-213523 GCA_963575745.1 Prorocentrum cordatum
ACAGAAGGGGGATCAACAATAAGGTTTGTCCAGAAATGAGCATTTTAATATCAACCATCTGATCTAGACTGTTCGCTATGACCCGATCGCGTGCCAATCAACATTTACATCCCAAGCCCTCGACGCCCGCCATCGTCCTCTCCGATCGCGCCCCCATTTGTGGTACATATTCCTTACCTGCCACGGGCAGTTGACGCAGCCCCTAATACAGGAAGGAAGGGGAGGGAGACAGGACACACACACACACACATGTGAGATCGTAGTCAGATCGATTGTGAGATCGATCGAATGAAATAGATCGAGTGAGATCGATCGAGATTGATCGAGCGAGACAGATAGTGAGATCGATGGTGAGATCGATAGTGAGACCGATCGAGTGAGACGTTGATTCCTCCCCCCCGAACCTCCTTATCACCCGAAGGGTGGTCGTATAGGTATACATGTGTGTATGTATATATATATATATATATATATATACATGTGTATATATTGTATATATTTATATATATATAGATATATGCTTATATATATATACTATATATATATACTTATATATATTCAATATATATCTATATAATTATATGGCCGGGGACACCAGGAAGTGCCTGCCCCTTTAACGAATTCGGCCTACCCCGGGCCTCTCGGGCAACCCTCCAGACGACCCGGGAGAACCCCACAAGAGCCCGAAAACGGCCTTGAGGGCTCCAAGCGTTCCAGCGCACCCCCGAAACGACCCCAGAGAGCCCTAAGACCGTCCACGACGACCCCAAAGAAGCCGTCATACCCCCAAAGACCGTTCCAAAACGTCCCAAGAGGCCTCCAAGAGCACTCCCAAGAAGGCCCCAAGAGGCAAATCCGTAGCCATTTTGGCTCAAGCCATGCTGGCTCAAGCCATTTTGGCTCAAGCCATGTTCAAAAACAGTTTTGTGAGCGCGTTCATTGAATCAGTGGATGATGTCGCAAATCAAGCAGTGGATGAACCAATCAGTGGATGATGTCAGTTCAAAACAAGCTTTCGATCAGCGGATGATGTCGCAAATCAAGCAGTGGCCATGTCGCAGCCCACGCTTATTGGTAATGCGGTGGTACTCGTGAATGGATTGCGTGACATGGGAGATCATATCATACAGGAATTCAATCGAATTGACGCCGAAAAACATCGTTGCGATACACCTTCACTGGTATATCGGAAGGTTCCGGGGAGCCGTGTCGCCAAAAATTATGGGGTTTGTTTTGGTTGCGCTGTGGTCGATTTTAACGTTGCAGGAGACTCCGGAGTTGGTTGGCAGACGAAAGCGTTTGCAGCTGTCGCTTCCAGTGGAGTGCTGTCAGCGTCTGTTGAAGCCAGCGTTGCTTGTGGTATCACATCAGCTGCTCTTACTTACGAGGCGCAGGTAGCAGCAATTTTGAAAGAGTTTTGGGGCGAAGTCGCCTCAGTGACGTGTACGACCCTCGTGTCGGACGGAGCGACAGTAAGCGAGGCTTCTGGTTGGCAAAGGTCGGCAAACTCAATGAAGAGTCTCGACTCGCGGAATGCCTCTATGGAGTTTTGCATGCCACGAGATGTTGGGGGTCGATTCTCGAAAGGGCACAATACTGGGATCAAACTGTTGGTCAAAACGTTGTTGACGAAGTTGAAAATCATTTTCGGGAAGGCGTCGGATGCAGGAAGCCGTGAAGTTCTCGGTGGAATCAGTGATGCGGCTTGGCAATCCGTATCAGAGTCTTCACAGGAGTTTCTCGAGGACGGCATAACTGCATTTATGCAGACAGTTTCCCAAAGGTCGATCACGTCAAGTAATGATTGGAGGTCTATTGTGTCCATTAGCGTGCGATCATTAGTTGCTATCTTCTGCCCAGCATACATGGCACTCGTCGCCATCGTTGAGTATCTCTTGAACATATCATCAGCAGTGTCTAATACCAATGCGAAGTTGCAGCAGGCCCTAAAGGAGCTTGAAGGAACGCTGCAGAAGCTAGCCTTGTTCAGGTGCGGATCTGCAGTCGTGATGAGCAGCATTTCAGCAATGATCGTTGCCCGTGCAGCGCAGAAGCAGCCTGGTGTTGGTCTTGTGCGCATCATCGCTGCTGGCGAGTTTGAGAACGGCAGTAGCATGCGCATTGAGCACACGTATGGGGAGCATGGACTCGACGAAGGGGAGGTCCAAGTGCATTGGCGCATTTTGTTAGCATTCTACAAGCAGGTGTTATTCGCTTTCGATCAAAAGGAAAACGATTTTGTTCAAGGGTCCAATAACAAAGGAGTGCAGCCTGACCCCATTACATACGAACTTGTCACATCAAATTGCGAACATTTCGCGAAATGGATTTTTTTATGGCGAAACTACCAGCATTCAAGCAAAGACTGCTGCTGCATCGCTGATTGGGCTTGGCAGTTCAATGGGTTTGGGAGCGTTTGCATCCTGTGCATTCGGCCATATTTTTCAAGCTACCGTCCTTTCGTCAGCCACGCTTGCCAAAGTCTTCCCAGTTTTGATTCCCTGGCTTGGCCCGCCGGCAGGTTTTATAGATGCAGGCCTATCAAAAATACTTCCAATCGCTGCTCTTGGCTTGTTTGGAGGAGCAGTTGGAGGTGCCAAAGCGCAAGAGCAGTTGAGCGTTCAGGGGCAGACGACATTCGAATATACTTTGCATAGTCAGACAATCTTGTCTGGAAAAATGACGGCCAGTAGCCAGACACTTTTCAACCTCTTGGGGAGGCGGAGAAAGTTATAGCTCTGGTTGCACAGACCTCCACGGCATGCGCAGTAGCCTTCCTTGATTTGCGCAGCGCTTCTCCTTTTCAGTGCTTGGACGTATTTGATTGATGGTACTTGTTGAACAACAAAAAAAAGGCCCCAAGAGGCAAAAATCACTGAATGAATTTGGGGGTTCTCCTGTTTTCGGCTTCCCGACGCTTCAAGACGGCGGTCTTCTGGGCGTCCAAAGCCGCATGGGAGGCTCGAAAATCGCCCCACAGCCATCCGAAAGGGCTTCCACGCAGTCCAAGAGAGCCCCAAAACGGTACAACAGGGGTCCAAGATGGCCCTAGGAGAGCCCATGACGGCCCAAAATGGCCACAAGACACCCCCCGAAGCATTCCAAATCGTGACCTGGTCGTTCAGGGAGACCGATGTTGGAGGCAGGGTGGCCCGAGGAAGCCACCAGAGGCCCCCAGAAGACGCCCAGGAGGCCTCCAGAAGACTTCAAGAAAGCCTGAACAACTTCCGTGATGCCCCCAGGGGCTCTCCAAGGGGGACCCTCCGCAAAAAGGGCTGCGGAGGACAGGGAGAATGCGCAGGTTATGGCGAGAATCAGGAAAAATGAGCATGGAGGAAAGATAACTAACAACATCTTATGCCGGAAAAGGCAACAAGAAGTTATCGCTAAATTGTTGGCTTGACCATCCTTCCATTCCGCTTGTGTTCCAAACTTCAAGGACCAAGGTGCTTGGCGCGAAGCGCCAAGGCAGTCCCGTGTGTATATCTATGTATAACGGAGGAGAGGAGCCGGGGAAGGGAAGGAGCAGGGAAGGGGCAAGGGGGGAGGGAGAAGGATGGAGCACGCGAGAGACTAGCAGGACGGGGGTCAGGAGCGGGAGAAGAAACCACATAACCAGACGGGCGGGCCTGGCGGGCGAGCCCGAGCCGGGCGGGTCGGGCGGGTGGGCCCGGGCGGCCCGGTCGAGCGGGTGGGTCGCGGATGCCTTGCATGGATCGTGAGGAAGGCTTTAGCGACAGGGAGACTCCCCAGTAAATCTGAGGGTTTCCAGGGCGAGGGCGTGATTCCTGAGTGTCCAGGGAGCGACGTTTGAATACACTGTGAGGAAATTCCGCGCGATAGCGCGAATCGCTGTTAAACTGCATGGAAGTCCCTAGCGGGAGCGCGATTGTCCAACAAGTTGTCAGGACGCATCTGGCGAAAGCAGTTGTTGTTGCAAACTTGGGGCCAACAACAAAGTCTGTAGACCCGAGGCTCTCCCTTGTAAAAGACGGTGCGAGTCTCAGGAGGTGCACTCCATTTGAAGAAACACATATGTTACAGCAGGGGGGATCCACAACCATTTCAGAAATGAGAATGAGAGTTCATCAACAATGACGATCATGTTAAGACTCCTCGCTCTCATCTGCTCGTGTTTCACTCAATATGTACATCCCAAACTCTCGATACCCGCCTTCTTTGTCGTTGATCGTTGCCCCTTTGGGGGGATATCTTCCTTCCATGCCACGTGTAATGAGCGCAGCCCCTAAAACAGGAAGAACAGAAATATGGGAAAAGGGAGAGCGATGAGGGAGTGCGCGAAGGGAGGGAGGAGGGAAGGGGGCAAGAGAGAGGGAGGGAGAAGATGGAGGGCGAGATGGATTATCAAAGAGGCTTAGCAAGAGGGGATGGCAAGGAAGTCTCAGGCGAGAGCGCTGTTCATGAGTAGATCATGAGGAAGTCTCGAGCGAGAGCGCGATTCCAAAGCGCCGGGAGATCGGATCGTGAATAAGCCGTCAGGCAGTCTCAGGCGAGCGAGCCAATCCTGGACAAAAATGCAAGGAAGTTCTGAGCGGGAGCGCGATTCTTGAATTAGACGTGAGGAAATTATCTGGCGGAAGCCGTCGGATTCTCATTATAAACGAACATTTCTTGTTGATCCCCCTCAGTGGCCATTCCTTTGTTCTATCAAAGTGCCCCTCCCGGGGCTCCCACACTGTGTGCCCTAGGGAGAATATTGGGCCTCAGAATGCGCCCCGGGCCCCCGATTTACATCAACGGCGGATTCCGCCTCATACGCCCACACGATGTATTCAAACTCGCGCTCTCGCCAGGGATCGCGCTCTCGCGTGGGACTTTTTTCCGATGTATTTAGGCGCCCCACCTTCGAAGCTCAGGAATCACTCTCTCGCTTTGGATTTCCTCACGATCTTCTTGGGGATTGCGCCATCGCTCGAGACCTCGTCGCGGTTTATGCAGGACCGACGTTTCAGCGACCCGCCTGCTCGACTGGGCCGCCTGGGCCTGCCTTCCCGACCCGCCCGTTAGGGTCTACCCTCCCGATCCGCACGTCTGGTTTTGCCATCTGTTTTCTGCTCTAATCCTCGTTCCTGCTAATCTCTCTCGTCCTCCATCCTTCTCCCTCTCCGTTGTCCATTCCTTCCGTCCCCCTTCCCTTCCGTTGTGTCAGGGGCTGCTCCAAATACATGTGGCAGGTAAGGAAGATGTAGCCCGAAAGGGGTAGGATCGAAGACGAATAGGGCGGGTATCGAGGGTTTGGGATACATGCGTTGAGCGGCACGCGGGCAGATAAGAGCGAACCACTATACAATGATTGAGCACCTCAAAATGTTGGTTCCCCCCTCTTGGGGCTGTCTTGGGGGCCCCTGGGGCCCCTCTTGAGGGCCACCCTCCAGGGCCTACAAGATATGGCCCAGGGGCCGCCCTAGGAGGCTCTAGGACGGTCCTCGGGGCCATCGTCGGTCATGTGGGCCATGCATGTCTGGAACCGCCTGGGCGCGCTGGGGAGCGCCTGGAAGCGCGGGAGCGCCTGGGAGCGCCGCGTGGCGCCTCGGAGCGCTTGTGCGCGCTTGGGAGTGCGCGGGAATGCCTGGACGCCCGGGAGCACCTGGGAGCGCCGGGGAGCGCTCGGGAGCGCTTGAGAATTCGTGGCAGCGTTGGGGACGCCGGGGAGCGAGCGTCGCGCTCTTGCCCTCTGGACAAATCGCGCGGGCCACTCCCAAGAGCGCCCAGGAGCGCCCAGAGCTCTGGGCTGCGGGCCGCGTAAAGCCAACACAATACTTGACACAGAGATAGCCCGAAGAGACCGGAGGGCACTCCACCTCGTGCCTCGGGGCACGGGGGCGAATTCTACAAACCGGCGAAGCACGAGCCTTCGCTTCCCAATCTGTTTGAATACTGGACATTGGAGATCGCAGGGAACGTAGGCCCACGATTCTTCAAACCGACGCGCGTGAATACTGCAGATTGAAGATCCTGGCGGGCTTGCGCCAGCGATTCTTCAGGCAGGCTGCCAGCCGCCCTGTTTGAAGAAGGTTGGGCAAGCGTCTGCTTCGATACGGTCGGGCCGAGGCATAACATCGAGGTCGGTTCGGGGAGGGTGCCCTGATGCGTGCTTCGTGCTCGTTGGACGTCCCTGTGCGTCCCGGGGGGAGGGCACCCTCGAGTGCTCCTCGTCCTGGTCGGCGGAGGGCCTCATGCTCTTGAGGGATGTTCTCGTGTCCTAGGCCCGACCGCATGCGGTTTTCAATGGTCGAACGGATTCGAGCAGAGGCTGGTTCTTCAGGCAGGCTGCCGACCGCCTGCTCGAGGAGTCCTGGGCGTCAGCCCGCCGAGATCTTCCGCCCTCCATATGCAGCGGAGGGTGGTTCTCCAAACAGGTGGCTAGCCACTTCTGCGAAGAATCGTGGGGAGAAGTCCGCCGAGATCTCCAACCCTCAATCTTCAAGCGGAGGCCGATGCTTCGAGCAGGGTGCGAACGTCCCATGTGAAGAATTTTGGACAGGAGTCCCATGATAGCTGCAAGCTTCAATGCTCGAACACATGGGGGAGGTAGTCTTACAACGTTCTAGGAATAAAACGCTCCCCCCCCTCGCTGACAAGGAGAAGTAGGAGGGGAAAGGCGAGGAGGAGGAGGAGGAGGAGGCGAGCAGAGGGAGAGGCAGGGGGAGGAGGAGAGAAGGACGAGGAGGACGAGCAGGGATACCTTTCGGTCTGCTCGCGGCCCACCCCCGCCTGCGAGGCGATGCGTGTTGGCACGCGCGCGCGCGCGTTGGAGAAGGATTTCGTCGTTGTGATGGAGAGTAAGAAAGGAGATCCGTTGGTGAGGATTCCTCTCGCATAGGTTAGTTTGGGAAGTGCTTCATTCGTAAGAACCCCAACGGTCGAGGGTCCAGTAGCAGTGAGGATTTCCGTAGGACGAGTCCTATCAAGCTGAGCATTTCTGGCGACAGATGCCTCAACACGGGCTCTTTTACTGAACCCGTTTATAAAGACAGTTCTTTTATTGCGGATTCCTGTAGTAGGGATTCCTTGAGTACAGGTTCTTGTGATGAGGACTGTGCTAGTGAGGGTTGAGGGTCCCTCCCGGAAGGATTCATTTCAAAATTGTCCATCGTTGCGGACCCTGCTGGACATCATCCCTCCAGGAAGGATTCCCCTGGTATTGATTCCTCTGGAAGGCCTCGCCCTGTAAGAGCAAGATTCCCCAATCAGTGCTTGCGCTGAAGGTGCTCCAGTGGCTGTGGAAAGATTTGGCGAACATGCCCAGCCAGTTCCGGTCGGCGGCCAGGTTCCTGGGCTCCCGGTTCCGGATGTCTTGCTTCCCGGCTGCTGGTTCTGGGCCAGTTTCGGTGGGCGGCGGGATTCTCGGGTTTCCGGGTTCCCGGGTTCCTGGGTTCCTGGTCGATCTCCCTATTGATCGGTCTCACCGTCGATCTCATTACCCATTGTATTATCGATCTCACTATCGATCTCACAATCGATCTCACGAGCGACCTCACGATCGATCTCATTACCGATCTTACTGAATCCACTTTACGACCGGTCTCACGATCGACCTTACCATCGTCCTCACTATCGATCCGACGATCGATCCCACTATCGATCTCACAATCGATCTCCATATCCACAGCACTAGTTTTCACACCATCCACTGATTGGGATGTTTATCTGGCGAGATTCCTGTGTGAGCATTCTTTCAGTGAGAACTCCGTACACATGAATTATTGTTAAGATGACCTTCACAAGGATTCCTTGCTCAGGAGTGTCTAGGAAGGGCCCTTGCAGTAAGCATTGCTTGTGATACGGATTCCTTAACAAGACAGGGCGGGCGGACCGGATCGAACGGATTTCCCAATAAGGAATCTTCCGGGAGGGTCCATATGGTGATCCCTTCAGTACGGATTTCTTCGGCGAGAGCTCCTTTAAAGACATATTGTCTGCGCTCGTGTAATGGCAGTAGTGATTCAAATAGTGAGGGATAGCTCGTGATAACTTAGTAGGAAGGGTTCCTTTAGTACGGGTTCTTTCAGTAGAGATACAGTTGTTGATGCTTCATGTAGCAAGGGTTCGTTCAACAACACGTGTTCCTGTAGTAAGGATCTCTTCGGCAATGATTATTTTATTATATCCTTAGTTGCAATGCTCCATTGCTGGCGCAATGGCGACGTGAGCGATGCGGATACATGTAATCGTTTCGACCCTTGTCGGTTTCAAGAAACAGGACCGCCACCGAGAGGAGGGAAGGAACCCTTACACAACAAATCCTGAATACGGGACCCTTCTTCAGGAACCCGTATCAATAGTGACTCGTGCAATATAAATCCGCATGTGATGATCCATCACTAACTGAGGGGAACCATGAGAAGGAATGCGCAATATAATTATAGTAGAAAGTCAATTTGCCAGTATATCCAAAAGTATGCTTGAAGACTTGTGTGAACACGCCCACTTGCATTTTCAATATTCAGTGTGCAGACTGATGAATATTTGCAGAACTCTTGGCACAAACCCCTTGCAATCTTCAGTATTCAATGTGCAAGCGAACGCCCCAGGCTCCACATAAAGCGCACTAAACATCAAGATTGCTCTCCCGAGCGAGAAGCGAGAGAGAGAGAGAGGGGGGAAAGAGCCTACTACTCCGCCTGCTCCCACATCTTCTCCTGGTCCTCCTCCTCCTCCTGCTGCTCCTTCTCTTCTTCTTCCTCCTCCTCCTCCTCCTCCTCCTCCTGCCCCATCCTGCCCCCCCTCCTCCTCCACCTCCTCACTCTCCTCCTCCTCCTCCTCCTCCTCCGCCCCCCCCTCCTCCTCCTCCTCCTCCTCTCCTCCTCTTCTCCTCCTCCTCCCTCCTCCCCTCCCAAGTCTTCCCCTCTTCTCCTCCCCCTAGTCCTCCTCCTCCTCCCTCCTCCGCCTCCTCCTCCTCCTCCTCCTCCTCCTCCTCCTCCTCCTCCTCCTCCTCCTCCTCCCCCTCCCCCTCTCAAATCAGCTCCGCTGCTCCAGAGCACGCTACCTCCCGCGCGCATCCAGGGGTGGGAGCGCCACGAAACAGGCGCCGCTCCCCCCTTCTCTTCGGCTGGGCAGGCGGGGGGAGCGGGGGCAACGAGCGGGGGCTCGTAGAGGAAGGGTCCTCCCAAGGCCAGGCGATCGCAAACATGGATCAAGGGGGCGTGGATTAGCGACGGGTCCCGTTTCCATTGGAAATCGCAGATTTCCGCCGCTGAACGGGGCGGCACCGGCCGCTTTTTGGGGAGCGCGCTTTCCCCGCCCCATGGATTAGGCGACCGCGCGCCGAAGCCATGGACCGCTGATCCATGTCTGCGCGCCCCCCGACGAGGTGGGGCCCGCTCGGAGCGATCTTTGTCCTTCCAGCCCCCGCCTTCGCCCCAGCCCCACCTATCTGCGCCCCCCCCCCCCCCGACAGGAGCGGGCAGAGAGAGAGAGAGGGGGGCCTCTCCCCGCCCGGGTCGGCCCCGCCGCCCCGGCCCCCGAGAGGAGGCGCTCTTCGCGGAGGCGCCTCCCCGCGGCGCGCGCGGGGGGGGGGGCGGGGGGGGGGGAGGGGGCAGGGGGAAAGGAGGGCAGGGAGGGAAAGGAGGGAGAAGGGAGGGCAGGGAGGGAGGGGAGGGCAGGGAGGGGAAGGGAGGGCGGGAAGGGGGAGAGGAAAGGGCCCGGGGGGGACCGGAATGGGGGCCGGGGGAGGGGCAGGGGGGAAGGGGGGAAGGAAAGGAGCGCGAGGGAAGGAGGGCGCGAGGGACGGGGAGGGGAGGGGGGGAAGGAGGGGGGCACGAGGAAGGGTGGGGCACGAGGGAAGGCACGGAGGGATCCTCCAGGAGGCACGGGGGAGGAAAGGGATGTGGAGGAAAGCGAGGGAGGAGGCAGGAGGGAGGGACGCAGAGAGGGGAGCAATGGGCTGTGGCAGTTCCCCGGCCCCGACCCCCCAGGAAGGCGCCTCGAGGGGCGTTTGGGGTTGGTTTCGTTTCGGTGCTCTCTTGGACCCCATCAGGACGACCCCCTTCAACAGAAAGCAGCCTCCAGCAGGGTTTTTGGGGGGTGCTTTCTGGAGGGCCGCCCCGGCCCTCCCAGGGTTCCCCCCTGAACGAAAACCGTCAAGGATGCTCTTGTTCAGGAGCGAAAGAAGGACGTACATGTACATGAATCCACGCTGGTTTCGAGAGCACGCATTGCGCAAATGTTCGTATAACGCGGCCGGCCTCGCGGATCGAGGGGCCGTGTTCATGTACATAGCTGGGCGCGTACGTCTTTTGTGGGCTCCCTACTTGTCGGCGTGCTTTTCGAGAGGGGCCCCCGGGGCAAAGACCCCCCTCCACGTTTCTGTTTGCCTTTGGGGCGGCCGTCGCCGCCGTCGCCGCTCGCGCAGCCCCGGTGGCGATCTCCGGCCGGCCCGTCGCCGCCCCGTCGCCACGCTGCTTGCTGCGCACTGCGTTGCGCTGCGTTGCGTGGAATTGCCTTGCGTTACTTCGCATTGCGTTGCATTGTGTTACGTTGCGCTATGCTGCACTGTATTGCTTTGCATTGCTTTGCACTGCTTTGCATCGCATGGCATCGCACGTCATCGCTTCGCATCGAAGTCCACTGCGTTGCATAGTTTTGCGCTGCTGTGCATTGTTTTGCATTGGACTGCACTACAATCGCACAGCGTTGCTTGGCTTTGCACCATGCACCACCTAGATTGCATCACACTGCTTGCACATTGGTTGTACCGCATCGGTTGCAAGAGATCACAGTTCGGGGTCCACGCTGGCTAACATGTCTTTTGTGTATGTATTCGGGAGGAGTTCCCCTGGACCCCCCAGGAACCCCAAAACCTTCCCGACAGAGGATTTGGGGTTATTCGTGGGGGCCCCCCCGGACCGACGCCCCCCAAAACCCTCCCTCAAATATTGTTTTTTTTGGGGGGGGGAGGGGGGGGCGGGGATCCCCCGAACACCCCAAGACACCCAATGACTCCCTTTGAGGGAGGTTTTGGGGGAGTTTTTCGGGGAGGCCGCTCCAGACCCCCTTGGAACTTGCCCCAGGTGAGAGTCTGCGGTGTGAGCCACGTGTGCCACACAGCCGGCCCGGATTCGTAGGTCCTCCTCCTCCTCCTCCTCCTCCTCTTCCTCCTCGTCCTCCCCCTCCTCCTCCTCCTCCTCCTCCTCCTCCTCCTCCTGCTCCTCCTCCTCCTCCTCCTCCTCCTCCTCCTCCTCCTCCTCCTCACTCTCCTCCTCCTCCTCCTCCTCCTCCTCCTCCTCCTCCTCCTCCTCCTTCTCCTCCTCAGGACCAAGGGTACCCTTGTGTCCCGTGTCTCGCGGTCCATGCCTCCTGCATTCCTGTGGCAGTGTGGCCCTCGGAAGGGTCTCGTGCCCTCTCGCGTGTCCTGTCCAATCAGGGCCGACTGCACACACCAGGCGCCACCGGCGACCCGCCCGTCGGACGACGAGGAGGCCGACGCGCGGAGGTCGAGCGAAAGCACCTCCGCCGAGCGTGGCGTCAACCAAAAGAAGCCGGCTGTGCCATTCGCGTGCAGGCGGCGAGACCACGAAGTGAAGCCATGAGCAAGCAGCACGCGGGGGGGGAGGAGGGGGGAGGCGGTGGGCACCTGCGCTCGCACACCGAGCGCTCCGGGCCCCCGCGGCCAGGGGATCCCACGTCGAGGCACCGCGAGTCGGACGACAAGGAGCGACCCGTCGCCCCCGTGCGGGGCGTGCTGCCACGGGGGCGCCTCCCGCGGAGCTGCGGAGCCGCACCTCCGGGCAGCCGGGGCGCTGCACCAGACGCGCTCCGAAGGGGGAGGGGGCGGAGAGGCGGAGAAGGGAGGCTTAGCACCGTCGCGCTGCCGCGCGCCAGCTCGTCGACCACGACGGCCGCGCGCCTTGAGGCCCGAACGCGGTCCGCGGCACCGGCCTGCGGGCCGGGAGAGGTGACGGGCTGCGAGCGCAGCCGACCGCCAGCTTTTTTTGTGGGAGTTGGGCGTAACGGTCTGGACGTCCAGATCGTCACGTGGGTGGTCAGGCGATCGCAAACATGGATCAAGGGGGCGTGGATTGGCGCCGGGTCCCGCTTCCGTGGGAAGTCGCGGACTCCCGCCGCCGAACGAGGCGGCACCGGCCGCAGTTTGGAGAGGGCACCTCCCCCGATCCATGGATTTGGCGACCGCGCGCCGAAGCCATGGATCGCTGATCCATGTCTGCGCGCCCCCGAGCTGTGGCGCTACTTCTTTGGCACGCGAAGGCCGCAGCCCGGAAAAAGGCACGAGGCCAGGGCGGCAGGGCTCGATCCCTCCGGCCCAGGACGCCCGACGTTCCACCCCCCCGCTGGCGGGAGGAGCAGCGACAGACCACTTGGAGTCAACCAGCACAGTGAGGGTGAGCGACTTTCCAAGGCTACCCTTCCTTAAGTCGGGCCTGCCCCTCCACAGGAGGGATATTCCAAAATAGTCCACAAATCGCCTGGGGGCCATTTTTATTTAACTACTTGTGACTATTTGGGAGCATTTTTCAGCATGTCTCACCTTTCGCCCCAAATCCCGCCTGTAGGGGGGACATGCCCGACCTAAGGTTGCCCTTGCATCCTTGCCCCTTCGGCCCATCCTTGGCCGCCTTCGCTGGCCGCGGCCCGCCCGCAGAGGGGTCGGCACGGCGCTCGGAGGCGCTTGCGTCCTCACCGCGCATCCTCGCCGCACGGGTGGGCTGCAGCACGGCTGCGGAGCTGCCCCGAACACTGGCCATATGGCCCCCCCTTCCGCGAGGGGGCAACAAGCCCCAGGACTGCCAGGGGCCGCCGCCCCCCCCCCCCCCCCCCCAAAGGCAGAGGCGGAGGCAGGAGAGAGGGGGCCCCGCGGGGGAAGAGGCGGCCCAAGAGGGCCCCAGGAAAGCCACGAGAAGGGCCCCAAGAAGCGCCACGGGGCCGCCGAGGGGGCGCCCAAAAACCAACCCCGGGGGACACGCCGACCGCTTCGTCGGCGAAGCGTCCTGCACTTCGCTCGGGTTTTTGACCCTCCTCGGCGGCGCCCTGGGCCACGCCAGTGCACCGAGAGAGGGGGAGAGGCAGAGGAAGGAGCGGCTCCCCAGGGGGAGGCCGCGGCTGACGCCAACAGGCTGCCCGCTGCAGCGCAGTAGGGCGCAGTGAGGCCAAGGATCGCGCACTCGAGGCGTCAGGCGGCGGGAGCGTCGCCCGCGGAGCCGCGGGACCCTTCCGCCGCCCGGCCAGGACGCGAAGGCAACCGCACGCCGGGGGGCGGGAGGGAGGAGGACGAGGAGGCGACAGAACGACGAGGACGGCGAAGCGGGAGGGGAGGCGAGCGATGGCGCTCCGTGCACCACCGCGGTCCGCGGCTACACCCCTGTGCTGAGCGCTGCGGCGACGACCGGGGGACCAGGCCTCGCAGGCGTTGTGGGCTGTGCTCAGAGCGGGTCGCCACCTCCCGTGGCAGGCCCGGCAGTGCCCACCTTTTCGAGCGTGTGGCGCATCCGGAAGTGCGGGGTGCCTCCGTGCCCGCGCCGCAATCCTCTCCCGCGCGATCGCCCGGGTTGTTCTCCCGCTCCTCGCAGCAGCTCCCTCGATGCCTGCGGTTCGCCCACGGAACGAGTCGTCCCAGGGCGCGGAGCTGCGCCGCGTTCTCTTCCAGCCGCAGCCCTCCTTGCGCCGAGTTCTCGCAATGGAAGACACGGAGCTGCGCGGCCTTCGCCAGGTCGTGAAGGGAGCTGGAAGATCGCGGCATCCCATAATGCTCCTTCAGGCCCCCATCAGTCCTCTGGGACGGCCCAGTTCCCCAGCCCTGGCGCGGCTCTTCGCAGATCCCAAGACTCTGTTGCGAGCGCGTCAGCTGTGGGCGCCGAAGCTCGCACGAGGGACGAAAGTACTGGCAAAGCGTCGGTGTTGTACGCGGACGTTGCGAAATGCAGCCCCACCTCTCTCCAATGCCAGCCCCCGACGCGCCCTCGGAATTTGCCCACGACTGCCTTCCACATGACGTCCTCTTTGCCTGGCCCTACGGCGCATCGGAGCTATGCGGCTGCCCGTCTCGGCGGCAAGCTGGCCCAGGCAGGACACGCCAAGCAAAGCGCGGCCGTCGCCTCCTGCAGCGAGCCGCCCCAGAGCGGGATGCTGACCGTCTTCGGCCCAGGGTCGTTTCCGTGCCAGACAGCCGGCCGAACTCGCGCAGCGCCTGCCCCAAGACGGGCCACCGCGTTTCGAGATCGGCCAGGGCGGCGCCAACGCCTGGGGTGGGCCTAAAGGGGAAGGCCTATGGGTAGGCCTAGGGGGAAGGCCTAGGGGCAGGCCTAGGGTAGGCCCAGGGGGTAGACCTCGCAGGCCTAGGGTAGGCCTAGGGGGTGTCGACCTCCCTGCGTCGGCCTCCTCGCGGGCCAGACGGGCAGGTCGCCTGCGGCGCCGTGCGTCTCGCCGAACACGCGCGGCGTGCCTGCCGGGGGCGCTGCCCTGCGGAATCCTGCCGGGCCGTGGGCCCTCGGGCCCCCCTCGGGGGGGCGGCGACAGGCGGGGCGCGCGGGCTTAGCGGTTATGCCCCGCAGCTCGGCAGAGTAGAGTTGCCCGTCGTAGATTTTTCGCCGACCTTGTGGGCTAGATGGCTCTGCTCCGGCATTGGGGGCTTTCGGCGGACGCTCTTGCGTCCTCCTCTCTCTCGTTGCTGCCCCTCCTCTGCTGCCTTCTCTGCTTGTCTCCGCCTCCATCGTGATAAGAATCCGGGTTTCGTTTCCCATCATCTCTCGGCGCCGCGCTGGCTTTACGTAGCCAATTTTGTGTTGCGCGTTCTCTCTCGCTATCTCTTGACTGTTGCCGTGTATTGTACATGTGGTCGTTTTGACCACATGGGATGCACATGGATGCACGCAATTTGCGTCGGCGGCTGGGCAGACGGTGACTGCTCCGGCGGATTGGCAACATGGGACACGCTGTATGCAAATTAAAGCCACCATGCATGGAGGAAGAGGAGGAGCTCCGGCGCGACAGGAAGAGAGGAAGCCGGGCCCACTCAGAGTCGCCATGGGTGCACACACACACATACACACACTCACGCACCGCCTTTGCCCCATCTGCTCCCTCCTCGGAGCCTTGGTATCAGCTTGTTGGTCGCCCTGCCTCGCCCCAGCTGCGACCGCTCAGATTGCAACTGACTTCTTGCCGTCGCGACGCGATGGTTTGCTCTGACTTGCAGCGTTCGTGTCTCATTGTGCTCGCTTGTCCGCTTGCCGCGCGCATGGGATAGCTCTCTTTGAGGGGCAGCGGATTTAACGATCTGCGGTTCCTGGTCGTTTTCGTGGAGCATGTTCGGCGTCAGCTATGTTGTGCGAGGTATGCGGGCTAGGCTATGTGCTGTGAGTAATGCGGTGCAAGCTATGCATATGCGATGTAAGTTCTGCGGTGTAAGCTATGTGGTGTGAGTCCAGGGAGGAAAACCACCCGGACCCGACAATGGGCGTTTTTTGGACGGCCCTGGGCGTTTACTAAACAGCCCTGGTCTGCTTTAGTCCTTCTATTGGGTGCGTTTACTAAACGGCTTCGCGTGTCGGAGTCATCACTATGGATGTGGATGTTCTGCCCTCTAGGAAGTTCTGGTGCGGGATATGCCTGGTGTGAACTACGTGCTGTGTGGTACGAGCTATGCGGTGCGAGCTGTGCGGTGCAAGCTATGCCCAAGGGCAGCAAAAAACGCCCCTACCCTGGTTTACGAGGCGCCGTGCGCTGAAACCCCTGTGCGCTGACAGGATCAGCCCTGCGCGACGTGCCGCGTCCTGGCGGCTCTAGGCTTTGGGCGTTCCCAGGAGGTTTACAGACCACGCACTTGTAACCCAGGGTAGGGCCGTTTTTTTCATCCCTCAGTATGCGGCGTAGGCGGTGTGCGGTGCAAGCTGCGTGGTGTGAGCTGTGCGGTGCCTCCTCCGCCTCCCTTCTCCCTCCTCCTCCCTCCTCCTCCTCCTCCTCCTCCTCCTCCTCCTCCTCCTCCTCCTCCTCCTCCTCCTCCTCCTCCTCCTCCACGCGGCGCCCGCGCGGCGCCCGCGAGGCGCCCACGGGCAGGCACGGGCGCGACCTCGACGAGACCTCGGGGATCCCACGCAGCGCGCTGGGCGCCCACGCGCGAGCACGGGCGTGGACTCCTCCGCCTCCTCCTCCTCCTGGTCCTCCTCCGCCTCCGCCTCCTCCCTCCTCCTCCGCCTCCTCCGCCTCCTCCTCCGCTCCTTCTCTTCCTCCTCCTCCTCCTCCTCCTCCTCCTCCTCCTGCCCCCCCTCCTTCTCCACCTCCTCACTCTCCTCCTCCGCCCCCTCCTCCTCCGCCTCCTCCGCCTCCTCCTCCTCCTCCTCCGCCGCCTCCTCCGCCCCCTCCTCATACACAGCGCACTGGGCGCCCACGAGCGAAAACGGGCAGGAGCGTGGTGGGAAAACCCACCCCCGGGCCTGGGGCGCCCACGAGGCGCTCGCGGGGGGCGCGGGCGCGGACGTGGCGAAATCTCGGGAAACCCGCCCAGCGCACGGTGCGCCCACGAGGGGGAAGCGTGCTGCCGAATAATGGAGAGGAAGCATGCTGCCAAATAATTTCCAGATGTCTAAAATATGTTTCGAACCTGTTTTTTTATACATATCTATATATACATATATTAAAACCAAAGGTGAAACGTTTGGAGAACATGCTGTACACAGTTTAAACACATCTTGAATTCAATGATAGGACTGATCGAGTGTCCATTGTCATGGCATCCACAAGGATAAGGGCGCGAGCGTGGCGAAACCTCGGGAAACCCATCCAGCGCAAGGGTCAGGCGATCGCAAACATGGATCTCAAGGGGGCGTGGATCAGCGACGGGTCCCGCTTCCGGGGGAAAGCGCGGATTTCCGCCGCCGAACGAGGCGGCACCGGCCGCATTTTGGGGAGGGCACCTCCCCCGATCCATGGATTTGGCGACCGCGCGCCAAATCTCAGGAGGGAAAGAAACACACAGACACAATTAATCGTCGACTCCCAGGAAAATATGCAAAAATATGGGAAGTGAGGGGGAAGACAGAAACCAAAAAAATATGGGAAAACATGGGGAATCATTTTATTTGTGTGTATTCATTTGTGTGTCCTGGGGCCCCTTCAAAATCCATGGATCGCTAATCCATGTCTGCGCGCCCTCGAGCGGGCCGCCCCCGCGGGGCGCCCGCGAGCGGGCGCGGCCCGCTGAGCGTGGCGAGAGCCCAGGAAGCCCATCCAACGACGCAGGCAAACGAAGTCGACAGAGAGCCTTAGATTGTTTGCTGGGTGTGCTTTCGGATGTCCGCGCGGAGTTCTTGGATCGGCGCTGGACCTCGTCCTGGCGGCGCCTCCAGCGCCACCCGTGGCGCGCTTCGCGCGCCAGGGAGGGGAGGGCGCCGATCCAAGAAACCAGCACGGACATCCGAAAGTGCACATTTGTGTTGGTTTTTCATCTCTATCCTCGTCTTGTTCCTCCTGCTGCTCTTCCTGCTCCTCCTCCGTTGTTCGGGGAACCTCGCTTGTCCTGTAATTGGCAGGTACTTCTTTGCAGCCGATACTGATGGCTTCGACGCGGATGCGACGTATATTCGACGCTTTCGACATGGACTCGACGTGGATTCGATGCGGATGGCGGCGCCATGGGACAGGAAAGGTCTCCTTCGCACCTAGTGCTTACGTGGGCCCTCGAAACGCCAGGGCCTTTCTTGTCGGTTCCGTTATTCAATTTTGCGTTCTGGTTCCGTCGCAGGGGTTTTCCGTTTCCGCTTCCGACTCTGGCGCCGGTCTGCTTTTCCGCTTCGGTGAGCATCGCGTTCTAATCTGCAAGAGCCAGATTTGTGGAAACGGTGACATCATGGTTTGACATCTTACGAGGAAAATCCTGGAGGCCCGCGCGGCGCGTAATAGTAGTATGATCTAGTCCACTTGTCAGTTCCGTAAGCCATGGGTCGACGCTCGCGCGGCGATGCTCAGGAGTCAGTCCGACGTAAATCCGACGTAAATCCGACGTAGTCCGACGTGAACCCGACGTAAATCCGACGTAGGTCCAACGTACATCGGGTCTCAAGTTGCCGCGCGAGGCCTCCAGGATTTTCTTCATGAGACATCTCCAGGGCCCGCGGAGCGCAGTGCTTCCCGAGCGCTCGCGGCCGCGACGAGGCCACCCGGATCCTGTACGCCGTCCTGGGCGTTATCGGGGAGGGGGAGGTCTTCGTTGCCGCTGCCGCGGCGGGCGTCGCTGCTCTGCTGAGGAGGAGGAGGGAGGAGGGAGGAGGGAGGAGGAGGAGGAGGAGGAGGAGGAGGAGGAGGAGGAGGAGGAGGAGGAAGAGGAGGAGGAGGAAGAGGAGGAGGAGGAGGAGGAGAAGGAGGAGGAGGAGAGGGAGGAGGAGGAGAGGGAGGAGGAGGAGGACCAGTGCAAGCCCAAGGCCTTAGCTGCGTCGATACGCCTGCTATGATACGCAACACGTACCGTGCTCAAAACGTCCGTGTCAATACGTTGTGTGTTGGCTCAACGTTCTCCCCCCCCTTCGGCCGCCCCTTCCCCGTTTTTCTTCTCTCTCTCTCACACTCTCTCTCTCTCTCTCTCTCTCTTTTTCAAGGTTGCACAATTCGCTACAACGGTGCCTCCGTTTAGTCCGCACTTCCGCAGCGCAGTTGCTCTGCCTAGCCGCCGGCGCAAAAAAGCTGGCTCAACGTATTGCCCCACGTTTTGGCGAACGTACCGCGTCATACCTGCGTTTCCGATATATATGCTCAGAGCCGTATCTATAGGTTACGTGCTGCGTGCTGCGTGTCGGGGCAGCCAAGCCCAAGACTCCTCAACGATATTTCAGTAAACCCTCCCTACAAGCTCCCTCCTCATAGGCCCCTGCAAATATTCATTTTCACTGAGGGAACGGCCCCTTTGGAGGGCAATTGCTTGAAAGTCTTGAAATGCACCAGAGCACCATTCTTAGGACTAGGACTTCAATGCCGCGAATCACCGTCAATGTTGCATTTTGACATGCCCGAATCGCGCCAGAACGCCGTTCCTGTGACTCCAACGCCGTGAATCAACGTAACCCTTGCGCCCTGAAAGGCCGACACCGTTCCCAAACATCAGCTCTCGGACGTTAGCCACGAAAACCTTTGAAGCCGCTATAAAATCGTGAAAAAATGTGCGCGGTGCTACGGCGAGAGCCACATGTTGAAAATTGCCCGCCCTCCACTTGTAAAGCTCTTGCAAACTTTGAAAAACGAATGTGTACGACGCTACGGCGAGAGCCACATTTCAATAACAGCCCGCCCTCCATGTGCAAGCTGTTGCAGACCTGTATGACGAATATGCGCGTAGTTAGAGCGATTCCCACATGTTTGAAAGCGGCCCGCCATCCATCCGCGAAGGCCTTGCAAGTTTTAGAAGGAATGCGTGCGACGCTGAGGCGAGAGCATGCTTTTGAAAGCGACCCGCCCTCCATCTAGGAAGCTCGTGTAAGCTTTTAAAACGAATGTGCGCGGCGCTCAGGCGAGAGCCACATTCTGAAGACGGCCCGCCCTACATGTGTGAACCTCTTGCAACTTCCCAGGTTCTGGATCATGAGTGGTGAGAAAGTCTCAGGCAAAACGCCCGGCCCGCCTTACCGATGCGTTTCGGGGTGCGACAGGGAGGATCTCTTATGAGGAAAAGGACAGGGATACACATATTCCCTTTTCTATATTTTTATAATCCTGGGGGGTGGGACCCCCCCCCCCGAAATAGGATCCTCCCCAACCGGGGCTTCCGGAAACGGGACCCCTCACGAGGATCGCAGCCTCCGAGCGCGAAAATTAGCGCTCTCCGTCCAAAGAGGAAGGTGAGAGGACACGCGAGGCTCCTTGGACCTCCCGAGAGGCTTTCTCGAGGCTCCTACGAAGGCCCAAGAGGGTCCCAAGAGCCTTCCAGAGTCCTCCGAAGAAGCCCCCGAGAGATGAAAATCAGTGATTTCCTATGGTTTTTCTAAGATTTTTGCTTCTTTGCATGTTCACTGTTCCGACGTGCCAAGACGGCCGAAGACGCCCACAAGACCGATGCCAGACGGCTCAAGAGGCCTCCAAGCGAGTCCGAAACCGGCCCAAGACAGCCCCGACACGGCCCAAGGGGTGCCCAAGACGGCCCCAGAGAGCCCCAAGACGGCCTTCAGAAACGGCACCCCTCACGAGGATCGCAGCCTTCCAGCGCGAAACTGAGCGATCTTCGTCCGAAGAGGCACCTACGAGGG
Source organism: Prorocentrum cordatum (assembly GCA_963575745.1). NCBI lineage: Eukaryota > Dinophyceae > Prorocentrales > Prorocentraceae > Prorocentrum > Prorocentrum cordatum. The sequence goes on from CAUYUJ010018131.1 coordinate 156,660, forward strand.
TACGCGAGGGTCCTCGGGTTGCCTTAAAAGCTTCTTAAAGGTTCCCCCGACAGCTTGAGAAGGCCCCACGAACCTCGCAGAGTTCTCTGAAGAAGGCCCCAAGAGATCAAAATCATTAATTTCCTATGGCTTTCCTAAGATTTTGGCTTCGTTGCATGTTCACTGTTCCGACGTGCCAAGACGGCCGAAGACGCCCACAAGACCAATCCCAGAGGGCCCAAGCAGCCTCCAAGCGAGTCCACAGCCGGCCCAACAGAGCCTCCAGACGGCCCAAGCCGTGCCCAAGACGGCCCCAGAGAGCCCCAAGACAAGCTTCAGATAGAGCTTAAAAGGGAAAAAACATACAATTGCAACGCGCTCGGCTCCCACACGGCCACGCGAGGCCCCAAGCCCCTTCCAGGAGGCCACAAGAAGGGCCACAAGGCGCGCAAAAGGCTTATGATTTCAAGGACTCTGCACCCAGACGCCCACACGAAGCTCCAAGACTCCTCAACGGCTCCCCAGACGTGCCACGAGGCGCCCAAGAGCCGCCAAGAAGCATTCACGAAGTTCCCCCACGACGCCCCACAAGGCCTCTAAGAACCTCCACGAGTTCTCCGAAGAAGGCCTTTATAATCCTGGGGGGTGGGACCCCCCCCCCCGAAATAGGATCCTCCCCAACCGGGACTTCCGGAAACGGGACCCCTCACGAGGATCGCAGCCTCCGAGCGCGAAAATTAGCGCTCTCCGTCCAAAGAGGAAGGTGAGAACGAAGCCCATACATAACGTTCGTAGAGCCTGCCTGTCCCAAAGTCGCGTCAGCACGCCTCCCCGCGCCCCCCCTGCCTCATATTTTGCAGTATAAAGCTGCATTCTGGTCAGAATCCTGGGTTCGCACCCTTTTTTAAAGAAATTTGGTTGCGAACCCGGGATTCGATAAGTTTCCCTCTGAAGTCCTTTTCTTGCATTCCATTTGCCCCTTTCGTTGCTTCGAACACCAAGTTCTCCCACTCCCCCTCCGCAACCTCTGCACATTCGCAATGCGAGCCCGCGAGGACCCCTCGAAGGGACCGCAGGATACCGCGAGAAGCCAGCCGATCCAAAGCTTCAAGGAACAAGATGCATGGCGCGAAGCGCCTATGCAGCCTTGTATATATATATATGTATGTATGTATGTATGTATGTATGTATGTATGCATACATGCATGCATGCATGTATGTATGTATGTATGTATGTATGTATGTATGTAAGTATGTAAGTATGTATGTATGTATGTATGTACGTACGTATGTATGTATGTATGTATGTATGTATGTATGTATGTATGTATGTGTGTATGTATGTATGTATGTATGTGTGTATGTATGTATGTGTGTATGTATGTATGTGTGTATGCATGTATGTATGTATGTATGTATGTATGTATGTATGTATGTATGTATATATGTATATGTATTATGTATGTATGTAGTATGTATGATATGTATGTATGTATGTATGTATGTATGTATGTATGTATGTATGTATGTATGTATGTATGTATGTATGTATGTATGATGTATGTATATGTATAGAGGAGGAGGAGGAGGAGGAGGAGGAGGAGGAGGAGGAGAGGAAGAGGATGATGATAAATAAGAGAGGGAGAGGGAGGAGGGAGGGAGGAGGGAGGGAGGGGGGTAGGAGGGAGGGAGGAGGAGAAGAAAAGGGAAGTGGAGGAGGAGGAGGAGGAGGAGGATGCTCAAGGAGGAGGCGGAGGAGGATGCTCAAAGATGTTCAAGGCGCGGAGAGGTGTCTTTTCGGATGCTGGACATCGGTTGAGGGTCTCGAGCAGGCGCTGATTCCCTCGCAGTGTCGATCAAGAACTGCGGTCAGACAAAACAATGGAACGCAGCATTGCGGTTGCTCCGCGAAGGAATTCGATTAGGTGTGCAACTCGTCCCAAACCGCTACACTGCGACTGCCAGTGCATGCAGAAAAGGTGGGCAGTGGCAACACGCGTTGTCAGTACTTAGTGAGATGTGGGAGGCGAAGCTGGAGGCCGACGTCATCAGCTACAATGTTGGGATCAGCTCGTGCGAAAAGGGCGGGCAGTGGCAGAGGGCACTGGCGCTGCCCTGGGCGATGCCGGAGGAGAAAGTGGAGCCCTCCGTCATCAGCTTCAGCGCTGGGGCATTGGCGCTGCTGAGCGAGATGCGGGAGGCGAAGCTGGAGCCCTACATCAGCTGTCCTACATGGCGGGAGCAAGCGCGTGCCAGAAGGAGAAACAAAAAGCAAATGTCGGTAGAGCCCTCCGGCGGGACCCCGCGCGCTCCCGGGCGGCCCCGAGGCGCTCCACGACGGCTTCGGGGGGCCTCCCCACAGAGGCTCGAGGGCCCCGAGACGGTCCAAGAGGGCCTGCGAGGCGATCCACGAGCGCTCGAAGACGCTCCAGATAGCCTCCCGACGGCCCACGAGGCCCCCGAAACGCGCCAAGTGGGCTCCCAGAAGACGCCCGAGAGAGCTCGCACAACGTACATTTTCGCAACTCCCGTGCTTTTCATTTTCGAAGCGTCCACGACGCCAATACGGGCCCCCAAGACCGGGCCAAGATGTTTCAGGAGGCCCCTATGAGGCTCCCAAGATGGCCCCCGACGGCCCCAGAACGGCTCCTCTGGCGTCCACTACAGCCCAAGAAACAGTCAAGACAGCCCCAAGAGCGGCCACAGATGGGCCAAGAGGGCCTCCAGACGGTCCAAAAACGGCCCCACAGGCGCCCAAAACGACCCCAAGAGGCACCCACGAGGCCCCCAAAACGCTCCAAGTGGGCTCCCAGAAGACGCCCGAGAGAGCTCGCACAAGCAACAATTTGCCCAAACCTGCGGGAGACGTGCATTTTCGCAACTCCCGTGCTTTTCGTTTTCAAAGCCTCCAAAACGGCAGTACGGGCCCCCAGGATCGGCCCAAGGACGTCTCACGAGGCCCCACATGAGGCTCCCAAGACGGCCCCAGGACGGCTTCTCTGGGACGAAAATAGGGGGCCACATGTGAACCCTACCCCTACCCCCCACGATTTCCGAGGGGGAGGGTGGGGTGCACTTCGTTCGGGAGCTCCCGAGCGAAGTGAACCCCACCCTCCCCCTCGGAAATCGTGGGGGGGCAGGGGTAGGGTTCGCATGTGGCCCCCTGGAATAACCGGTCCCGGGGAAGTGATCGGGAGGTCGGGGGCCCGTGTCGCGACAAAAACCGAGACGTCGGAGGTTCGGGGGGAGGCGGGCCAGGCCACAGCGCGGGCCCATGATGGCGCTGCTGCCCCTGGCGATCGGGCTCGTGGCGGGCGCGGGCACGCGGCGGTGCATCGGCCCAGCCAGGAGGGCCACACCGTCACGCGGCCAGGGCCGCGAGCGAGGAGGCCGACTCCTCCGCGCGGGCCGCGGAGGAGGCTGAACTGCAGGCCTTGGCGGAGAGGCGAAGTCGAGGAGACTGGATGGAGCGCGGCGGCCTGCGTTTGCTCCTCCTCCTCCTCCTCCTCCTCCTCCTCCTCCTCCTCCTCCTCCTCCTCCTCCTCCTCCTCCTCCTCCTCCTCCTCCTCCCCTCCTCCTCCTCCTCCTCCTCCTCCTCCTCCTCCTCCTCCTCCTCCCCCCCTCCCTCCCTCCCTCCCTCCCTCCCTCCCTCCCTCCCTCATCTTCCTCCCTCCCTTCCTCCTCCTCCTCCTCCCCCAGAGGCGGCTGACTCGGCGCGCAGGCAGTCGGACCCACAGCTGGGCGGGCAGGCCGTCGGCAAGGGGCGAGGAGGACCGACGGGGGCCGTCAGGAGGTGCAGCGCTTGTTGCAGGAGAGGGGCGAGCGGCCTCACCTGCGCGCAGGCCGCCCCCCAGCCCCGTGGTCGAGGAGACTGCGGCAAGTCGAGGCAATGATGATGGTGATGATGATGATGATGATGATGATGATGAGGAGGAGGAGGAGGAGGAGGAGGAGGAGGAGGAGGAGGAGGAGGAGGAGGAGGAGGAGGAGGGGAGGGAGGAGGAGGAGGAGGAGGAGGGAGAGGAGGAGGAGGAGGAGGAGGAGGAGGAGGAGGAGGAGGAGGTGGAGGAGGAGGAGGAGGAGGAGGAGGAGGAGGAGGAGGAGGAGGAGGGGGAGGAGGAGGAGGAAGGGGAGGAGGAGGTCCAGCGTCGCTGCCTGCTGCCACTGCTTGCCCTTTTCGCCTTGACAGCGCTTGCTGCCCCTGGCTATGGTTGCGCACGAGCTGACTCCACTGATGTAGCCGATGGTGTTTGGCTCCTGCTCCTGCGCTCCCGCGATGACAGAGGTTGCTGCCACTGTTTGTCCTTTTTTCGCACTGGCAATAGCGGCTGCTACTGCTTCCTTTCTCGCACGATCTGATCCCAGAATTGTAGTTGACGATGCTGCTTCCCTTGGGGTTTGAGCCCTGCACTGTTGCAGCGGCCACGGCGTCGGCGGGCGCTGCTGCGCGCCAGGGGGCGGAGGAGGGCGGTATCGGGTATCTGTTCCTCCTCTGACGAGAGTCGGAGGCAAAGCTCGGCAGCGAGGAGGAGGAGGAGGAGGGTGTTGAGCGCGGTGGTGGCCTCGCACGGAGCCGATGGCTCTCTGCCAGCCCAAGCGAGGCTGGTCTTGCCCTCGCATGCCTGCTGGCCCCTCTCCAGACCCGGCCATCCCCCTGCACCCCGCACCCGAGCGCGGCGGGGCGGGAACTCCGAGCCGTCGCCGGCCCCGTCGCCGTCGCCGCCGCTACCGCCGTCGCCGCCGCTTTCACCGCCGTCGCCGTCGCCGTCGTCGCCCTTCGTGGCCGTCGCCGTCGTCGCAGTGGTCGCCGCCGCCGCCGTCGCGGGGCGTCGCGCCGGAGAGGTCTCCAGCCAGGCCCTCTCCAGGGGCGCCGCGTGTTTTGCGGCGTCGGGGCGGTTCCACAAGGCGGCGGCCCCTCGCCCTGGCCTTGGCGGTGCCGCTGCTGCTCCGAAGAGGTATGGGAGGGGAGAGGAAAGGGAAGGATGGTGGCATGAGAAGGAGGAGGAGGAGGAGGAGGAGGAGGAGGAGGAGGAGGAGGAGGAGGAGGAGGAGGAGGAGGAGGAGAAGGAGGAGGAGGAGGAGGAGGAGAGAGGGGGGAAGAGGAGGTGGGAGGGGAGAGGGGGGAGAAGGAGGTGGGAGGGGAGAGAGGAGGGGAGGAGGAGGAGCGGAGAGGAGGAGGGGAGGAGACGGAGGAGAGGGGGGGTGGCGGAGGGCGGGCTTTCCGCTGTGCCCTATGGCGACCTGGCGTGCTCCACGGAGGGCGAGCGCTGGTCGACCTCTTGCCCGCGGGTGCTGGTGTGCTGGCCGGAGTGCGCGCAGGCTGAGCTGGCCGCCGTCTCCGCTCTCCGCCAGAGCAGGGCCAGAGGCGGCGGGCCGGGCGCAGCTGCCTGCGGCGCCCCGCTGAGCGACAGAGCCGGCCGCGCCACCATCTTCACCCATGGCGGGGGGGTCACTGTGCGCCACGGGAGGCTCGAGGACACGGTGACGGGGTTCATTAGGCGCTGGCTCCAGCACGAGTCCCTGCAGGAGCAGAGAGCTGCCACATGGGACGGCCAGCGCGCGCCCGCCAGCCAGCGGACCCACCAGATGCGGACCTGCTGGAGCGCGCCGTCCCCCTCGAACACCACCAGGGCCTGGGGCGGCACTGGGTGGACGCATCTGTCCGCCAAGCCGCGGCAGAGCAGATCCCGGGCCCTCGTCCCCCGCAGGCCAGGGGAGGGGCGGCCCGCGTGGCCGAGCGGGAGGAGCACCCGAGGCACCCCCGGGGACGGGCTCTCGCAGCTGTGGTGGTTGAGCCTCGGGGTCGCCTGGGCGGCCGGGCTCGCCACTGGCGAGGGCGACGCGCACGTTCGCGAGGACGGCCGGCCTTTTCGGCGGCCGACGCACGGGCGGCGCACGGGCGACGAACGCGCGACGCACCCCTTGTCGCGAAGGGGGGGGGTCAGCACGCCAGTCGTGTTACTGGGCCTCAACACTCGCCAGCGGCTGGGCCCGCCATGTGAGTGAGCACTGTCCAGGCGGCCAGCAGAGGGACGAGCTCATTCGCGCTCACGAAGCGCGCAGCTGCGCCTTCCAGGCGCGGTTGGCTCTCCAGCGACGAATCGCCGCCATCTTGCGTTAGGGGGGGGCCGGCGCTGGTGCGCCCTTCATCATCGTTCCTTCCCTTGCTTCTCCTCCCTCCTGTTCCTTCTCCTCCTCTTCCTCGTCATCATCATCACCATCACCAGCATCAGCATCATCGTACGAATCACCATCATCATCATCATCATCATCGGCATCATCATCAGCAGCACCATCAGAATTGCCATCATCATCACCACTATCAAAAATAATCATCACCATCATCATCAGCATCGTCAATGTATGCATCATCATCGCAATCACCATCAGTAGTAACAAAATCATCTTATTCAACTTCATCATCAACCACATCATCACACCATCATCATCGTCACCTTCATCCTCATCATCTTCATCCTCATCATCGGCATCCTCGTCAATATCAGCATCTTCATCATCATCATCATCATCACCATCATCATCATCATTATCGTCGGTATAACAATGGTCAATATCAACATCATCACCATCATGCCCATCGTCAACATGATCATCATCGTCATCCGCACCACCATCAGCATCATCATCGTCGTTCATCATCATCCCTGCGCCGCTGCTCGTTGTTCAACAGGTTTACGCCATTCCGCAGACCCCCAGGAGGAGGCAGGAACGCACAGAAGTTGTTCGGTGGCTTCTCTTTGTCCCAACCATTTTGTGGTTTGGGGTCTTCGTATTGAACAGACAACGTCCCACGCCCCCTTCTTTCTTCCTCCTCCCTTTCCTCCTCCTCCCATCCCTGCCACCCCGTGTGTCCACTTCAGAACATCCTTCACACGCCCCGTGGCCCCATGTGGAGCTCCAGCTAAGGCCCAAATGTCAGGGTCCGCGTGGCGTCGGTTATTCATGTCGGCACACCCTTCACACCATTCGCGGCCCCATAAGGAGCTCCAGCTAAGGCCCACATGCCAGGGTCCGCATGGCGTCGGTGCTTCATGTCGGCACACCCCTTGCACCCAACGCGGCCCCTTATGGAGCTCCAGCTGAGGCGCACATGCCAGAGTCCGCATGACGTCGGCGCTGCATTTCGGCACGCCCCTTACACCCCTCGTGGCCCCTATGGAGCTCCAGCTGAGGCGCACATGCCAGGGTCATGGCGTCGGTGCCTCATGTCGGCACGCCCCTCACATGCTTCTTGGCCTCATAAGGGGAACCAGCTAAGGCCCACATGCCAGGGCCCGCATGGCGTCGGTGCCCCATTTCAGCACACCCCTCACACGTTTTGCCCCATAGGGGGCCCAACTGCCAGTGTCCACGTGGCGTTGGTGCTTCATGTCGGCACACCCTTGACGCGTTTCGTGACTCTACCTGGACCAGGGAGCTCCAGCTAAGGCCCACATGCCAGGGTCTGCGTGGCGTCTGTGTTTCATTTCGGTGCACCCCTCGCACGCGCCGTGGTCCCACAAGGATCTCCAGATAAGGTCCACATGGCAGGTTCCGCATCGCGTCGGTGCCTCATGTCGGCACGCCCTTCACACCCCTCGTGGCCCCACAGGGGAAACCAGCTAAGACTCACATGCTAGGGTCCGCATGGCGTCGGTGCTTCATTTTGGCACCCTGACACGCTTCGTGGTCCCATAGGAAGCCCCAGCGCAGGCTCAAACGCCAGGATCCGCATGGCGTCGGTGTTTCATGTTGGCACGCCCGTCACATGCATCGTGGCCCCACATCGGGGTTCTTGCTAAGGCCTACATGCCGAGGTCCACATGGCGGCGGTGCTTCGTCAATGCTTCATGTCGGCACATCCCTCACACACTTCGTGGCTCCATAAGGAGCTCCAGCTAAGGCCCACATGCCAGGGTCCGCATGGTGTCGGTGCTTCATGTCAGCACACCCCTCACACCGTTCGTGGCCCCATAGGGAGCTCCAGCTAAGGATCAAATGCCAGTGTCCGCATGGCGTCGGTGTTTCATTCCGGCACGCCTTTCGCACCTTTCGTGGCCCTTATGGAGCTCCAGCTGAGGCACAATTACCAGGACCCGCATGGCGTCAGTACCTTACAGGCTTCTTGGCCCCATAGAGGCTTCCCCGTCCGTCGTCCCACTTGCCTTGAGCTACTCACGCCTGCGTATTGTTGGGCCCGTCGCCAGGATGCTTTCCTTGCGTTACTGCATGTGCGATTGTTCCCAACCATCCTGTGTTGAGTCGGGTCCTCGTTTTGAATCAGCAGTGCCAGGCGTCCTCCCTGCTTCTTTTCCCTCCTTCCTTCTCTCCTCTTCCCCCTCCTTCCCCTCCTCCCTCCTCTCTCCCACCACCCACCACCCCACTTTGGCACACCCCTCACACGTTTCGTAGCCCCGTTGGGAGCTCCACCTCAGGCCCCAGTGGTTGCGCCCGCATGCAGCCGCCACCCCACTTTGGCGCACCCTTCACACATTTCGTGGCCCCATGGGGAGCTCCACCCAAGGCCCCAGTGGTTGCGCCCGCATGCCGCCGCCACTCCACTTTGGCGCACCACTTACATGCTTCGTGGCCCCATATGGAGCTCCACCTATGTGCCCAGGTGTTGCGCCCGCATGCCGCCGCCACCCCACTTGGAGGCACCCCTCACACGCTTCCTGGCCCCATAGGGAGCTCAAGTACCCAGTGGTTGCGCCCGCATGCCGCCGCCACTCCACTTTGGCGCACCACTTACACGCTTCGTGGCCCCACATGGAGCTCCACCTTCGTGCCCAGTGGTTGCGCCCGCATGCCGCCGCCCTCCCACTTGGAGGCACCCCTCACACGCTTCCTGGCCCCATAGGGAGCTCAAGTACCCAGTGGTTGCGCCCGCATGCCGCCGCCACTCCACTTTGGCGCACCACTTACACGCTTCGTGGCCCCATATGGAGCTCCACCTATGTGCCCAGTGGTTGCGCCCGCATGCCGCCGCCACCCCACTTGGGGAGGCACCCCTCACACGCTTCCTGGCCCCATAGGGAGCTCCACCTATGTGCCCAGTGGTTGCGTCCGCATGCCGCCGCCACCCCATTTGGGGAGGCACCCCTCGCACGCTTCGTGGCCCCATAGGGAGCTCCACCTAAGGCTCCAGCGGTTGCGCCCGCATGCCGCCGCCACCCCAATTTGGCGCACCCATCACACGCTTCGCAGCCCCAAAGGAAGCCACCAAGGTTCAAATCGTTGCGTCCACATGCGGCCGCCAACCCATCTGGGCGCTCCCAGAGCTCGCTTCGCGGCTCCGTAGGGAGCTCCACCTAAGGCCCCAGTGGTTGCGTCCGCATGCCGCTGCACCCCACGTTGGTACACCCTTTGGACATCTCGTGGCCCCGTAGGGAGCTCCACCTAAGGCCCCAGTGGCTGCGCCCGCATGCCGCCACCACCTCACTTCGGTATACCCCTTGCACGCTCCGTCGCCCGATAGGCAGTTCGCCTAAGGCCCCAGTGCTTGCGTCCGCATGCTCCTGCCATCCCACTTTGGCACACCTCTCACCCATTTCCTGGCCCCATGAGGAGCTGCACCTATGTGCCCCAGTGATTGCGCCCGCATGCCGCCGCCACCCCACTTTTGCACACACCCCACACGTTTCGTGGCCCTGGCATGGACCTCCACCTAGTGCCCCAGTGGTTGCGTCCGCATGCCGCCGCCACCCCGCTTTGGCGTACTCCTCGGACGCTTCGTGGCCCCATGGAGAGCTCCACCCGAGGCACCGGAGGTTGCGCCCGCATGCCCTCCCCGAGGAGGAGGAGGAATGAGGAGGAGGAGGAGGAGGAGGAGGAGGAGGAGGAGGAGGAATGAGGAGGAATGAGGAGGAGGAGGAGGAGGAGGAGGAGGAGGAGGAGGAGGAGGCCTCTCCAGACCATTCAGCTGCGTCGTCCGGCCGCCATTGGCGCTCCAGCGACGAAGGGCCGCCATCTTGAGCGAGGAGGAGGAGGAGGAGGAGGAGGAGGAGGAGGAGGAGGAGGAGGAGGCAGCAGACGAGCTGCCACAAACGTGCTGAGGAAGTTCTACCACAACCACTGGGCTACACGGATGACGACATCGACTTCCCAGATGCAGGGAGTCAGTGCCCTGTTCAAGAGAAGGTGGCATAGTTCTTGCCACGTTTGCGGGCCTCCCCCTGCGAGACCTGGTCACATACGAGAGCGTTGAGTAACACGTGTTGCAGGAACCAGGTCACATTGGGAAGAAGATGCCCAACATGCCAGAGGAGAGCACCCAGACCATTGAGGTCCAGAGAGTTTCCATGGGGAGTACCTGCACTCAGACCAAGCGAACAAGAACAGTTGCATTGGGAGGAGGTTTTCTTCGCAGTACCTTGATCTTGTTCACGGCCGCCCAGGTCCGTATGATACCAGCAGAAATGGAGCGCCCTTTCCCCAAATGCGGTGGTACTTATGTTAGCTTATTCAGGCTGGACTGTGTCAAGAAGTCGAAGAAGCTACCAGGTGTGCTGCAAGCGGCGGAGTTCCACCAGTGCCAAACAGGAGCCAAGTACCCCAAACCAACCACCATCCTCACGACCTTCTGTGACGAGATCCCGATGTATATCAGGACATTCAGGAACTGAGGATGGCGTGACCATCGATGAGGGCATCTAGTATTACAAGGCAAGTCGGCAGAAGGATGCTGGAGGACAGCGCCAGCTAAGCAACGCACCAGCGATTTCTCCAAGCTCCCGGCGAAAGCACTGAGGGAACGTGTAATTCGGAAATGGCCCGAACTCCACGGCAGGTTCGCGCTGGACCGCTGCCCGGACGAGGGCCACGTCCACCACCACCACTGCTGCGGTGGGGAGAGGGCACCCAAGGCGCCTTGAGCGGAGCCGCCCGCCGAGGCGGGGCCCACCCGCTCGTCGATTCTGGAGGGGGGTGCGCTATGATATCTGCGCTTCCTCTGGGGCTGCCTGGTCCCCGCGTCGTTTCGTGCCGCTGTGTCGGTTCGGGGCCCGGCCCTGGTCCTGGTCCTTTTCTTTTTTCAAGTGCTTCAGATTGCACAGGCCGCGTCTGCAGCGGCAGCGTTCGCGCTGCCCCGAGACAGACGCGAGGCGCCACCGAACCGGGCCAGGCCGAGGCAGCGGAAGGCGGGGAAGGAGAGAAAGAGGACGAGGCGCAGGACGGCGACAACAGCGACGATCATGGACGATGACGGCGTTGGCATCGACGGCCACGAGCACGACGATCACGACGTCGTCGACCGCGACGGCGACGAACTCCGCGCGCGACCCCAGTGCCGGGCACAAGCGCTGCTGGCGGATTGGTTCGAGCAGCCCGCGCTGCTGGAGCTGTTCGCAGGCCCCCGCGGCCAGCCAGCCGCGTGGCCTGCCGGTTGGCCGCGGGCCGGGGGTTGCTAAAGGTGCCCCTAGCCCAAGGTGCCTCCAGCTTCTCGCCCCATGAGGTGAACGAGCGATGACATGAGCATGAAAACTCGGAGGCCCGCGCGGATTTCTCGGATCGGCGCTGGACCCCCCTCCCTGGCGCGCGGAGCGCGCCAGGGGCGTTGCGCCGGAGGCGCCGCCGGGGGTCTCCAGCGCCCTCCTCCTCCTCCTCCTCCTCCTCCTCCTCCTCTCCTCCTCCTCCTCCTCCTCCGTCCTCCTCCTCCTCCTCCTCCTCCTCCTCCAGCGCCCCCTCCTCCTCCTCCTCCTCCTCCTCCTCCTCCTCCTCCTCCTCCTCCCTCCTCCTCCTCCTCCTCCTCCTCCTCCTCCTCCTCCTCCTCCTCCTCCTCCTCCTCCGACTCTGGCTCTGACTCTGGGCCCCCGGCTCTCTGCGCAGTGCTCGGGCCGGGTCGTCCCGTGGGGGCCCCCGGTGGTCCGCCGGCTGGGCGCGAGGGCGCCCTTGGCGACGGCCACCGGGCGTCAGGGCCTTTTTCAGCACGGATCGAGCTGGGGCCCTGACTCTTGGGGGACGCAATCTATACCTATCCACCGCTCCCTGGCCAGGCCCCTCCTGAACCCAGGAGCTGTGTATACGCCCTCCTGGCCAAACCGGGAGGGCGTGGCGTATACACAGCTGCTGTGTTCAGGATGGGCCTGGCCAGGGAGCAGTGGATATGTATAGATTGCGTCGCCCTATGACTCCGGATCCGCCCTACTCTTTATGGGGAAATTCGTAAGTAGGGCTTGGAACTTCCGCCTTGCTTTTCAGGCCCCGCTGATGCCCATTTCCGCCCTACTTTCTGTTGTCGTTTCCGCCCTACTTCTGCGGATTTTCGCCCTATTGTATGCTGGGTGCAGAAATTTCCGCCCAACGTTTTCGGCTTCTTATAAGTGGGTTTCCGACGCAATCCTCAGTTGGAAAAAATCCCAAAGTAGGGCGGATTTGGAGTCATGGGGGGCCACATGCGAACCCCCCCCTCCCCCCCAGAATTCGTGTGGGGCAGGGGTAGGGTTCGCGCGTGTGGCCCCCTGCGAGGCGGGCAGGGAAATCATCCGAAGACGAAAAAACGCCATAAACATAAGCCTCTGGCGCTCCGCGCGGATTTCTTGGCCCCGGCGCGCTCCGCGCGCCAGGGAGAAGGGTCCAGCGCAGATCCAAGAAGCCCGCGCGGAGCGCCGACAGCTTATGTTTATACCGGTTTCTTTTTCTATGATGCGCGAGGACAGAGTGGGAACGAAGGCCGGCAGCAGCTCCTGCTCATTCAGTCCATTCTGAGCATGGCTCCCTGTCGGTGTCGGGCCGCGGGCGTAGTTCAGTTGGAGCAAGAGTGGCCTGCACAACATCGGCCGCTGTCGGCTTTAGACAGCACTTGCTGTTAGGAATCGTCACCATTTGTTCCGTCCCCAGGCGTGTAAACTACTGTCCGAAGTCCCCTCCTCATGAGTCAGGGCAGGTGTCTACTTTCACTCCGGTTCGCGCCCGCACAGGTCCTTGCCCCGTGGGCCTGCATGTTGAGGGCCTTTCTTGTGCAGCAGCAATCACACACATACACGTATATATATATATATATATATATATATATATTCCCTTTTCTATATTTTTATAATCCTGGGGGGTGGGACCCCCCCCCCCGGAATAGGATCCTCTCCAACCGGGGCTTCCGGAAACGGGACCCCTCACGAGGATCGCAGCCTCCGAGCGCGAAAATTAGCGCTCTCCGTCCAAAGAGGAAGGTGAGAGGACACGCGAGGCTCCTTGGACCTCCCGAGAGGCTTTCTCGAGGCTCCTACTAAGGCCCACGAGGGTCCCAAGAGCCTTCCAGAGTCCTCCGAAGAAGCCCCCGAGAGATGAAAATCAGTGATTTCCGATGGCTTTCCTAAGATTTTTGCTTCTTTGCATGTTCACTGTTCCGACGTGCCAAGACGGCCGAAGACGCCCACAAGACCGATGCCAGACGGCTCAAGAGGCCTCCAAGCGAGTCCGAAACCGGCCCAAGACAGCCCCGACACGGCCCAAGGGGTGCCCAAGACGGCCCCAGAGAGCCCCAAGACGGCCTTCAGAAACGGCACCCCTCACGAGGATCGCAGCCTTCCAGCGCGAAACTGAGCGATCTTCGTCCGAAGAGGCACCTACGAGGGTACGCGAGGGTCCTCGGGTTGCCTTAAAAGCTTCTTAAAGGTTCCCCCGACAGCTTGAGAAGGCCCCACGAACCTCGCAGAGTTCTCTGAAAAAGGCCCAAAGAGATCAAAATCATTAATTTCCTATGGCTTTCCTAAGATTTTGGCTTCGTTGCATGTTCACTGTTCCGACGTGCCAAGACGGCCGAAGACGCCCACAAGACCAATCCCAGAGGGCCCAAGCAGCCTCCAAGCGAGTCCACAGCCGGCCCAACAGAGCCTCCAGACGGCCCAAGCCGTGCCCAAGACGGCCCCAGAGAGCCCCAAGACAAGCTTCAGAGAGAGCTTAAAAGGGAAAAACATACAATTGCAACGCGCTCGGCTCCCACACGGCCACGCGAGGCCCCAAGCCCCTTCCAGGAGGCCACAAGAAGGGCCACAAGGCGCGCAAAAGGCTTATGATTTCAAGGACTCTGCACCCAGACGCCCACACGAAGCTCCAAGACCCCTCAACGGCTCCCCAGACGTGCCACGAGGCGCCCAAGAGCCGCCAAGAAGCATTCACGAAGTTCCCCCACGACGCCCCACAAGGCCTCTAAGAACCTCCACGAGTTCTCCGAAGAAGGCCTTTATAATCCTGGGGGGTGGGAACCCCCCCCCCCCCCCGAAATAGGATCCTCCCCAACCGGGACTTCCGGAAACGGGACCCCTCACGAGGATCGCAGCCTCCGAGCGCGAAAATTAGCGCTCTCCGTCCAAAGAGGAAGGTGAGAACGAAGCCCATACATAACGTTCGTAGAGCCTGCCTGTCCCAAAGTCGCGTCAGCACGCCTCCCCGCGCCCCCCCTGCCTCATATTCTGCAGTATAAAGCTGCATTCTGGTCAGAATCCTGGGTTCGCACCCTTTTTTAAGGAATTTGGTTGCGAACCCCTCTGAAGTCCGTTTCTTGCATTCCATTTGCCCCTTTCGTTGCTTCGAACACCAAGTTCTCCCACTCCCCCTCCGCAACCTCTGCACATTCGCAATGCGAGCCCGCGAGGACCCCTCGAAGGGACCGCAGGATACCGCGAGAAGCCAGCCGATCCAAAGCTTCAAGGAACAAGATGCATGGCGCGAAGCGCCTATGCAGCCTTGTATATGAATATATATATATATTGTCTGTCGCCCAACATTGCAAGGCAGTGATTTGTGAGAGGGGTCGCCCTCCATCCGTGCAGATAGCAGGCGTACACCTCAGCAGCATGTGCGCAGCGCCGAAGCGAGAACACGTCTGTCAACATAAGACCGTCCATGGCGAGTCTTCGATTGACCAGGAATAGCCCAGAGTATGGTCCATACGCGTAGGGAGGTACAGAGTGACGTCTCGATGTGATAGAAATTGCCTTCTGTTCTTTGGCTGATTCAGTGGTCAAGCTCCTTGCGCTTTGAAAGAGGCGAGACTCTCGCATGGGGCAGCCAAATTGTGTAACGATGCCGACATGCATCCTTGCAGTCTGCAGCTGTGTAGGGCTGAAAACACATGCGCGCAGCCTTACAGCGAACATGAAACTCAACTTCGCCTGGCGAAGGACCCTACCATATGCAGTTGCGAGTAACTTCGTTGTATGCACCGCATTCGGAGGAGGTCCCTGTAGGGCCACGAAACGTGTGAGGGGTGTGCCAAGCTGGGTGCGGTGGGCGCATGCAAAAGCAGCGACTGGGGCCGTCGGCGGAGCTGGCCACGAAGCGTGTGAGGGGTGTGCATGCGAACGCAGCCACTGTGGCTGTCGGTGGAGATCCCGTTGGTGCTGCGAAGTGTGTGAGGGTGTACCGACTTCGGTGCGCTGGGCGCATGCGTATGCAGCTATTGGGGCCGTCGGGGGAGCTTCGTATGTGGCCAAGAAGCGTGTGAGGTGTGTGCCAAAATAGGCGCGGTGGGCGCATGCGAACGCACCCACTGGGGCCGTCGGTGGAGCTTCATATGGGGCCGCGAAAAGTGTGAGGGGTGTGCCGAAATTGGTGCGGTGTGCGCATGCGAACGCTGGCATGTGGACCTTCGGTGGAGATCCGTACGGGGCCACGAATCGTGTGCGGGGTGTGCCAACATGGGCGCTGCGGGCGCATGCGAACGCGGCCATTGGGGCCGTCGGTGGAGCCCCCTTCTGGGGCCACGAAGCATGTGAGGGGTGTGCCAAAATGGGTGCGGTGGGCGCATGCGAACGCAGCCACTGTGACCGTCGGTGGAGCTCCTTATGGGGCCACGAGGCGTGTGCGGGCTGTGCCAACATGGGTGCGGTGGGTGCATGCGTACGCAGCCACTGGGGCCGTCGGTGGAGCTCATTATGGGGCCACGGAGCGTGTGATGGGTGTACCAAAATGGGAGCGGTGGGCGCATGCGAACGCAGCCACTGTGGCTGTCGGTGGAGCTTCCTATTTGACCACGAAGCGTGTGAGGGGTGGGCCTAACAGGTGCTGTGGGCGCATGCGAACGCAACCATTGGTGCCGTCGGTGGAGCTCCCTGTGTGGCTGCGAAACGTGTGAGGGTGTGCCGAAATAGGTGCGGTGGGCGCATGCTAACGCAGCTAGTGGGGCCGTCGGTGGAGCTCCTTGTGGGGCCACGAAAGGTGTAGGGGTTGTACCAAAAGTTGCTCGGAGGGCGCATGCGATTGCTGGCATGTGGACCTTTGGTGGAGATCCGTGTGGGGCCGCGAAGCGTTTGAGGGGTGTGCCGAACCAGGTACATGCTGAGGGCAGGGGCAAGGAGGGGTAGGAGGGAGGAGGAGGGGAAGAGGAGGAAAGAGAGAAGAGACGCGGTGCGCTGTTTCCTCAAAACGAGGACCCAATTCCACATGATGGTTGGGAAAAATGGTTTGTGTTCCTTCTGTGTACCTGTCGGGCATATTTCACGCGAGCGGAGGAGAGTCACCAGTCACTTGACGATTTCCTGTGATCGTCGAAGGTTGCCAGATGCTCTCGGATGGTATGAGATGGTACGAGTTGGTTTCCGTGCTGATGTTTCTGGAGGCTTCCCTTGGTTTCAGGAGTTTCATGGAGGGGGGTTGCGGATGACAAGGTGGCGAATGTGCAGGACTAGCAGGGTGGTGGTGGCTGGGAGAGCTCTCGCGTCCAGGCGTAGGGGGAAAAGGGCGTTGGTCAGTTCAGTTTTGTGAGACAGTGTGCTCGGAATGCCTTTACTGTTCGAGTAGGCTTCTGGGGGGCTCGGGTAGTTTCTGGGTCTTAGGCAGTTCAGGAGCGCATCCTTTGGCAAGTTCTGCATCCGCCCCGGACCCGAACGCAGACGCCGGCGATATCCCGCGAGTTCCCAGAGCTCCGCACTTTCTCCCCCGGGGACAGTTGGTCGTCCTGGGTCCCTTCTTGATGGCCCCAGGGGCCGAAACCAGCCCCTGGAAGCCGAAGTCGAGGACAAACGCCTGCATGGACTGAAAGGTACTCCTGTCGGGCGTCGAGCAGAGGGGGTGCGATGCACGGGGGGAGGGGGCGTAGCAGCGTACACCTTCTGTGCCCCAGAAGGGGCCCAAAAGGGACCCCCATGGGGCATGAAAGGTGCACGCTCCTTCCCCCCCTGCCTCTCACCCCCATTATTACTTGACGTCCGAACCTGGCTGCCTGGGGAGGCCCCTGGGGGTCCCAGGAGGGGTCAAGTCGGGCGTGCCCTTACAGCGGGAATCTTCAAGAATAGTCCCAAAATCGTCTGGGGACAATTTTTTTGACAATGGTTGATCATCTTCGGAGTATATTTCTAGCATCTTCAGTTTTTCGCCCAGAATCCCCCTGTAGGGGGCCATGCCCGACCCGACGGGAGGGCCCTTCTCCGGCGTGAGGCCTCCGCAGCCGCGGCCAGCGCGCGAAACGCTGCCGCCCCTCCGCCGCCCGCGCGCCAGGCGCGCAGGTGCGCGCCGCGTACGACTGCGCCCCCAAGAGGCCGCCGCTCCCGCCCCGCCTCGGCGGCGGGCCCGGGCCTGGCCGGCAGCTCGAAGCGCTGGAAGTCTAGAAATCGGCACCAACATCAACACAGGGGGTCGTCTCCACATGGCAAAACGACGCGAAGATCGGGACAGCATCGGATCGGGATAACTCGAAATCTCTGAGAATCGGCGGGTTTGGAGGATGTATTGGGCGCCGCGGCCGCTCCAGAGCGTTCCGGAACGCTCTGAGAGCGCTCCGGAACGCTCTGGAGCGATTTATCCCGATCCTAGCTCTGTTTTACAGGGGGTTGCCTCCACATGGGGAAGATGACCCTAGATTTCGGTGTTGGTGGCCATATTTTCAGTCACCGTGGAAGCCCGAATCTTGCCACCATCACCGAGATCGGGATCTTCTTCCCCCGGTGGAGGCACACTGCCGGTTTTGGTGTTGGTGTCAATCTCTGGGCCTGCCGAAGCGCTGCCCCATCGAGGATCGAGGTGCGAGGTTTTCGGGCCATGCGTCGGTTCCCGCAGGTTTCCCAGCCTCGGTGTGCTTTCCTGCGGCTGCGCCTCGCCAAGAGCGTCCCAGGGGTGCCCAGATCGTCCCGAACGGCCGCCGGAGACCCGAGCTGAGGCCTGGAGTCCAGGCCTTGTGACGTCGCAACTCCTCGGGAAAATGTACGACATTTTAGGACGGAAGGCTTTGATTAACTTTGGGTTCTAGGGGACCTTATCAGGCCCCATGGGCGTTGGGACCGTCACGTGCGATCCGAGACAGATAACTGGCTCTGGGGAAGGGGCCGATTGCTCTGCAGTTTGGCAAACCCCAATCCGCCGCAGGTCTGGGACCTCGGACTCGTCTTCGTCTTCGTCCCTTTCCCCTTTGCCTCGTCCCCCCTCCTGGTGAACTGGTGAACCGCAGTCTTGCGTGCACAACTGTGGTGATTTTTTTTCCGTCGGCGGCGAGGCGGGGCAATCCGCACCAGCGGAAGAGCGAATTGTGGTGAGACAAGCAAGATATTGAAAACACGATTTTCATAGTGGCTGCGGAGACATTGAAAATACTTGTTCAAGTCGTCAGGCGCAGGCTTTTGCACCCTGACCCAATATTTGCTCCTTATCTGTCTACCGTCCGCATTGCGTTGCTGCCGACCTGGCCGATGGCCAGCCAATTCGGGACGCCACACCATCTTTGATTTCAAGTAATGCAAGGTCGACGCGTTTGCTCTCAACGTGGACGTTCTGCCGCCCACGCCGCAGAATGCGCGGCAGGAGCGCGACGCGGTGCACATCTCCCGCGCGGGAGAGGGCGAAGTGGCGCCCTCGCCTCGGCACCGCGCCAACTCTCCCGCACGCACGAACTCCCGCTTAGGGTTGAGTCGGGCGTGTCCCTCTACAGGAGGAATATCAAAAAGTAGTAAGAACAGATTCTGGAGACGATTTGTCGACTACTCTTCCCCTCTTGGGTGCATTTTGTTGTCAAGCTTTTATCTCTCGTCCAGCATCCGCCTGCAGGGGGACACGCCCGACCTATGCCTTCGGTTTTCTCGAGGCTTCCCATGGGAAATCGAAGTTCAACTCATGGGAGAGCGGGGCCTCGTTCCTTCTTTGGAGCTCCTCAGGTCCACGCCCCGACCGTAGGGGAGCGGTCCTGCCGTCCGCGCCGCGGCAGCACGCGCACGCCTCGCCCGCGCAGCGGCGCCGCCGCACCGGCGCGGGGCGCCTGCCTTCTGCTGGCTCGCCGCGCCTCCTCCTCCTCCTCCTCCTCCTCCTCCTCCTCCTCCTCCTCCTCCTCCTCCTCCTCCTCCTGCCTCCTCCTCTCCTCCTCCCTCTCCTCCTTCTCCTCCTCCTCCTCCTCTCTCCTCCTCCTCCTCCTCCTCCTCCTCCCTCCTCCTCCTCCCTCCTCCTCCTCCCTCGCGCAAGAGCGGGCGCGACGCGCCGCCCGCGCCCAGGCCATAAAAGCTGCGCGCGCGCGCCCGCGCTTCGCTCGAGAGAGAGAGGCCGGCGTGCGCGGGCCCTCGTGCGCCGGGCGGCACGGGAGCGGCAGCGTCGGCGGGGCCGCGCGGCGGCGTCGCGAAGTGCTGTCCTCGCCCAGGCGCCGCGCACCTCGTGTTTGCGCGTGCGTGTTTGTGCGTTCGTGCGTGTGTGTGCGTGCGTGCGTGCGTGCGTGCGTGCGTGCGTGCGTGCGCGCGCGCGCGTGCGTGCGTGTGCGTGTGCGTGTGCGTGTGCGTGTGCGTGTGCGTGTGCGTGTGCGTGTGCGTGTGCGTGTGCGTGTGCGTGTGCGTGTGCGTGTGGGTGTGTGTGGGTGTGGTGTGTGTGTGTGTGTGTGTGTGTGTGTGCGTGCGTGCGTGCGTGCGTGCGTGCGTGCGTGCGTGCGTGCGTGCGTGCGTGCGTGCGTGCGTGCGTGCGTGCGTGCGTGCGTGCGTGCTTCTGTGTGTGTGCGACAGTGGCAGTGCTGAATCGGCACGGCGCATGCTTGATCTTCGCCGCGCTCGATGCAAAGTCTTGCCGCTCCCGCCCTGCGGAGCCCGCGCAGTTGCCCCTCTTCTGCAAGTCGCTGGAAGCAGGACCGCGCGCGAGCGCCTTCCGCTCGGTAGGTGGGAACGCGTTCCAATCCCGGTGTTGAATTGTGATGCCGCAATTTAATGTTATGTTATGGGAGGAAGGGTGGGGCTGGGCGAGGTCCGCTGACTCGTCCGATTTGGCTAGCTCGATCTCCACAGTATAGCCCATATTCCACCCCCCAGCTTCCCCCCAATCCTCCTCCCGCCGCAGGCGACCGCGACGGCCAGGCCCATTCGGGACGCCAGCCACAGGATGAACAGTCGGGGGAGGAAAAGAACCGACAGGGATGGAAATCAGTGTAACGTTCCGTGGTTTCACACCAGGGTGCCAGTGCATGGCAGATGGCCAGCCTGCGAACGGGGCCAGCACGCGGATGCCGCCACACCTTGCGGAAGACATGTACGACCTATCTTGCCCCCCTTCTTCCCTGCCTAGGCTCTGCCTAGAAGGGTTCTTACTCTCTTTGCTTAAAGGGGCCGGGCAATGCAACTCGCCCCGGGCGGTTCCCCCGGCATCCGCCCCGCGGTTCCGCCAGTTACGTCCCCTTAGCTTAGCGTTGCTTATCTCATCTTAGCTTAGCTGATTTCATCTTAGCTTAGCTTAGCTTCATCGTAGCTCAGGTTTATCTTAGCTTAGCTTACCTTCATCTTAGCTTCGCTGAGTTTTAGCATAGCATAACACAGCATAACATAGCGTAGCATAGCATAGCGCAGCACAGCGTATTAGCATGGGTGTAATTCCCTACCTAGGTTCTGTCTAGAGGGTTAGCATAGCTTAGCTTAGCATAGCGCAGCGCTGCATTAGCATAGCATAACATAGCCAAGCATAGCATAGCATATCATAGCATATCATAGCATAGCATAGCATAGCGCAGCACAGCATAGCATAGCACAGCATAACGCAGTTTAGCATAGCATATCATATCATATCACAGCATAGCTTAACATAGCACAGCGCAGCATGGCATATCATAGCTTATCATATCATAACATAGCATAGTATATCATAACATAACGCAGCACAGCATAGCATAGCATAGCATAGTGCAGCATAACATCGCGCAGCATAGCATGGCATAACATAGTGTAGCATCGCAACTAATGCTGCTTTCCTAGGGGCTCCAACTTATAGGTAGGGTCGCACTGGGGTAATTTTATGTTTCCACGCTCGTCCATCTCTCCCTCCCCGCGCCCCTCCTCGGCTCCCGACCCGCCACGTGGCCCCCCCCCATCCCCACCACCCGTCTGCCGCTGCTGCTGCCCTGCAGCCGCCCGCCAGCCCCGAGCGGGAGGCCTTGGGAGCCCGAGGAGGGCCCAGGACGCCTGGTTTTGCCTGCACCCTCGAGCCTGGACGGACCACGTGCGGGCCCCAAGAACACATGCACCACCACCACCTCCATTCCCCCTCCATCCTCCTCCTCCTCCTCCTCCTCCTCCTCCTCCTCCTCCTCCTCCTCCTCCTCCTCCTCCCCCTCCTCCTCCCCCTCCTCCATTCCCTCCGCCCCTCCTCCTCCATTCACTCCTCCCCTCCTCCCCTCCATACACCACCACCACCTCCATTCCCTCCTCCCCTCCTCCTTCCTGGGAGAGGGAGGGGCCCAGGGAGGGGGCAGAGGGATGTGGTGGTGGTGGTGGTGGTCTCCACCCTGGGGCCCCGCACCGACGGCGGTGGCGACGGTGCGGCGACGGCAGCGGTGCGGGCGACGGCCTCAGCGACGGCGACGGCGACGACAGCGGCGGCGCGCCAGTGGCGGCGGCGGCGTGCGAGGGCGGCGGGCGGCCGCAGAGGCTTCGGGCGCAGTTCCTCCTCCCTCCTCCTCCTCCTCCTCCTCCTCCTCCCTCCTCCTCCTCCTCCTCCTCCTCCTCCTCCTCCTCCTCCTCCTTCTCCTCTCTCCTTCTCCTCCTCCGCCTCCTCCTTCTCCTCCGCCTCCTCCTCCTCCTCCGCCTCCTCCTCCTCCTCCGCCTCCTCCTCCTCCGCCTCCTCCTCCTCCGCCTCCTCCTCCTCCGCCTTCTCCTCCTCCTCCTCCTCCGCCTCCTCCTCTTCCGCCTCCTCCTCCGCCCCCTCCGCCTCCTCCTCTTCCTCCTCCTCCGCCTCCGCCTCCTCCTTCTCCTCCTCCTCCCGCGGCGGGGGGCCGCAGAGGCTGCGGGCGCAATTCCTGTGCGCGCTGCACCGTGCCATGCTGGCCGAGGCCGGGAGGCGCGTCGGAGGGGGAGCGCCGGCCGTGCACCGGGCACCGGGTCCTGGCCAGGCAGGCGCTTCTTGAAGCCAGGGTCCAGGGTCCCAGAGCAGAGGAGCAGAAGGAGGTCCTGATGGATGCTGTTTTGAGTCGGGCCTGTCCCTCTACAGGAGGAGTACTCAAAAATGGTAAAAAGACATAGTCGGGGGACGATCTGCTCAGCATTTTGGGGCTATTTGGGATCATTTGGGGGGTATTTTTTTGTCATTTTCGCCCATCCCCCAGTAGGGGGACATGCCCGACCTAAGTGTTGTTCTCATCGTATTCGAGGGCCGCATCCCAATCTCGAGCACCCAGAAACGTATCGAAGCAGTGTCAAACCAGTATCTCCTCCCAGGGCCCCACACGTGAAAACCCTAAAGTTTCTGTACTTCTTGGTGCTCGAAATTCTTTCTGGTGGGAACATCATAAGTCATGATAAGGATATGTTCCAAGATGTCCAGAATGTTTCCCAGGTTTCCTAATGTTCCAAACGGGCTTCAAAAGCGAGGGCCGCTAGATACTCCAGAATTCCTGGAGCGTGTCCTGAGGCAGTCGTGTCATGACACCGTGTTCCAGGGGTCCATAATCTCACGTATAGGTTTAGCTTTTGGTGTTTCACTCTGGGGACCGATGGACAGAGATCCATCTTGTACGTGTCCGTGCCACGTGTGGCTCAAGGGAAAACATTCTGTCCCCTCTCCTGCTGCCACAGTTGGTAGCGGAGCGGGGTCCGGCCCGGAGGCCATGGGCGCGAGAGGCTGGCTGTGACGGCCAGGCCGCTCGGCGCTTGCGCGCCCCGGAGCCAGGCTTCGCTCTGACCACTGAGCAGCGTGGGATCCACGGCAGAGATGCCCGCAGATGGTGAGCGGCAGCCGCCGCCAATCGCCCCAGGAGGCGATGGACGAGATGAGACCTTCGCCGTCATGACAGCCCGAGGGGCTGAGGAGTCGACGGCGGGAGCAGCAGCATCAGGATCTACAGTCGTGGCGGCGACGACGACGATCGACCAGGAGACGCTCACTCGGGCAATACAATCCGCGGTCCAGGAGACCGTGCGGGCGCTCGGCCATTTTGGCCAACAGCAGCAGCGGCCACCGCCAGAGACAGCACCGACGGCGGCCGACCCATGGGACGGCACGGGGGCCGACCCGTGGAGCAGCAGCAGAACCAGACCAGTCGCCGAGGTGGGCAGCGGAGAAGCAGCAGGAGATTCAGGACAGTGGCGCCCACCTGGCGACAAGGACGACGTGAAGGAGGATCAGAAGTGGGACGAGCACCAGGACTGGAGTTCGAGCTGGAACAGCAACTGGTGGTCGGGCCAATGGACTGGTGGTCGAGGTGATTTCTCGGACCCTCCAGCATGGCCCGGCTGGGCCCACTACAGACAATGGCGCCGAGCCATTCGGCGCTGGAACGACAACACCGACGTAGCAGTCTGGAGGAGGTCGGAGAAGTTCATGCGGCTCTTCGACTGGACAATGCAGGCCAAGTTCGAGGACATTCCAGACAGGGAGCTCACGGCATCGTCATGGTTGCAGACGCTCCTCAGTCGCATGGACTTGATGATCGGGGAGCGCGAAGGAGACGAGCTACGACGGGCAGGACGAAAAGCATTGTACGAGGCCGTCCGCGACTCCAAGGAGACGCTCACCCAGTACGTGAGCCGTCGTGAAGCTGAATTCATCGACGCAGAAGGCCACGACTTATGGATGTCCGACAAGCTCATGGGTCTCTTCCTAGAGGAAGGGGCCAATCTCACTCAGCAGGGCGTGCAGAACTTGCGCACGCTCACCCGCGGGGACCTGACCTACAGCAGCGTGAAGTGGGCCCTGCGCCAGCTTGATTCATCAGCCGGCACTGAGCGCCTGCTCCCCGGCAAAGCCGGGACAGGCAGCATGCTGGCAGCAGCGTCTGAGGACCTAGGGCCGAGCGCTCGCTCGGACGCTGGTGCTTTTCAGTCTTCTTCCTCCTCTCCCAACCTCGGTCGGTGTGAAGGTAGGTCGGAGGATGCCAACTACCAGGTGGTCGAGGACGAAGAGGATGACTACGACGAGGGAGCCGACGAGTCGGACGAGCTCGAGGAAGAGGATGTGGCGGCCCTCCTCGCGGAGATCGACGACATGGACATCGAGGAGG
This sequence comes from Prorocentrum cordatum, assembly GCA_963575745.1. Lineage (NCBI taxonomy): Eukaryota > Dinophyceae > Prorocentrales > Prorocentraceae > Prorocentrum > Prorocentrum cordatum. The sequence goes on from CAUYUJ010018131.1 coordinate 181,012, forward strand.
ACGACGCCGAGCTGGTGCTAGCCGAGCTGACAAACAACAGGTCCTGGAAGCAGAACAAGGACCTCAAGCGCGCAGCTCGGCGCGATCGAGAATATTTTGGCTCCCGAGGTCGAGGCAGTGGCAGGACCTCTCATCCTTCTCGGTCAGCCGGGCGAGGAGGAGGTCGCCAGCGACGAGAACATGACGAGCGTGGAGGCGGTGCTGGAGGAGCAGGACACCGGCCTCCTCAGGGCAGGCGACGCTTCCTCACTCAGGAGCAGCTGATGAAGGTCACCAAGTGCAAGCTGTGCCACGAGAAGGGCCACTGGGGACGTGAGTGTCCCAACGTCAGCAGCACCAAGAAGGATGCTGTCAAGCGGGAGGTCTCCGTCAAGAAGACTCCCATCAGGAAGGCCTCGTCCTACATGTTCGACGGGGTGGCGTTCGGCAGCAACGACATGTGGGCAGCGCCGGCGTGGCGCGGGGTCGAGGAGGAGATCACGTCCGGGTCGATCTTCCTGGCGGCCTCGTCGACCCAGGGCCTGGTCGACCCCGGGGCGGGGACCGACCTGGTAGGCGTGGAGGCTCTCAACAGGGAGTCCGAGGCGCTCGCGACCCACGGCCTCAGGTACGTCGAGATTCCTGCTGAACATCGGACGCACCTTCGTGGCGCCCACGGAGTGGGAGGCCAGGCCAAGGTCGTGAGCGCCATACTTTTTCCGTTGTGTTTAGGTGGCGTCTTTGGCATCATAGACACCACCGTGCTCGGAGAGGCTGTCCCTCACATTTTGAGCGTCAATCTTCTGGACTTTCTAGAGAGCGTGATTGATTTGCCGAGGAACAGGCTTCGCTCCGGCACTCTGCGCACGACCGTGGCCATGACACGCCTGGGTTCCGGGCACAGGATGGTAGAGATCGTGCGTTCCCTGGAGGAGCCGCCGACAGTCCCAGCGTCGGCCCTCCAGCGCTATCCTTTTCTGACGGAGGGGTCATTCACCCTTGGCAATGAGAAGCCTCCGAAGATGCTGGCAGACGGAACTGTGACGCAGTACATCCCTCACCTCATCATCTCCATCCTTCGGTTTAGAGCTAAGTCGAGGCGAGCGGGGTCCGGGTCAAGTCGTGCGGGGTCTAGACCGAGGGGGTTTTCGAGCAGAACGCCAAGCAGGGATCCGAGGGAACCGACGTGCCTGGGCTACTCGGTCGTCTCAATCGTCGCAGTCGTGGTCTGCCTATTCATCGTGTGCTGGGCTCAGCGGGCCCGCCTCGAACAGGTCACGGGCTCAGGATCTTTGGGGCACACTAAGGTCTTGGACAACAGCAACGAAGGACGGAACGGGGCTCTCGAGCCCATCGGCAAGGGAGCTCTCGACCTCATCGGCAGCAGGGGCCCAAGGGCTCTCGTATATATACTGTCCGTGGCCTCTTTTGGCTCGAGTCTTTGCTCGTGGATTTCCCAGCATCGACAGTTGAGTCGACGATCACAGCATCCTGCCGGCATCGTCCGGCGCAATGATGAAGTTCATAACGATTTCCATGTTTATCCTGAGGGGGGTCTTCTCGGTGCAGGGAGCTCCCCAGTTCCGCGGGTCCACCACTCAGCCGCCAGGAGGCGGCAACAGCAGAGGCGGCGGCAGCGACGGTCGAGGAGACGCTGCCAGGGCGGTGCTGAGCCAGGCCGTCGAGACGCCGGTGGAGGCGCTGGCGGAGACTACTACGACGCCGAGCGGACCGCCTTCCCATCCTGGAGTGCCCAACCAGCTGCCCGCCCAGCTGATGACCTGGGCCCAGGCGATGGAGGCCGCCGGACCCGATGGAGTGCCCGACCGAGGAGTGGCCGGCTACCTGATGGACGGGACGCCCATCCTGACGATGGAGTACCAGCAGTACCTGCTTCAGGCGCCTCCTCCGCCGTCGAACCCTCCGCCGGGGCCGAATCCAGCAGCAGCCTCCAGCGTTCAGCCAGCAGCATCGCCGATGCCATGGATGGCAGGAGTCCAGGGGCAGTTTCCAGGACCACCGAAGGCGAGAGCGGCACGACTGCTGGGCCACGGAGGAACGTCGAGTGCAGCCGCCTCGGGAGCAGCGCCGGGGATCCACCACGGCCGCGACGAGGATCAGGAATCGATGCAGCTGGTCACGAACCAGAGCGACGACGGAGAGATGACAACTGCAGCAGCAGCCGCAGCTCCGATTTCAGCGGCGGCAGCAGCAGCAGCCATCCCAGCCCGGCGGGTGGCGGCACCGCTGAAGCCGAGATCGATCCCAGTCAAGCCGCCCCCGCCCAAGCTGGTGAACAACTGCAACCACTCGCAGGCCACATCGTACGGCAATCAGTACGGCTCGGGCACGAAGTGCAAGTTCTGCGGCTACAAGCTCACGTGGGTGCCACGCGGCAGCGGCGGCGAGCAGGACGGCGGGCCAGCAGCGAGGCCGGAGTCTGCAGCAGAGGCGGCCAGACGAGCGGCAGCTGCTGCCGAGCGGACGGTTCAGATCATGCAGGAGAATCCCGTGTTTCAGACGGGGACGGCAGCGCTGCAGACGGCCGACGACCTGAACGGCTATCTCAACGCACTGCAGTGGCAGCTGCACCAGATCCCCGAGGGAATTCGATCCCTCGGAAAGGTGCAAGAGGTGGTCGAGCAGATTGCACAATATGCCAGCCAAGCACAGTTCCAGACCAGCAGCCAGCTGGAGGAGGGCCTGCAGCAGATACATCAAGCGCTCATTCGACTCCGTCGTACTATGGAGGCACTGGAGCCGATGGGGGAGTCCCTCGACTACCTGACGGAGCAGATGAGCACCCTGTCGCTGTCGGTCGGCAACATCGAGCAGTCAATGGGTCAGATGGCGCAGATGATTGTGGAGATTGGGACGGCGGTGATGGGACTCGTGCAGGTGGCCAACGCTGTCGGAGCGAACCAAGAGCGTCCGCCGCAGGAACCGGACAGCTCGCAGGCGGGTGCTTCCTCGCCGGAGCCCGAGGGCACGCCGCAGGTCTCGACCACGGCAGTGACAACGCCTTGGGAGATTCTCTACGAGAGCGACAAGGACGACGAGATGTAGTGTCGTCTTTGGACACCACTCCTCGTTCTTCAGTCGCTGGCCCGAGCCGAGGGGCTTCGGGCCAGCAGCAGCAGAGTTCAAGGTGCAGTCGTTTGGACTGCGCCTGCACTGCCGTCTCCGACAGGGGCTCACCAGAGAGCCCATCGACAGCCCATTTCCCTACCTACCCTCCCTCCGGGCAGAGACTCCCGGTCGGGCCCGAGTGGCTCGACGGAGATTGGATGAACGACGACCACGAGGTCGCTTGCGGATTTCAAGTGAGAAAGGCTCTCGGCGAGGCAGCAGCCAGGGCAACTGGAGCCCTCCCAGGGGCCTTCCCTGTCGACGCGTCGGTCACTCCGGGACGATCCAGGGTGGCTTTCATGGAAGTGTTCTCCCCTCCTAGGATTGCTCCCGCCGTTAAGAAAATTGGGGCCCCTGTGGGAGAGGAGGCCTCGTGGGACCTCAAGGTCGGTTGGGACGCCGCTCAACGAACGGAAGTCGATCGCCTCTGGGAGACGATCAGGACCGATCGACCCGAAATGATCTGGCTGTGTTCCGAGTGTCGGGCCTTTTCCGCGATCAATAGGTTGAATCGGGATCGGGTGGACCCTGAGGACTGGAGGTCACTAGTGCGGGACGGCCTCCGGGACCTTTTCCCTTGCATGAGGATAGCCGACTATCAGGTCCGACACGGGCGGTTCTTTGCGTTCGAACACCCTCTTTACGCTTCCTCCTGGGGAGCGCATGTTGTCAAGTGCGTGTGGGACCTCCCGGGAGTTCGACGAATCCGGCTCGACATGTGCCAGTTTGGAATGAGGGTGGACGACAGGGGTCCCAATAAGAAACCCACGGGAATTTTGTCCAACCACCCCGAGGTGTTGCGGCTCTTAGACGGTCACCTCTGCACGGGGGAACATAAGCACGCTGTTCTGGAAGGAGGTTCGGTCACTACCAAAGCGGCATGTTACCCCCCTCTGTTCGTGCGCACTGTTGCCAGGGCTGTCGCCGAACACTGGTCCGGGGCTTCCAGGGCCAGACAGTCTTCCTGGGCGGAGTTGGCGGAAGGAGTCTCCGGTGAGGCTGTGGAGGCCGGGGAAGCAATTGGCGGCGAAGGCGAGCCCGAAGGTTCGGATGAAAGCGACGACGAGCCCGAGACCCGCCCATCCACTCAGAACAGATCGAGGGGAGACGTGTCTGGGAAGCCCGATCCTCAGCCCACTGAGGACGAGAAACGGCTAATATACAAGTTGCACTGCAACATGGGTCATCCCGACAACCGAAAATTTCTTCGGGTTCTTCGAGCTGGCGGCACCAAACAGCACCTGGTGAGATGGGTGCGTCAGCATTTTGTTTGTTCGGAATGTGCGGAACGATCGCAGTCGGGGGCCCATCGTCGAGTTGCGTTGCCCAGGACCTTCCGTTTCAATCACATCGTGGGGGTTGATCTCTTCTACCTCGACTTTCAAGGTACGACGTATCCCTATCTCAACATCGTCGACCACGGGTCGAACCTGCAGGTCGTCACCCGGGTCGAGGCCGCGACGTCGGCCGCTGTCTGGTCCGAGTTTCTGAGGTCCTGGGTCCGACCGCTGGGTGCGCCTCATCTGATCATCTCGGATGGGGGCTCGGAGTTCGGAGCTCGGTTCGCCCGAGGCTTGGAACAGTGGGGAGTTTGTCATCATGTCTGCGATGCGGACAGTCCCTGGCAGAACGGTCGAGTGGAGAGACACGGCGGCTGGGTCAAGGACCGAGTCCGTATCGAGCTAGAGTCCGGGACGTCCCTCCCCTCATCACTCCAGGAGCTGGACGATCTGGTGTTCGAGTTGGTGGCGCATAAGAACCGATTTTGGCATCGTGGCGGCTTTTCACCTCTCCAGTTGGTTTTTGGAGAAAACCCGCGTCTTCCGCATGAGCTATTGTCCGACGATCGTCGGGCTTTGCCTGGGTGGCAGGACGTCGTGAGCCCTTCCTCAGAGCAGGACGAGGCGGGAGCCGAGTTTGCCAGGGCCCACGCTATCCGAGCAGCGGCCCGTAGGCTCGCTATGGAAGCCACGGCCCGAGACAAGCTGTCCCGAGCCGCCCGGGCGAGGACCCCTGGGACCAAGAGATTTACCCCCGGCCAGTGGGTCTTCGTCTGGAGGCATTTCACCAGAATATCGTCCAGGGCCGATGCTCTGGGGCGCCGTCGTGCCGGTTGGACGGGTCCCGGGGTCGTGGTGCTTGCCGAGGGTGGCACGGTGTGGGTTGCGGTCCGGGCCCGTCTCTGGAAATGCTCAGCCGAGCAAGTCCGGCTGGCTAGCCCCGAGGAAGAATACGGCCCTCAATTGGCCGAAGACCCTAGATGGCAGGAGCTGCTCCGTTCGGCTCAGGCGAGGCGGGTGACTGCTGTGGACGTTCAGCGCGAGGGCCCCCCTCCCGAGAGTGCCTGGGACGAGGCGGCACAGGCCGAGCTCGACTCAGAACCAAGGGTTCCCGGAGCTGGGCCGGTGCCAGCCGAGGAACGAGGACCGGAGAATCGACCCTCTCCCCCGTCAGTGGGCGGGACTCTTGGGTTTCCTCGGAGGGCCCCCAGGGGTTCTCTCTCTCGTGCCGGATCGGTTGTTGCTCAACCAGGCTCGGACAGGACCGGGTTGCCCTCCATTTCCGAGCTGGCTCCTTCAGACAGAGAAGAGTCGGCGACGCCGTCTCTCAGTCGGCAGTTGTCCCGAGGAGTTAGCTCGGGATCCGCCGAGGTTGTGCCAGGGGATCAAGAGAGTCCAGAACTCATCCCTCCTCCGTCCTCTCCTCGCCCTGTTTCCTTACCTGCTCCTGCTCCCCCTCCTTTGTCTGCGTCTCCCAGTTCCCTTTCCCCAGTCACTCCGTCTCCACCAGAGGGGGCGAGACCTAAGACGAGGGGACGCCTCACCCAGCCTGGGGATGTCCCAGCTTGCATTCGAGCTGCAAGGGCCGGGAGCGCCCCTCCTGAGATAAAGAGAGCCAGGACCGAACCCTCCTCGACTCCCTACCCTCCTCACCCCGTCGGTGGAAGTCCCTCCTCCTCCTCCGGTGTTGGGGGCCCTGGACCTGGACCGGAGACTCGGGGGCCTGTCAGGACCGGCGACGAGCCAAGGCAGTCTGTCCAGGAGCGTGTTCAGGCCATCGAAGCCCGAGCCAGGTCACGGTCGCCAAGTCGTAACGGAGGAGCCGAGGGAATAGTCGAGGCAGAGGCCACCAGCGAGTTTTTCGTGGTCCCAGGGCCGATCGACGGGCTCTCCGTCATCCCCGGGAATGTCGAGGGGTTTGTCGGGGCCGTGTGCGAAAGCATTCAGGACGGGGACACCTTCGCAGCTAGCCGCGGGGGAGAAGTGACACTCAAGAGGCTCACCCCTCAGGAGCGTCAGAGGTTTCAGGCGTCAGACGACAAAGAATGGAAGGCCATGCTGCAATCCGGGGGTGTCCGAGTCATCCCTCCGAATCAGGCGGCGAAGATACGGCAACGTTGTCCGGACAGGATCATATCCAGCCGAATGGTGCGCCGATGGAAGCCAGTTGAGGGGGCATTCGTGGAACCAGAAGCGAAGTCCAGGTGGTGCGTGCACGGTCATAAGGATCCCGACTCTGGCTCCCTTGCCGTATATGCGCCCACCCCCCAGACCTCGTCTATTATGATGTTCATGCAGGTACTGGTCAATTTCAGGATGCTCGGAGACATCGCGGATGTCAAGAACGCTTTCGCCCAGTCAGATCCGATGACGCGGTCCCAGGGCCAAATATATGTTGAACCTTGCGAGGGTATCGACGTTGAGCCTGGATCCCTTATCCTTTTGCTGGTGAACGCTTACGGGCTGGACGATGCTCCGGTAGCGTGGCGTCGCACTGTGGTTGGCCATCTGGAAAAGCACGGGTTCGAAAGAAGTTTGCTGGAGCCCTGCTGGTGGCTGAAGTATCGAGCAGATGGAGCCATCCAGAACATGATGTTGCTGGAAGTCGACGATTTCTTTATCGGGAGTGCGGATGCGGATGCCCGAGCGTGGATTCGCGGTATCCTAGAGGACCGCTTCCGTTTCGGGAAGTATCGAGACTGTCATGCCGGCCCGGTGGATTTTGCTGGTAGGCGTGTTTCCTTCTCTCCTGGCAAGGCCGTTGTTGACCAGGAAAAGTACATCCTGGAAGAAATCCGTCCTCTGACCCTGGCCCGGGGCCGCTTGTCTGTCAAGAATTCTCCTCTCGAGCCGTCCGAGTTTAAAGCTTTGCGTTCTCTGGTCTACAAGTTTAATTGGGTCGGCCGAGAGTCACGGCCAGAAGCGGCCGGAGTAGCAAGTATTTTGGCTAGTCGTTTGCGAGCTCCGACAGTGTCGGACGTGTCTTGCGCCAACAAGTTGGTGAAGCACCTGAGGGCAACCGCCTCTCGTGGACTGACGATCTGGCAGCTAGACCCTGAGCGTATGTCTTTCATATCGTTTTCCGATGCCGGCGGGGTTGGTTCGGTAGAGTCTCTCCAGGATGACAATGGCCTCCCAGCCGACCCCACCCAGGGAGCCTGGATGGTGTTGGCTGCCGACAAGTCCGTTCTCGATAATCAGGTGGTAAGAGCGTCCGTGCTTGGTTGGCGTAGCAGTAAGCTACGGCGTAAGGTGCCTTCGACGTTGGCCGGAGAGACTCAAGCTCTCTCGGCCGCCGTGGCGGAAGTCGAGTTTCTTCAAGTGTTGTACCGTGATGTTGTGTTCAAAGATGTTGATCTGCCTGATTGTGTGCGGGCCTCAGGGCCCTTTACTACGGTCTTAAGACGCGATTGTAGCTTGGGTTCCCGGGAACAACAGGTCCACGTGGTGGACGCCAAGTCAATCTATGATACCTTCCAGAAGGAAGGCAACGCCTCAGCCCGTGATAGGCGCACAGCTCTAGACCTCGCCATCATCTGCGAGTCCTTGGAGCGAGCCAAAGGTAAGATACGATGGATACCCCATGGCCGTATGCCGGTGGACGCTTTGACTAAGGACGACGTGACTAAGTGTAATGCCGCGCTGTTTGATTTGATGACCAACGGCAAGCTCAGTCTGGTGGACGAGGCCCAAGAGGTCGGCCGCCGGAAGGACGTGCCCGAGCGCAAAGACCGCTCTCAGGCAGCCTCCAGAAGAATGCTGTCAGAGCCCGCCTGCATAGCATGGCTCGACTACCTGGACCAGAGGGCTCCTCCTGGCCTGGTTGGTGGTGGTGGTGTCCTCCCGTCCTCCTCCTCTCTTCCTCCGCCGTTATCATCCTCCGAGTCCGTTTTCCAATAATCTGCTCTCTAGTTCTGCCTCTCTCTCTCTCTGTCTGCTGCTGCGCAAGTTTGACATTTGCAGGTCGTTTTGACACTGCCAGGCAGTGGCCACGGACCGGCGAATTGAGTTTTGGGACAGCTAAACCTAGAGAAAGTTGGACCCATGTTCCAGGGGTCCATAATCTCACGTATAGGTTTAGCGTTTGGTGTTTCACTCTGGGGACCGATGGACAGAGATCCATCTTGTACGTGTCCGTGCCACGTGTGGCTCAAGGGAAAACATTATGTCCCCTCTCCTGCTGCCACAACCGTCCTCGTCCTACCAGAGACCGGAAGATGCTGAGTTATGTTTTTTGTTGTTGCGTTGTCGCCGTCCGGAGACCCTTCCCGGGCCCCGTTCCAGAAAGGCTGAGGATGAAAAGCCGGCCCTGGGGAATGGGTCGAGAGATCAGGTCTGGGACATCAGTCCTGGCCAGGCGAGTCCCATGCCCATGATTGGTGTGTCCAGACCCGACCACGTCGCGAGAGCAGCACGGCGGCGAGGCGTGGAAGATGCTCTGCCTCTGTGGTCCCTCTCCAGGCCCCGGGGCTCTCTCAACAAAAAAACGGCAGGATGAGACACCGGCCAAGAGGAAGGGGGGTCGAGATTTCCAGTCGCCCACGCTGAGAAAGAGCGCCACATCGCGGCTTTGGATGTGTCTTCTCGGCTTAGCTTCAGGCAGCCCATCTGGGGGTCAGAGAAGACGAGGTCGGGCAATCGCGCCGCATCGCCGACGCACCGTCGATGATCCTTCGTGTCGACACTATCGATCCGGTCCGATGTCAACCTCAGCCGACCCGATCCGAGTCGATGTCGACATTCCGACCGGTCCGATTCCACTCCGGTCTTCCGACGATCCGATTCGGCCCGGTGCCTGCACGGCGCTGCGGTGCATCCCGGCCCAGCCGACCGATCCGAGCCCGACGCCGTGCCGCCGCGGCCCGATCCGACGCACGGCTCGACTCGGCCCGGCTGCCCGAGGAGGAGCGCGCAGGAGGAGAGGGGGGAACGCGGGGCGCTGCCTCGCCAGAACGAGGGCCCGACACCACAGGACTTGACATCGCTCGGACGTGTGCATTTTTCCTTCAGCGAGGGCCATCGAGGAGCATCCTGGATCATGTGGCGAAAAAACCGCGCACGAAGCCCGACAAGAGCACAGGGGATGGACGTCCGAGCGATGGCCAGAGGGCGGCCGGGAGAGAGCAGGCAGCTCCAGCAGTGTGGCCGCCATGAGGCCAGCTCGGGGCCTTCGTTAATTAGGGAGGCGAGCGCCGACGCAAACATGAGAACTCGGAGGCCCGCGCGGATCCCTCGGATCGGCGCGCGGACCTTCGAGCTGCTCTGCTTACAGTGGGGGCCCGTGCCAAGAGGCACCCTGCTCGCCCTCCAGGGTGCCCCAGGTTTCCTGGGCTTCGCTGGCTCTGCCACGGAAGCCGCGACGCTCCCACACCAGAAATCCATGGACGTCCCGGGTTCTCAGGGTGGGAGGAGGGAGGAGGGAGGAGGGAGGAGGGAGGAGGGAGGAGGGAGGAGGGAGGAGGGAGGAGGGAGGAGGGAGGAGGGGGAGGGGGGAGGGGGGGTTTCTTGTGGCAGGTTTCTTGTGGTCGGGCCCCTACGGCAGGTTCATGCGGCGATGGCGCGCCGGCGTCGCCAGCGAAGGCGTTCGGGGTTGAATTCCGCATGATAGAACGACGCGCAACCACTAAGGGGCACGGTGACGCCACGGGGCCCGACGGAATTCAGCCTCGAACGACCAGGGCCACGATCGGCTCGAGGTAGAGAGAACGATCGACGCGGTGTCACAAACCTCTGCGCGCGCCGACGCCGCGCGAGCCTGCCGCACTGCGCACGTCATCGCCCGCTCCCCCGAGCGTGGCCGTCAGGAGGCCCCGCTCGGGGCCCTCGTGGGCCGCGTCTCTGGGGCGAGCGGGAGCACCGACCCCGGAGCGCGAGCGCGCACGGGTGTTGCTGGACGTTCGCGCGCAATGCGCGAGTTGCAGCACAGTTGTGGGGGGCGACGCGTCGATCAGCGAGGGAGGCTTACACTAAGGGAGGCTTGCTAAAGGGAGCTTTACTAAAGGGAGATTTTGACCAAAGGGAGGAGGAGGAGGAGGAGGAGGAGGAGGAGGACGAGGACGAGGAGGAGGAAGAGGAGGAGGGAGGAGGAGGAGCAGGAGGAGGAGGAGGAGGAGGAGGAGGAGGAGAGGAGGAGGAGGAGGAGGAGGAGGAGGAGGGAGGACGAGAGGAGGAGGAGGAGGAGGAGGAGGAGGAGGAGGATCACCAGGTCTACTAAGCCCCCAGTGTCTGGGCGGGCCGCCGTCGCCGAATATGTTTTTTTGCGAAGTGCACCTAGTGTTCGGGACCGCCGCCGCCGCGAGTTTTTGGTGGGGTCTCCGGCCGAGCTCGCCCGCCGCCGAAATGCCAGGATCACCCTTGGTTATGAAGGGGGCCGCCTTGGGGCGATATTGGTGGCCTTGGGGCGACATTGGTGGCCTCTTGGGTCGTCTTTCAGCATTCGAAGCCCGGGCTGGCAAGGACGTTCGAACCTACGAGGGGGAGGAGGAGGAGGAGGAGGAGGAGGAGGAGGAGGAGGAGGAGGAGGAGGAGGAGGAGGAGGACGAGGAGGAGGAGGAGGAGGAGGAGAGGAGGAGGAGGGGGGAGGGGAGGAGGGAGGAGGAGGAGGGAGGAGGAGGAGGAGGAGAGGGAGAGAGCGGAGGAGGAGGACGGAGGAGGACGGACGACGACGACGAGGAGGAGGAGGAAGAAGAAGGGGAGCACGAGGAGGAGGAGGAGGAGGCGGAGGACAACGGGGGCGAGGACTCATTGGAGCAATCTTACGAAGATGCGGACTAGGACTAGGAGGTGGAGAGGAGGAGGGGGCGGAGAATGGAGACGGTAACGACGACGACGACGACGAGGACGAGGAGGGGAGGGAGGGGAAAGGGCATGGAGAAGCAGGAAGACAGGGCAGAAACATTGATGCAGGTAGGAGTACGAAGAGGAGGAGGGAGGGGGAGGAGGAGGAGGAGGAGGAGGAGGAGGAGGAGGAGGAGAAAAAGGAGGGGGTGCAGGAAGAGGAGGTGGATAAGGAGGGGGAGATGATGATGGGGGGAGGAGGAAAAGGAGGAGGAGGAGGAGGAGGACACAGTAGGAGGACAAGAGATGAGTGTGATGGGTATCAGGAGGAGAGGAGGAGAATATAATAGGGAGGCGAGGATATGGGAGGAAAGACGATATATAATCGATGACACGGGGGCGGGTGTGAAAGAAAATGGGGTAATGCATTAGACGGTCGGGAAGGGGACGAAACATAATATAAAACATCATACAATTCAGTATCGTTTTTTCATGTTACGATGTCGGTATGTTGGAACGGTTGTCGCTTCATCACGTTCAATAATTAGAAGGCGCGTTTGCTCAAATATTTGTTTTTTCTCGCCAGACAGTATCTACTTGTTTATTCAATTTGCGATGTCGTATTTCCCGCGGGGGGCTGACGTTTACGAGTTGTCGGAGGCGCAAAAAGTATCGGCCTCAACGCGAAGCATCAAGGACAGGCGGTCGGTCGAGTGCAAGCAAATTGAGGACAATGAGAAATTGCAGTGCCGGTCGACACTAATCAGATGCATCGTGCACATATTCTGTTATTTTCATCGCGCGGAAATTTGGCAACATATTGAAAGACGCAGAATGGAACACAATCACATTTAGTGTATTCCATCAGCAGTGGGCCCACAGCAAATCGAATTCTACCAAAAGAGCCAAGATCACACTCCCGCCCGTCCCAGAGATTTTTCGATATGTTGTCGGGCGGTTGAATCAAATATCCATGTTGTACGATTACGTTTGCTTTCCCATGCTCAAACAAGGCATTGCTCATGACAACACTCTATTGAAAGTCTACTCGTCCTGCGCCGCGGTGGTCGCAGGGAATAGGTTCCACGATGTCACGCGAGGCCACGACGAGAAATGGACCACCGTGGCAGACTATTATATGTCTGCCTTCGGCTCTTCCTAAAGGGATTCCCATGGGGATTCCTATACGGATCCCTATGGGGATCCACCCCCAGACTTGTGGGGCCTCCCGGGGATCTACTTGACTTATGAAACCTCCGATATTTGAATTCATATTGGCCTCTGCGGCAGAAAGAGCCGAATCGTGCGTTTGATATTGTCATATACTATTGTTTTGCCAACGCTTGAATAACGAAGAGCCCGCCAATGTTTCTGAGAACGGATAGCAACAGGAAGTCGACAGAAACATCTACTACACCCATCAAACTCGTGCTCACAAGAGCCACGTTTGACCTCTGTGGCAGGAAGAGCCGAGTCGTGTGTTTGATACATTCAAAGGCTACGGTTCTGCCATTGCTTTAAGAACGAAGAGCCCGCCAATGTCTCTCAGAACGGAGAACGACAGGACATCGACATAACAATCGATTACACCTGTCAAACTCGCGCTCGCAAGAGCCACGTTTGACCTCTGCGGCAGGAAGAGCCGAGTCGCGTGTTTGATCCATTCAAAGGCTACGGCTTTGCCATTGCTTGAAGAACGAAGAGCCCCCCGAACGTCTCTGAGAACTGAGAGCAACAGGAGATCAACAGAAAAATCTACTACGCCTATCAAACTCGTGCTCGCAAGAGCCACGTTTGAACTCCGCGGCAGGGAGAGCCGAGTCGTGCGTTTGGTACAGTCAAAAGCTACGCTTTTGCCATTGCTTGAAGAACGAAGAGCCCGCGAACGTCTCTGAGAACGGAGAACAGCAGGACATCTACCCAAGTATCTACTACGCCGACCAAACTCGTGCTCACAAGAGCCGTGTTTGAACTCTGCGGCAGGAAGGGCCGAGTCGAGCGTTTGATACCGTCAAAGGCTGCGGTCTTGCAATTGCTTGGAGAACGAATGGCCCGCGAACGTCTCCGAGAAAGGAGAGCAATGCGAAATCGGCGCAAACATCTACTGCACCGATCAATCTCGTGCTCGCAAGAGCCGCGTTTGACTTCTGCGGCAGAAAGACCGGGGCTTGCGTTTGGCACCGGCAAAGGCTATTGTGTTGTCATTTATTGAGGAACTAAAAGCCAGCGAATATTTCTGAGAAGCAATAATACCAGAGAGTCGGTGTTTCGAAATCTACAACACCTCGCGAGCGACTGGTCCCAGGTGTGATATCATCTCAGTTATGTAAACAAACGATCAAACCGCCCAGGAGTATATGCAGGATCCATTCTGCTTATATACAGGGCCCCACAGGATTACATATAGCGCCCGATATGATTACATGCGATGCCTTATAGGTTTTTGTATCGGACCCGATAGGGTTACATATAGGATCGCAGATGGCCATCTAGGACGACATGGGATCCCGCAGGGTCCTACAGGGGTACATGTCGGATCATGTCGGACCGTGGAGGGTTACATATCGGGCCATCTAGGACCCTACGGGATTACATGCAGGATCCTATAGGGTTACATGTGGAATCTAGTAGGAGCACCTACATGATCAATTACGCATTCCTTTAGGACCCCCTAGGGTAATGCATGGGGCACTTTAGTTAGAGATGCCACATAGCATCCCCCACGGCACGGTTCAGACATAATCCCACACAGGAGGCGGCCGAGGTGTGGAGGCCGCTTTTTTCCGACCATCCTGCGGTGTTGGGTCCTCTCTTTGAAGAGACAGCGCCGCGCGTCCGCCCCCTCCTCCTCCTCCTCCTCCTCCTCCTCCTCCTCCTCCTCCTCCTCCTCCTCCCTCTTCCCCCTCATCTCCTCCCTCCTCCCATCATCATCGTCATATCGCCGTCGTCATCGTGGTCGTAATTATCGTCTTCCTCACCATCCTCATCATCATCCTCATCATCATCACCATCGCCCTTATCGTCCTCATCACCATCGTCGTCATTATCATCGTCACCATTATCGCCATCAGCTTCGGCACACCCCTCGCACGTTTCGTGGCCCCAAAGGGAGCTCCACCGAAGGCCCCAGCGGTTGCTTTCGCATGCGGTTCCCCCCCCCATTTCGGGACACCCCTCAGTTTCGTGGCCCCATAGGGAGCTCCGCCGAAGGCCCCGGTGGCTGCGCCCGCGCGCCGCCTGGACAATCATTTCGGAACCCCCTTCGCACGTTTCGGGGCCCCATAGGGAACACCACCGAAGGCTCCAGTGGCAGGGTCCGCATGCCTCCCCACCGCCCATCTCGGCGCGCCCCTCATCGTTTCGTGGCCCCATAGGGAACTCCACCGAAGGCCCCAGTGGCAGGGTCCGCATGCTTCCCCACCACCAATTTCGGCGCACCTCCCTTACGATTCGTGGCCCCATAGGGAGCTCCACCGAAGGCCCCAGCGGCAGGGCCCGCATGCCTCCCCACCACCGGTTCGGGCACACCCCGCACATGTCTCGTGGCCCTATAGACGCTCCACCGAAGGCCCCATTGGCAGGATCCGCATGCCTCCCCACCACCGATTTCAGCACACCCCTTACACGCTTTGTGGCCCCATAGGGAGCTCCACCGAAGGCCCCAGTGGCAGGGTCCGCATGCCCCCCCACCATTCATGTCGGCACACCCCTCACACGCTTCGTGGCCCCATAGGGAGCTCCACGGAAGGCCCCAGCGGCAGGGTCCGCATGCCTCCCCACCGCAAATTTTGGCACACCGCTCGCACGTTTCGTGGCCCCAGAGGGAGCTCCACCGAAGGGCCCAGGGATTGCGCCCGCATGCCGCCCCCACGCCCGTTTCGGCACACCCCTCACACGTTTCGTGGCCCCACAGGGAGCTCCACCGAAGGCCCCAGTGGCTGCGTCCGCATGCCGCCCCCGCACCCATTTCGGCGCAACTTTCACACGCTTCGTAACCCCATGGGGAGCTCCACCGAAGGCCCCAGTGGCAGGGCCCGCATTCCGCCAGCCCACACATGTGTGCACACCTCTCAAGCGTTTCGTGGCCCCCTAAGGAGCTCCACCGAGGGCCCCAGTGGCAGGGCCCGCATGCTGCCCCCCGCCCCCCGCCCCCACCCCCCCCAACCAATTTCGGCACGCCCTTCACAAGTTCCTTGGCCCCATAGGGAGCTCCACGGAAGGCCCCAGTGGCTGCGCCCGCATGCCGCCCCCACGCAAATTTCGCCACCCCCCCCCACGCGTTTCGTGGCCCAACAGGGAGCTTCACCGAAGACGCGATTTACAACTGCGGTTCTCATACCTGCATATGGCTGGGTCCTTCGCCAATCTAATTTTTATCACAACGATAGCGTGGTGTTGGCTCCTCGTTTTGAAGAGACAGCGCCCCGCTTTCCTCCTTCTTCCTCCCCTTTCCTCCCTCCACACATCATCAGCATCATCACCGTCATCACCTTCATCATCATAGTCATTTATCATCCCCATGATCATCATCATCATCATCGTCGCCGCCATCTTCATCATTATCATCTTCACCCACGCCGATTCTGGCACACCCCTTCACACGGTTCGCGGCCCCATAGGGAACCCCACCGAAGGCGCCAGTGGTTGCGACATGTTGCGCCCGCATGCCTCCCCACCACCCATTCCGGCACGCCCCGCACTAGTTTCGTGGCCCCGCAGGGAGCTTCACAGAAGGCCACAGTGGCTGCGCCCGCATGCCTCCCCACCACCCATTCCAGTACGCCCCGCACTCGTTTCGTGGCCCCACAGGGAGCTCCACAGAAGGCCACAGCGGCTGCGTCCACATGCCTCCTCACCACCCAGTACGGCACACCCCTCACACGTTTCGTGGCGCCACAGGGAGATCCACCGAAGGCGCCTGTGGCTGCGTCCGCATGCCTCCCCACCATACATGTCGGCGCACCCCTCGCACGCTTCGTGGCTCCATGGGGAGCTCCACCGAAGGCCTCAAATTGCTGCGCCCGCATGCCTCCCCACCACGCATGTCAGCACACCCGTCGCACGCATCGTGGCCCCATGGGGAGCCCCACCGTAGGCCCCAAATTGCTGCGTCCACATGCCTCCTCACCACCCATGTCGGCACACCCTTCGCGCAACGGCTGCGTCCGCATGCCTCCCCACCACCAATTTCGGCACACCGCTCGCAAGTTTCGTTGCTTCGCAAGGGGCTCCACAAAAGTCGCCAGCGGTTGCGTCCGCATGCTTCCCGCCACCAATGTCGGCACACCCCTCACACGTTTCGTAGCCTTATAGGAGCTCCACCAAATGCCTTAATTGCTGCGTCCGCATGCCTCCACACCACCCATGTCTGCACACACGCCACAAGTTTCGTGGCCCCACAGGGAGCTCCCACGAAGGACCCAGTGGTTGCGCCCGCATGCCTCGCCGCCACCCATATCGGCACACCCATCGCACGTTTCGTGGCCCCACAGAGAGCTCCACTGCAGGCGCCATTGGCTGCGTCCGCATACCTCCCCACCACCCAGTTCGGCGCGCCCCTCACACGTTCCGTGGCCCCACAGGGAGCTCCACCGAAGACGGGGCCCTCAACTGCGGCACTCACAACTGCAAATGGTTTCGCCCGTCGCCAGGCTAAGTCGTTTTTTTGTGGGGAGAAGGGGTTCCTGTAGGAATGCTGTGCGCAGCCGGTTTAAATGGGTTAATGTTGTTTGATGTGCGCGCGTGTGCGTGCATGCGTTGTCCAACCACATTGTGGCGTTGGGCCCCCCTCTTGAAGAGACAGCGCACCGCGTTCACTCATCCTCCTCCCGCTGACTCCCCCCTCCTCCTCATCCATCATCACCACCACCATCAGTCGCAGTCAGTCATCATCAGTCGTCATCGTCGCCGTCATAATTATCATCCTTACCGTTGTCGCCATCATCAGCATCGCCAGCATCATCACTGTTGTCGTCGTCGGCATCACCATCACGTTTCGTGGCCCTATAGGGAACTCCACCGAACGTTCAAGTGACTGCGCCCGCATGCCGCCCCCACGTCAACTTCGGAACACCGCTCACACGCTTCGTGGCCCCATAGTGTGCTCCACCGACGGCGGCAGTGGCTGCGCCCGCACGCCGCCCCCACACCCATTTCGGCGCCCCCTCAGACTTGTCGTGGCCTCATAGGGAGCTCCACCGAAGGCCCCAGTGGTTGCGCCCGCATGCCGTCCCCACACCCATTTCGGAATACCGCTCACACGTTTCGTGGCCCCATAGGGAGCTCCACCGAAGGCCCCTCTGGCTGCGCCCGCATGCCGCCCCCGCACCCATTTCAGCACACCCCTCGCAAGCTTCGTGGTGCCATAGGGAGCTCCACCGAAGGCGCCAGCGGCTGCGCCCGCATGCAGCGCCCACGCCCATTTCGGCACACCACTCACACGCTTCGTGGCCCCATAGGGAACCCCACCGAAGGCCCAAGGGGTTGCGCCCGCGTGCCGCCCCCACACGCGTTTCGGCACACCCCTCATACGTTTCGTGGCCCCTTCGGAGCTCCACTGCAGCCCCCAGCGGCTGAGCCCGCATGCGGCGCCCCCCCCCCCTTTCCGGCACACCGCTCACACGTTTCGTGGTCCCATAGGGAACCCCACCGAAGGCTCCAGCGGCTGCGCCCGTATGCGGTTCCCACACCCATTTCGGAACACCGCCCACGCGTTTCGTGGCCCCATAGGGAGCTCCGCCGAAGGCCCCACTGGCTGCGCCCGCATGCCGCCCACACACCAATTTCGGCACACCCCTCGCACGTTTCGTGGCCCCTGATAAAGAGGATTCAACACCAAAAGGCGGTTGGGAACAATCCCTTGCCAATATTGAGGAACCAATGGGACCTGATTGCGCTACATTCAATGCGCGGCTGCGCGGTGGCGGATAAGGCGGCACAGTCTTCTATTGAACAGACAGCGCACTTAATCTTATGGGTGTTCACCCGTTGCCTCCCGCTTCTACATTTCTTCCACGAAAATCTGACAGCGCTTTGCGAGTGTTCTTCCCCGATCATGGGAATCATGGCAGACATCTCGTTGAAAATGTGGACCGACTGCAAGGGGTGGAAAAACGAATGAAACAATCATCGAAGGATTATTCAATCAACATTTGTTCTTTACACCCCCGTTCGCCACGCTGGGTCTTCCGCGGTGGCGAGGTCTTTCATTCGTTCATCTGTGGCAACATGCCGCGCGACAGCAAGGAGGCCGCATTCGCTTTACGAAAACAAATCAACAATTACGGCGCCTTCATCTGCGAACTCGGAGCCATTTTTTGAATCTGATGACCCAAACCTGGCCCCTATTGGGGTGTGGTAGCATTGCAAACATTACACATCCAGGCAAAACACATTGAAGCTATTCAAGAGGTTCGTTGGAGATTTCCAAAAGGCGCCCCTTCAAACTTGCCGTGCTCCGGAAAATACAGATGGCGTTCGTGCGTTTCAAAATCCCCTGAAAAAAAGAATATGCCAAAGGTAAAAGAAGAATATGCTGCGATTATAATGGCCATGGTTTACCTTGAATATTGCACTTTGTTGGATGATATGATAAAGTACAATTGGGAAACAAAAGTTTTCAACCCAAGACAACAGAGTGTGCATCGCATTTCCTTTGACTCCGACGAAATAGTGGCGCTGAAATCGTGGCTCACATACGCATGCAATTGTTGCATGCACGAACGGTTCTTGCAAGTGCATTTCAAAATGGCGCGTCATCGGCGGAAGGGCAAATCTTGAACAGGTTACTTGCATTGCGCATGCTCTTTACGCAGCGCCAACACCATCGCGCTACAATCAGCATCATATCTTCGTCATTCGTCCGTCGTCCGTTCGTCCGTTCTCTCTCTCTCTCTCTCTGTCTCTCTCCCTCCTTCCCGTTCTACCCTCCTCCAGGCTTGTGTTAGCCTCCCCCCAGCGCGCTTTATCCTCCAGGCTCGTTTTGCCCTCCTCCAGGCTCGTTCTGCCCTCCTCCAGGCTCGTTTCACCTTCCTCCAGACTCGTTTTACCATCTTCCGGTGTCGTTTAACCCTCATGCAGGCTCGTTCTACCATCCTCCAGGCTCGTTTTACCCTCCTCCAGGCTCGCTTTACCCCCTCCCCAGGCTCGTTTTACCCTCCTCCAGGCTCGTGCTACCCTCCTCCAGGCTTGTTTTACCCTCCTCCAGGCTCGTGTTGCCCTCCTCCAGGCTCGTTTTACCTTCTCCCAGGCTCGTTTTACCTTCTTTCAGGCGCGGTTTACCCTCCTCCAGCCTTGTTTTGACTCCCTCCTGGCTCGTTTTACCCTCCTCCAGGCTCGTGCCACCCTCTCCCCAGCGCGCTTTATCCCCCAGGCTCATTATACCCTCCTCCAGCCTCGTTTTACTCTTCTCCAGGCTCGTTTTACCTTCCTCCAGGCTCGCGCTGTCCTCCCCCCAGCGCGCTTTATCCTCCAGGCTCGTTATACCCTCCTCCAGCCTCGTTTTACTCTCCTCCAGGCTTGTTCTACCCCCCCCCCAGGCTCGTTTTACCTTCTTCCAGTCTCGGTTTACCTTCCAAGCTTGTTTTGACTTCCTCCAGGCTCGTTTTACCCTCCTCCAGGCTCGTGTGCCGTGCGCGGTTCACGTCGAGGTTCGAGCCTCGATCTCGAGGACGCTCCAACGACCCGCGCCTTCCCCCGTCAACGTCTGGGGGGAGGGGAGGGGGTGGGGGTTCGATCATGGCCCCCCTCCAAGGCTCCAAGAACTCACAGTGACGCCAAAGCTCCAAGAACTCACAGTGACGTGGCAAGCTCTTATCACCAAGGCTCCCAAGAGTGAAGTCTCGGGCAAGTTTCTGATTACTGTCTTTGCGTTCCCGTGCCGGCTTGTTCTAACACGATTGCTCTATCAGGAAAGGACATATTGGTTGGATTTCTACATATGCGATGATACATTTTCCCAATGAACGAAGACTTTGCTTGATTATTCACTTGATGCTTCGGTTGAGTTCCCAATATCAAAGGCGGGTTTGCATTCTGGACATGACGATAACCATGTATACTTGTCTTCGTTCTCTTGCATGACGTCTCCCGGTCTTGACGTTCCTCTTGGATGTGCGCAGGAGGTTATTTTGAGCCATCTCGAGATCTGTTCAGCCATCTTGGAGGCCGTCTTGGGCTCTCCGAGGCCCTCTTGGAACCATATTGGGGCATCTTGGACGCTCCAATCGTTCTGGCCCCCTCCCGTCCAGAACCAGGGTGGGGGCCGAGGCAAATTTCCCGGAACAGTTGTAACCGAAGCATATCGAAGCGAAGATTAGCACCGGACGGAATGCCCTCTTGGGAGAGGCTTCGAGGCCACTTAGTGCCCTATTGGGACGATATTGAAGGATTTTGCAGCACCGTGGAAGCTATCTTGGGCTATCTTGAACCATATTGGAGGCCATCTTGGGCTCTCCGAGGCCCTCTCGGGCTGCGGCGGGCGTACAGGGCTGAGATTATACCGTGTCGGCGCAGCAGTTCTTATACCGCTCGTTCCGTACCACTCTTTATACCAATCTTCCGTTCACGTACCGCTCGTTCCGTACCGTCTTCGGTGTAGCAGTTTGTTGGGCACTTGTTGCGTTGACTTTCTCCGTGAGGCATTCTTTACATTACTTACGTCTTCGATTTTAGAACGCAGTGGAGCTTAGTTTGCATACCGCCTATCGGCCATTGAATTTTGCATGGGCAACTCGACCAGGGGCGCGCCATCACAAAAATATGGTTCGTATTTGCGCGAGGCCAATATAATTCTTGACGCTCCGCGTACCCCCACCGGCCCATCCAGAAACGACGCCCAGGCGAGTTGATGTGTCAAGGGAAGCGTGGGAGCAAAGAGGGGGATGGCCGAACCGAGCGAAGGAGGGATGAGGAGAAGGGGAAGTCTGGGTGGACGGACGGATGAATGAGTGGGGGGAAGGACGATGAATAGGAGGAGGAAGAGGAGGGAGAAGGTGCCCAAGACCACTACAGCTCCAACATCGGCCGCTGGTGCTGCTGATGGTGGTGGTAGTGGTGTTGCCGACGTTGCTGCTGGCCCCCAAGACGGCCCAAGAGACGCTCTAGAGGGCTCCAAGACGGCCCAAGCGCGCTCCAAGAGAGCCCAAGACCGCCCAAGAGCGTTCGAATATGGCTTAAGATCGCTTCAAGACAACCCAAGAGTTCACCCTTGGAAACTTTAGACGCTTCGCGTATCCCCACCAGCCCGTCCAGAAACGACGCCCAGGCGAGTAGAGGGTGCTTTTTGGCGTGTTGGGTGCCTCGGGGGGGCATCTGTGGGCCGTTCGGGATCCTCTTTGGGGCCTCCTGGGGGCCTCTTGGGGCCTCTTGGGGCCATCTTGGGGCCTTTGGGGGCCTCCTGGGCGCTTCTTGGGGCCATCTTTGCCCCTTGGGTGCCTCTGGGTGGTCTCTTGGGGCCTCTTGGGAAGCTGTTTTGGGGGGCTTGGGCTCCTTTTGGACCCGTCTGGGCGCCCTTGAAGGCCCTGCTGGGGCGCTCTTGGGGCAATTTTGGAGGACATCGGCCAAGGAAGCGGGGCTCCCTAGTTACAGCCCCCCCAGGAACTCCAAAAATCGTTTCCTGGACCCCTCTTGGATCGCTTTTGGAGCGCTCGTGGCCGCTCTCGGAGCCATCCTGAGGCTCTCTTGGGCCCCTCTTGGAGCTATCTTGAGCCATCTTGGAGCCATCTTGACGCGTCGGATGTGCATCGCAAGCGAAAAAGTGAGAACACCAAAAACATTGATTTCCCCCAGGGTTTTGAAGCATTTCTGGCCTCTTGGATGCATCCTAATGATGCTCTTGTGGGCACTTGGAACCGTATTGGGGAGTTCTTGGAGCGTCTTGGAACATCATGGGGACCATACTGAGGCATCTTGCGCTATCTTGAGCCATCTTGGAGGTCATCTTGAGTTCTCTGAGGCCCTCTTGGAGCCGTGCTGGGCCGTTTTGGACGCTCTAACTACCCGCGGCCCCCCCCTGTCCGGGTCAGTGGGGAGGGGGGAAGGGGGAGGGGTAAACCCCTCCCCGAAGGGGAAGAAGGAGGGGGGGAAGAGGAAACGCTCTAAACCACCGACGCCCAGAGGGTTGGTGGGATTCTTCGCGTGTCCCCACCAGCCTATTCGGAGACGCTGCCCATGAGAGCTGCCGATGTCGACGACGACGACGATGACGATGATGATGGTGATGATGGTGACGATGGCGATTACGATGAGGACGATGATGACGATGATTACGATGATGACGATGGCGATGACGATGCCGATGACGATGACAATGACGATGGCGATGGCGATGGCGATGACGATGATGAGGGTGAGGATGAGGATGAGGATGAGGTTGCCAGTGCTGCTGTTGGTGTTCTTGCTGTTGTTGGTGATTATGCTGTTGGTGTTGCTGCTGGTGCTGGTGTTGCTGCTCGTGCTGCTGCTGCTGCTCGTGTTGCTCCTGCTGGCTATGATGAGGGTAGTGCTGGTGCTGGTGTTGGTGGTGCTGGTGCTGCTGCTGGTGTTGCTGCTGCTGCTGCTTGTGCTGCTCGTGTTGCTGGCGCTGCTGGTGCCAGTGTTGGTGCTGCTGGCTCAGTGCTGCCAGTGCTGCCGGTGCTGCCGGTGCTGCCAGTGCTGCTGGTGCTGATGCTGGTGCTACTGCTGGTGCTGCTGAAGACCAAGGCTCCCAGTACGAATGACGACATGGACAGCTTTATTGCCAGCCCCCCAAGAGCTCACAGTGACGTGACACGCTCTTTACAACAAGGCCTCCAAGCGTGAACGGTGCCATGAACCGTCTCCGGCAAGCTTCTTATACCGCTCGTTCCGTACCGCTCGTTCCGTACCGTCTCGGTGCAGCAGGTCTTATACCGCTCGTTCCGTACCACTCGTTAGACCGATCTTCCGTTCACGTGCCGCTCGTTCTGTACCGTCTTCGGTGTAGCAGTTTGTTGGACACTTGTTGCATTGACACCATTGAATTTTGCATGACAACTCGATCAGGGGCGCGTCATCACAAGAATATGGTTTGTATTTCCGCGAGGTCACTCTAATTCCTTACGCTTCGCGTATCCCCATCTCTTGGGCAGTTCCGCGGGCTCTCCCCGCCGCCCGCCCTTCTGTTCAGTCGGGCACGTCCCGCTACAGAAGGGATATCCGTAAGGGCTTCGCCCCCATGCCGCCGGCCCCCCTCCTGCAAAAGTCGGAGAGGAGCTCCGGCAAGGCGGTGACCAACTACTTGGACCACAGCAAGCCGAGCTTGGACAGCCTCGCAGACATGGTGTTCGGCAGCATGCGGCAGGAAGGGTCCGAGGCCGCGATCCTCGTGTGCGACGAGATCGTCGTGTTGAGGGCGGTCGTCTGGGACTTGGCTCTCAAGAGCTACGTCGGCTGCGCGAAGAATGGCAAGTTTCTGCTCAGCGCGGAGGAGTACAAGACGACGCAGTTCAAGCAGGACGACTTGGCCCGCCTCGCGAAGTTCACCGCAGTTTTGCCCCTCGGCACTGGGGGCATCAGGGTATTGAGCACGCGCCCTGGCAAGGCGACTGGAGCGGACGAGATGGCATTCAACGCGGCGAACCTGCAGCGCGCCAAGGAGGCCGCGCAGCGCCATGGCGTGACCCTCCTCGGCGGCTGCAACGACGGCATCGCGAAAGAGAAGGAGTGGTGGCGCCAGCACTTGTTGCGTCGCTCGCCGCTGCGGAGGCGGGTGGTTTCCTGGTGGGCTTAGATGTGAAGCGCCAGTCAAAGTGCGGCCGCGGGTCGATGTCATCTGGCCGCACCGCGTCGCCTTCAGGCGGATGGTTGATCTCTTCGATTCGGACCTTTCTCCTGGTTGGCGCCCGGATGGATTGCGCGCGCGTCGTCGACGTCTTCTCGGACATCAGGGCGCAGATGCTGTACAGGGCCTTGCCCCACTTCTCGGCGCTCCTCGGCAGCGGAGTGCCCGTCGCGGAGATCCTCGGCACGTCGCTCTACACGCGCGCCATCATGTGGATCGAGGTCGGAGTGTTGAGCCAGGTGGGCACGTTCTCTCGGAGGGACCGCATCCGCCTCGTCATCTCGGGCACCATCTTGGCGACGTCGTTCCACAACGCCAGGACGACCAACATCAATTTTTTCGGCGACGGCTTGCCAGCCTCGCTTGCGATGTGCAGCGAACTCATGAAGAGGCCACACCGCTGGGGGAGCATGTACATGGAATACTTGTTCGGACCCCGTCGGACAACTTGACGTTGCTCATGCTCCGCCAATTGGCGCGCCGCACCCAGAAGCTGCAAGAGATTTGCTGCGCCAGCGGCTTCAAGATGGGGGCGATGTCGCGGACTGACGCGCACATGTCTTACGGGGGGGCCCTGTCCGCCAAGTCCGGCGATTACCTCGCCGATCCCGGCGTGACTGACGACGAGTACATGGGGCTCTTCCACGAGGCAGTGGCCGCGATCCGCCCCGTGCTCCTGAGGCTCGGGTGGGCCGAGGCAGAGATGTCCCCGTTGTGCAGGGAGTTCGGCTCGATGCGCGAGCTCGGGAGTTCGGGTGCCACTGCCCCGCCTTTGTCCCGGGTCGCGCCCGCCCAGGCCCTGGACTGGCGCGCCGGCCCCCCACCCGCCACGGCAGGGCGGGGCGCGCGCTCCAGCTCAGCACCTGGCGCAGGCTCGGCTGGGGCCGTCGGCGGCGCATTGTCATTCGGCCCCAAGGAAAACTGCGGAAACCATGACGGCCACCAAGAAGGACGACGATTGGACGCACATCCACGAGCATTGCAAGACTACCGATGACCCCGAGGGCTTCGAGGCTCTTTCGGCCCAGGAGCAGCGACTCCGAGTTGCGGCGTCGACCATCCAGGCGGCGGCGGGCGACCTCGTCGAGCCAGCGGAGGAGCGGATCGAGAAGACGCTTTCGGTTGATTCTGCCAGCGCCCAGGCCGATTCCCGCGGGGACCAGGGCAATGGCGTCGTCGGCGAGCTCGGCGCGGGTTCTGGGGGCGAGGACGAGGGGAGCGATTATTACAGTGGGCGGACAAAATATCGCAAGTTAAATGATCGTTCCGAGAAACAAGATGACAATTTTGATCGTATTCCATCGATATCCGAGGAGCTCCCCTTCCCCCGTATTTCAATGCTGACTTGCATTATTTTGTCCTCCCGGACTTGGGGTGCTCGCTCGATGCCAACATTGAAATTTAGGGGGCGGGGGGCGTTGTGTCGAGGTGGGGTCGCAATGTCGGCGCGGCCGTTCGCGGCCAGGAGCAACTTGCAACATTTCGTCGTCCCACCGATGGAAGCACAGACTTTTCTATGACTCGAAGAGCACGGCATCTAACAATCATGCACCTCGTCAGCCCCGGTTCCCAGCACTCGAAGTCCTCGTCGCCAGCGCTGCGCCGGGCGTACTCCAGCAAGAAGCGCTTCCCGGTTCTGGGGGGCAGCGACTCCTTCGGGGCGCAGGAGCGCAGCGCAGACCAAGTTCGACAATTCCATCGAGGCGCTGCCTTTTTCCGACTCGCTCGCCAGACATCAGCCCGTTTAATTGCGGCTTCTGGGGTTGCGTCAACCGCCGCCTCCGCAAGCAGCAGGAGGCCCTCGTGCTCGCCTGGTAAGAGGAAAGCCAGGGCCCATTTCGCGGCGCGCCTCAGGCGGGCTCTCCAGCGCGTGCCCGAGGCCATCTTGACTCCTCTGGTGAAGTCCATGGGCCGGCGCTGCAAGGCCCTCCAGCGCGTAAAGGGGAAGGACTTCGAGGAGCGATGCCCTGCGCGCCCCGCGCGGCTGCCGACGCCGCGAACACGCGGCCTTCCGCTGGCGGCCCGCCGCCGAGGACACGGGGAACATGCGAAGTTCATGCCCAGTCGCCGCGGTGGGGCGCCGGGACTTCGGGCCAGCCGCCCACCAGCCGTATGAGTGTAATTTCTTGAGTTGTATTTTTCCCGACTGGCAGCCGATCTTGACGCGCGCTCGCAATGGCCTTCCCGGAGTAAACATCCTGTCGCAGGGCCCTTTTGCCCATCTAAGCGCTGGCGTGCTCAGTCGAGGCCTGTCGGCTCATCCGCGGTGGGCGCCCGACGGGCATGAGTTGGTGCGGAGTGACGTTGACCTCCTGTCAGCTATTTCCAGGCCGGCGCCAGGGCCGCGCTCGGGCTGCGCCTGGAGCGCGAGCGGCCGCCCCTGGGCCGCGCGGCGGACATGCGCGGGCTCGGCGCGGCAGGCTCTGCCTGGGCGATGCTGGCGCGTGGCCTGCTCAGAAGCATCGGGCAGGCGACAGGGCGGGCCATCCGCTCCCCGCGCGCGCTTGCATTTGCCTAACAGTTGAATACTCCAGTCTAGTTGAATACCTATTTGAATACCTATTTGAATACCTATATGAAAACTGCAGTTATATGGGAATTTGCATTTGCTACGCGCGAATAGTAGAATTAAAAATAATGTATTTTCTTTCTTTTTATTTTCAAGTTTCAAATCGGTTCCCCCCCCATATTGAACTGAGGTTAGCAAATGTAAGGTAATTCCAAATTAAGGAATATCAAATAGGTATCAAAAAGTATATCCAATGTACTGGAGTAATTCAAATAGTCCAATGCAGGCGACCGCGCGTGCGCCCCCGCCACCCCCCGTCGTCGCCTGGCGCGCCCTCCTCCGCTGCGCGGCCGCGAGCCAGCACCGGGCGACGTTCGGCACAAAGCCTGGGCAGTGCCCAGCGCAGCCAAGGGTACGCCTGGCGATGCGATCGCAGCGAGGGCCGCGCATGTCCACGTCGCGGCCCACGATCGGCCTGGCGCGGGCCAGGCGCGACGCGGGCTCGGCGCTGCTCGCCGGGCGAAGGCGAAGCCCAATATATTGTTCTGTTTTGCTTGCGCAGCGGAGGCAGCCCAGCGCAGCCCAGCTCAGGTCTGCGCGGCCCAATCCACCCGAGCTCAATATATTGCAGTCCCGTCCAGGTCAGCCCTGCGCAGGTGCGCCCAGGTCAGCCCAACTCGAACCAGCTGGATCCAGCTCAGACATCAGCGAGGCGTGAACCCTTCGGTCCAGTGGCGGCTCGGCTCCGGCTCGCACCCTGGTCGGAGCTCGGCAGTCGACCTTCGACCGAACGTCGACCCTGTACCCTTGATCATCCTCGCCATCATCCTTCCCCCAGTTCTCCGAGTCCCCCGCCCTCCGCGTCAGCCTTCACCCTGCAGGGGGATGACAAACGCGATGGAAGCACAGACTTTTCTATGACTCGAAGTGCACGGCATCTAGCAATCATGCACCTCGTCAGCCCCAGTTCCCAGCACTCGAAGTCCTTGTCGCCAGCGCTGCGCCGGGCGTACTCCAGCAAGAAGCGCTTCCCGGTTCTGGGGGCAGCGACTCCTTCGGGGCGCAGGAGCGCAGCGCAGACCAAGTTCGACAATTCTATCGAGGCGCTGCCTTTTTTCCGAGGCGCTCGCCAGACACCAGCCCGTTTAATTGCGGCTTCTGGGGTTGCGTCAACCGACGCCCCCGCAAGCATCAAGAAGGCCCTCGTGCTCGCCTGGTAAGAGGAAAGCCAGGGCCCATGTCGCGGCGCGCCTCAGGCGGGCTCTCCAGCGCGTGCCCGAGGCCATCCTGACTCCTGACTCCTTTGGCGAAGTCCATGGGCCGGCGCTGCAAGGCCCTCCAGCGCGTAAAGGGGAAGGACTTCGAGGGGCGATGCCCTGCGCGCCCCGTGCGGCTGCCGACGCCGCGAACACGCGGCCTTCCGCTGGCGGCCCGCCGCCGAGGACACGGGGAACATGCGAAGTTCATGCCCAGTCGCCGCGGTGGGGCGCCGGGACTTCGGGCCAGCCGCCCACCAGCCGTACGAGTGTAATTTCTTGAGTTGTATTTTTCCCGACTGGCAGCCGATCTTGACGCGCGCTCGCAATGGCCTTTCTGGAGTTCACATCCTGTCGCAGGGCCCTTTTGCCCATCTAAACGCTGGCGTGCTCAGCCGAGGCCTGTCGGCTCATCCGCGGTGGGCGCCCGACGGGCATGAGTTGGTGCGGAGTGACGTTGACCTCCTGTCAGCAATTTCCAGGCCGGCGCCAGGGCCGCGCTCGGGCTGCGCCTGGAGCGCGAGCGGCCGCCCCTGGGCCGCGCGGCGGACTTGCGCGGGCTCGGCGCGGCAGGCTCTGCCTGGGCGATGCTGGCGCGTGGCCTGCTCAGAGCAGCGGGCGGCGACAGGGCGGCCCCGCGCCCGCCGCGCTTGCATTTGCCTAATTTGAAAACTCCAGTGCTATTTGAATACATATTTGAATACCTATTTGAATACCTATATGAAAACTGCAGTTATATGGGGATTTGCATTTGCTACGCGCGAATAGTAGAGTTAAAAAGAATGTATTTTCTTTCTTGCTATTCTCAATTTCCAAATCGGTTCCCCCCCATATAACTGAGGTTTTCAAATAGGTATTCAAATAGGTATTCAAATAGGTATTCAAATAGTATTCCAATGTACTGGGAGTATTCAAATAGGCCAGATGCAGGCGCCGCGCGCGCCCCGACACCCCGTCGTCGCCTGGCGCGCCCTGCCCCGCTGCGCGGCCGCGTGCCAAGCAATCCGGCGACGTTCTGCAATCAACGCCTAGGGGTGCCCAGCGCAAAGCCAAGGGTGCGCTGGCGATGCGATCGCACGAGGGCCGCGCAGGTCTCGTCGCGCCCACGATCGCCTGGCGCGGGCCAGGCGCGACGCGGGCTCGGCGCTGCTCGCCGGGCGAAGGCGAAGCCCAATCTATTGTTCTGTTTTGCTTGCGCAGCGGAGGCAGCCCAGCGCAGCCCAGCTCAGGTCTGCGCGGCCCAGCCCACCCGAGCTCAATATATTGCAGTCCCGTCCAGGTCAGCCCTGCGCAGGTGCGCCCAGGTCAGCCCAACTCGAACCAGCTGGGTCCAGCTCAGACATCAGCGAGGCGTGAACCCTTCGGCCCAGTGGCGGCTCGGCCCGGCTCCGGCTCGCACCCTGTTCGAAGCTCGGCAGTCGACCTTCGACCGAACGTCGACCCTGTACCCTTGATCATCCTCGCCATCATCCTTCCCCCAGTTCTCCGAGTCCCCCGCCCTCCGCGTCAGCCTTCACCCTGCAGGGGGATGACAAACGCAGCGGGCGGACAAAATATCGCAAGTTATATGATCGTTCCGAGAAACAAGATGACAATTTTGATCGTAGTCCATCGATATCCGAGGAGCTCCCCTTCCCCCGTATTTCAATGTTGACTTGCATTATTTTGTCCTCGTGCTCTGGGTTCTCGCTCGATTGGCGCCCATTGAAAATTTGAGTGGCGGGGCTTTTGTCGAGGTGGCAAGGTCGCAAATGTCCGGCGCGCCGTTTTCGCGCCAGGAAGCAAACTTTGCAACATTTCGTCGTCCCACAGATGGGTATAGCACAGACCTTTTCAATGACTCGAAGAGCACGGGCATCTAACAATTCATGCACTCGTCACCTCCAGTCCCAGCATCGCGAAAGTCCTGTCCGCCAGCGCTGCGCCGGGCGTACTCCAGCAAGAAGCGCTTCCCGGTTCTGGGGGGCAGCGACTCCTTCGGGGCGCAGGAGCGCAGCGCAGACCAAGTTCGACAATTCCATCGAGGCGCTGCCTTTTTCCGAGGCGCTCGCCAGACATCAGCCCGTTTAATTGCGGCTTCTGGGTTGCGTCAACCGCCGCCTCCGCAAGCAGCAGGAGGCCCTCCTGCTCGCCTGGTAAGAGGAAAGCCAGGGCCCATTTCGCGGCGCGCCTCAGGCGGGCTCTCCAGCGCGTGCCCGAGGCCATCTTGACTCCTCTGGTGAAGTCCATGGGCCGGCGCTGCAAGGCCCTCCAGCGCGTAAAGGGGAAGGACTTCGAGGAGCGATGCCCTGCGCGCCCCGCGCGGCTGCCGACGCCGCGAACACGCGGCCTTCCGCCGGCGGCCCGCCGCCGAGGACACGGGGAACATGCGAAGTTCATGCCCAGACGCCGCGGTGGGGCGCCGGGACTTCGGGCCAGCCGCCCACCAGCCATATGAATATAATTTCTTGAGTTGTATTTTTCCCGACTGGCAGCCGATCTTGACGCGCGCTCGCAATGGCCTTCCCTGAGTAAACATCCTGTCGCAGGGCCCTTTTGCCCATCTAAGCGCTGGCGCGCTCAGCCGAGGCCTGTCGGCTCATCCGCGGTGGGCGCCCGACGGGCATGAGTTGGTGCGGAGTGTCGGTGACCTCCTGTCAGCTATTTCCAGGCCGGCGCCAGGGCCGCGCTCGGGCTGCGCCTGGAGCGCGAGCGGCCGCCCCTGGGCCGCGCGGCGGACCATGCGCGGCTCGGAGCGGCAGGCTCTGCCCTGGCGATGCCTGGCGCCGTGGCCTGCTCAAAACGTTCCGCAACACAGGGCGCCCCGCGCCCGCCGCGCTGCCTTCCTCATTTTTGAAAACGCCAGTGGCTATTTGAATACCTATTGTGATACCTATTTGAATAACTTAATGAAAAACTGCAGTTATATGATTTGCATGCTAGCGCAAATATAGATTAAAAAGAAGTATTTTCTTCTGCTATTCTCAAATTTTTCCAAATCGGTTACCCCCCAAATAACAGAGGTTTTTCGAATAGGTAATTCATATAGTAATTCAAATAGGTATTCAAATAAATATTCGACCGTATATCAATGTACTGGAGTAAACCAAAGGCCAGATGCAGCGCCCACGCGCCCCCGCCACCCCAGTCGTCGCTGGCGCGCCCCGCCCCGCTGCGCGGCCGCGTGCCAGCACCGGGCGACGTTCGGCACAAAGCCTGGGCAGTGCCCAGCGCAGCCAAGGGTGCGCCTGGCGATGCGATCGCAGCGAGGGCCGCGCATGTCCTCGTCGCGGCCCACGATCGGCCTGGCGCGTGCCAGGCGCGACGCGGGCTCGGCGCTGCTCGCCGGGCGAAGGCAAAGCCCAATATATTGTTCTGTTTTGCTTGCGCAGCGGAGGCAGCCCAGCGCAGCCCAGCTCCGGTCTGCGCGGCCCAATCCACCCGAGCTCAATATATTGCAGTCCCGTCCAGGTCAGCCCTGCGCAGGTGCGCCCAGGTCAGCCCAACTCGAACCAGCTGGGTCCAGCTCAGACATCAGCGAGGCGTGAACCCTTCGGTCCAGTGGCGGCTCGCCTCCGGCTCGCACCCTGTTCGAGAGCTCGCAAGTCGACCTCGACCGAACTTCGACCCTGTACCCTTGAGACACTACCCCCTCGCATCATCCTCCCCCAGTTCTCGAGTCCACCGCCCTCCGCGTCACTTCAACCTGCAGGGAGACAAACGCATGGGCGACAAAATAATTCGCAAGTTATATATACGTTCCCGAGAACAAGATGACAATTTTGATCATATTCCATCGATATCCGAGGAGCTCCCCTTCCCCCGTATTTCAATGTTGACTTGCATTATTTTGTCCTCCCGGACTTGGGGTTCTCGCCCGATGCCAACATTGAAATTTAGGGAGCGGGGGCGTTTTGTCGAGGTGGCGTCGCAATGTCGGCGCGGCCGTGCGCGGCCAGGAGCAACTTGCAACATTTCGTCGTCCCACCGATGGAAGCGCAGACTTTTCTATGACTCGAAGTGCACGGCATCTAGCAATCATGCACCTCGTCAGCCCCAGTTCCCAGCGCTCGAAGTCCTTGTCGCCAGCGCTGCGCCGGGCGTACTCCAGCAAGAAGCGCTCCCCGGTTTTGGGGGGCAGCGACTCCTTCGGGGCGCAGGAGCGCAGCGCAGACCAAGTTCGACAATACCATCGAGGCGCTGCCTTTTTCCGAGGCGCTCGCCAGACATCAGCCCGTTTAATTGCGGCTTCTGGGGTTGCGTCAACCGCCGCCTCCGCAAGCAGCAGGAGGCCCTCCTGCTCGCCTGGTACGAGGAAAGCCAGGGCCCATTTCGCGGCGCGCCTCAGGCGGGCTCTCCAGCGCGTGCCCGAGCCCATCTCTGGTGAAGTCCATGGGCCGGCGCTGCAAGGCCCTCCAGCGCGTAAAGGGGAAGGACTTCGAGGAGCGATGCCCTGCGCGCCCCGCGCGGCTGCCGACGCCGCGAACACGCGGCCTTCCGCTGGCGGCCCGCCGCCGAGGACACGGTTAACATGCGAAGTTCATGCCCAGTCGCCGCGGTGGGGCGCCGGGACTTCGGGCCAGCCGCCCACCAGCCGTATGAGTGTAATTTCTTGAGTTGTATTTTTCCCGACTGGCAGCCGATCTTGACGCGCGCTCGCAATGGCCTTCCCGGAGTAAACATCTGGTCGCAGGGCCCTTTTGCCCATCTAAGCGCTCGCGTGCCCAGCCGAGGCCTGTCGGCTCATCCGCGGTGGGCGCCCGACGGGCATGAGTTGGTGCGGAGTGACGGTGACCTCCTGTCA